>CM035236.1:14488920-15088920 GCA_020226215.1 Sindora glabra | reverse complement strand
TTAGTTAATACCTTTTTATTATTTTGTTTATCGAGCATCTAATATTGATTTTTTTAAAAAGCATTCTTTTTCTTAAATAATAAAATGTAGCAATATGACCTTTATCTCCATAATAATTGCAAGTCACATATGAACTTGATGGATGAGAGGCTTTCACAAAAACACCTTTAAAATGTTTATCATAGCCTGAGTGAAGATATCCTAATCCTTCTTTTTCTAAAGAATATTTTTAAATTCCTAAAAAAATATCCAAATTATTTTTTTCATTAACAAACTTAGTAAGATCATTTGTTAGAATATTTATTTTTCTCTTTAAAGAAACATTTTCCTTTTTTAAGTTTAAAGCTTTATATTCTAACTTAGATCTTATTTTATAATTTTCTATTTTCAAAATTTAAAATCATTTTTGATAACTTTTTTTCTTTCTTTGAAAGATCTTTTTCTTTTAATAAGTCTTGATTTCTTTTTTCAAGTTTTTCAATCGATTTTGTTAGAAATTCAAGATTATTTTCTAAGGTTTGTTTTTCCTTTTTGAAAGCTTCATTTTTATTTTTTAAAAAATTTAAATCATTTTTTAATATTTAATTTTTTATTTCAAAAAGGTTTGAAAAATATTTTTACTTTTTGGGAAAATTATTTTCCTTTATTAGAGCTTTATTTTGTTTTTCTAAAGAAAAATATTTAGTCAAAATTTTGTGAAAATGTTTCATCAATTCATCATAAGATAAAAGAGATTCAAGTTCATCATCAATTACCCTATATTTTTTTCTACTTCTAGCTATAAAATAGTAGTTGGCAATATCATCTATTTCTTTTTCTTCATCTTCAAGTTCTTCCTTGAAGGTTATTTCTTTATCATTCCATGTTACCATCATAGCCTTCTTTTTTGTTGTCTTCTTTGGAAGCTTTTTCTTTAATTTCGGACACTTACTTTTTTTGTGTCCTAACTTTTTACATTCAAAGCAAACTAAGGGTTAATTGCTTAATTCTTTATTTTTTTCTCTTTTTTGAAGTAATCTAGGCTTAAAACCATATTTTCTTTTATATATTTAAATTTTTTAACTAAAATTGCTAACTTATCTTCTTTTTCTTTTGGCTCTTTATAAAGATTATCCTCTTATTCTTCATCTTTTTATAAGGATGTTTTAAATGTTATCACTCTCTTTTTCTTTTCTTGATCTTCTTTCATATATATATTTTTTTTCATATACTAAGAGTTTTCCTCTTCACTCATCATATGTAGGAGTAAAGAAGTTATTTCCTTCTTGTATGGCATTTAATTTAGATTGCTATGATTTTGGAAGAGTTCTTAAGATTTTCACCACAAGTTCTCCATCGGTAATGATTCTTTCTAATACATGAAAATCATTAATGATAGCTAAGAGCCTTTTAAACATAGGCTCTATCTTTTTATTTTCTTCCATCTTGAATATTTCATATTAATGTACAAACATATTAATCCTAGTTTCTTTTACTTGATTAGTGCCTTTAAAGGTCACTTCAAGTTTATCCCACACTAATTTTGCAAAAGTACATTTAGAGATCTTTTTAAACTCACTAGGTGTTACAACACATATAATGGCATTTATTACTTTTACGTGTATTGCTTCTTTCTTGTAATCAGCTTCTGTCCATTCATCTTCCGACTTAAGCACTTTCATTTCTCTCAATGTTAATGGATTTGACGTAGATCATCATTGTAAATTTTCAATAATCATAATTTACATCATTAAAGAGTAGAGGTCTAGTTGTAAAATGCCTTTCTGGTCCATGACTTTGGCCACAAAACTTCATTACTTATAAGATCTTTACTCGCAAAGTTATTAAACTTTAAAAAAATTGAGACCAATCTTGAATACTAATTGATAAAACTTATAAGCCAAGAGGGGAGTGAATTAGCTTATATATAAAAATTACGAATAAAAAACAATGTTTAAATAATAAAACTGTGAAGAATTCTAAAAGAATTGTAAATATGTAGTTTCAATATATAAAATGTTTTGAAAGTATTTCCACAAAGGTATTTCAAAAATATTTCTTTAATAATGCAATGAAAAATGTCAATTTCTTTTTCAACACAATTATCATAAAGAAATAGAGATAAGGCAAGAAATAATAAGCAGAAAGAAAAGATAACACTAAGAATTTTTATAGAAATTTGATCGTCCAAAAGGAATGCCTTTTGGGTCTACTCCTCTCTTCTTAAGCTACCAAATATCACTTGAGGTATTTACTAACTTTTACCAAGTTACAACACCTATACATATTTTTACAAGATACTCTCGATCTCCACTCAAATTTTTAACTACCTAGCTTTACAAGATATTTTAATTTTCACTATGATTTCATAACCATCTATCTTTACAAGATACATCATCTCTATTAGGATTTTACCATTATCTAACTTTATAAGATTATCCTAATCTCTACTAGGATTTTCTCAAAGAATATAAAAAGGAATTTGCTCGCAAACCCTTGAAGAGATTTTTCAATTTTTCATTTACTAACACTCTTTTAAGTGGATATGCAAGTTTTAGCTTTAGAATGAGTAGGAGATAAGAACTAAGATTTCTAAAAAGAAGGTTAAGGAAATTTGCAAGTTATAGTGCAAGGTTTCAATATTTTCTCATTACTTATATTTATATGTACGCAATCTATTTATAGATAAGAACCAAGTTGGGTTTCAAGTTATCTTTTGGCTCCTAGTTTGAATTTGAATTTTTGGCTCCAAGCAATTTGAAATTTGAAAAAATGGCTCTATAAAGTATTAGCTTGTAGAAGCTTCCTAGGATATTACACAAACTAAAAATATCATGTAGGTATTGTATATATCAGAATTAAAGTATTTCTTCAGCTTTTCTCAATTTTTGGCATAAGATAGTAACCACGCTACTATTTCACCAAAACTATATTTTCTTTTAGAAGACTAATCCAACTAGCTTATACTGCGTGTGTACTATTTATAACTATTCATCCATCTGTAAAATGTTGTCAAGAGAGCCTATAAAATTTAATATTAATTTTAGTACATATTAGACTATTTAAAAATTGAATTTTCCTCTCATTTTAATTTTCTCACTCATAGTAAATCAAAAGTTTAAAATGATTAATAAATATTAACCATTGGATCTTGTTATTTTTCCTTTGAAAAATAAATATTATATTATAACCAATAAGATTTTTACTTGGTGAACAAGTTTGGCATTTTCAAAAAATAGAAATAAATGAGAAATCATAAAATGTTCTCTTCTTATGGAAACTATAATTGAGTTTTTGCAAATATGATGGTTGAAAAACATTTGAAGGGCTTTACAATCATAAATAATAAAAATTGATAAGCCCAAAATCCAATTTATACAAATATTTAATAAATCTAATTTATTTCTCATTTGTTTTCTCAAAAAATTTAGGCAGGGTATGGTCAAAAGAAAGCATAAGGCTAGAGTACTTCAAAAACAGTGTTTAGGAATCTCCAGCACGTAGAACTTGTCAAAGAGCAGTAGTATTACTTTTTGCATATTTTACATCAACCCTGAGATGCATACAGTTTTGCTTCTGGGGGTCATTATACTCTTTTTCAATTAATTGTGACTTTTGACAAGTATATTTGGATTGCCAAACTTACAGATGTCAATCTATGGTTTCTCTGGAGGTAAGTTTTGCTTCCTTGCCTAGTCATTGCTTCCCCTTTTATTATATTGTGAGACTTGGGACTTCCTCTTTATTGACTTGAAGACGATTGTAAGTCCTGCCAAAGTGAAATGGTTTGCGTTACTAATTCACTGTTTTGGTCATATGGCAACCAAATGTGGTTGGACTTGGTAGATAGATTCCTTAGAAATCTATTTCTTCTTTTTGAAGTGTTAGATGAGGTGTATAAGTTACAAAAACTTCGATCTAATTAGCGTACTCAATGAAAACATATTTGATATCTCTAATTCTCAAATGATTTTGTGACATTATTTAGGAGGACAATTCTTTAAATAGTTTAGGACTTGAGGTGATTGTGTATAAGTTCATTTCACCAAAAGTTGAGTTTTGATTATTAGATAAAATATCTTTTTTTTTCATTTTTTGATATTTGTGTATTTTATTGAGATTAATAAGTTGATTAAAAATACAGACACATCTTGAGAAAAATAATTTATCTAATAGGAATTCAAATCATTGGATTTCTCATAAACTTGAATATATGTCTTAGTTGAACCTTCTTTATGATCTTTTCTCCTTTTTGCATTTTTATTTAAGTCAACAAGCAAATCACTTGAACTGATTTCGTAGTTTAACAATTCTGTGCTTCAAGCACTGCGTTTGATGTCTGAGTTCGCTAGCACTGACATGATAAATTGCACACAATATTCTATTCAAAATCAATTTTACCTCAGCTTGTAATCAGTTCCTCAAACCTGGGGAGGAAGAAAAGAAAAGAAAGGACAAAACATGTTTCTACTTTCTATGTCAGCGGACAAAGAGGGGCTCTGCACCAATGTTCGGAACTTTGACCGTAGAGTTCTGGATGGTTAATGACTTAATGGTGATTTCCACAAAAATTGATAGCCTTGTGATTCCGGTTCAAGTTTCTGTAAAATAATCTGTGGATTAACACATTTTAATATATATTTGAATTAAATAATAATTCAATATCATTAATATAATAATAATACTTAAACTTTATGTTATAATATAATTCTAAAGTGTATGCATATACTCTAATTCTAGATTAATTGTGATGGGTCAATTAATCTTAATTAGATTTTAATTAGGGTTTAGATCTTTACCCACCTCCTTACAAGATGAGCTGTAGTCTCCTATCATATTGCAGTTTATTATTCACAATTTTCTCTGAGACTCACCTAAGGACGTGTGGGCAGTGATCTAGCCGATTTCTCAAACTAATATCATAGTTACAGTAGGAGGGTCAGGTAATTCGAAAACTTTCTATTTTATTTGTGCAATTCTTGTACTCTTCTTTATGAATTTATGATTGTATAAATATTAAAATATTTTATGGATCATAAAATTTTTACAATTGGTATCAGAGTTAGAATTCATATTAATGAGTCAAAATTATACAGATTATATTATGAAATTTTACTTTCACCTAGTATGAATTCTTTGTATGCTTTAACCATAATAAATCAGAAAAGAATTATAGCAATGTTATTTTAAATTTATTATTTTCTTATTTCTTTTAAATCAGAATTTGTTCATTTAATTTGAGGTTAAATTTTAGCAATAATTTCCAAATTCATTTCAGCGATATGAACAAACCTGTTAAATTTTTACAATTTACTGCTATTGGAAATTTCGGCGATAGGAACAAACCTTTTGGATTTTTCCGTCTGGTGATTTGATTTGAGGTTTAACGTTTTGGATATAAATAGATATAATATATATATATATATATATATGTATCAGGATTTGGTTTGCCGTTCACTATAAGTATATAAGTATATATCTGTTCAGCATCCTTTCATATATATATACGATGGCATGTGATTCTATATATATATATATATATATATATATGGTGGTGCTCTGCTCTCTGAACTTGATTGTATAATTGTGTAATGTATAAAATTCTTCTAGATGATTTATATACTGTATGCATATTTTCTTAATTTTGTCATTAATATATAATTAATTATTTAATTTATACAAAGATTATAATTGCTCATTTATGCCTTTAAATTTTATGTGATCAAACTCACCTATTGTGGATTAATTACATAAAATTCTTGTAATATTTTATTTAATGTATATATTGTGTTAATGGAAATTATACCCTATCGATATAATTCTATTAATGTAGTTTATAGGTGATAACATGAATATTAAAATTATATGTTAATTTTTTAAAATTTTTAAATACCCTATCGGTGTTAAGTTTTAGAAATTTAGCATATAGTTCTTATATTATGTTATAATACTTATACCCCATTAGTACTAAGTGTCATAATATTATACTATAAATAATTACGTAATTTTGAGAAAAATTTAAGCATGACTATTGTTCAAACATGCTATGTTGTTAATTTATGATTAATTTCATAAATTTTAATAATTTTCCTCAGCTTCTATTCCTATGCAACTGACCTTTGTGAAAACTTTAAATGGGACTAATCATGAGGACTGGGTGGAATCCTTAAAATTGTATCTGGTGGTCTCTAATCTTAATCTGGCTTTGCGTGAAGAGGAATCGAAAATCAATGAGGAGTCAACTCCTGCTCAAAAAGCACAATATGAAAAATGGACTCATTCAAATAAAGTCTGTCTAATGGTGATAAAGTACACTATGGATAAGACTATAAGGCAGAGTATTCCTGATAGTTAGAAGACAAAAGCATTCCTGGATTTAGTGACTAAAAAATATGTTAAGTTTGATAAAGCTGAAAAAGGACATTATCTGTCTTTATTGGATAAAACTGTGTATGATGGAGTGAATGGTGTTCAGGAGCATATAATGAAACTAGTGCATTATTATAACTAATTGAAGAGTATGAATGTCGATCTAGGAGATAGTTACTTAATTTGGTAAGCTTTAGAGTCGCTTCTTCCTCAATTTGATATACTAAAAACATCTTACAATACTCAGAAAGGATAATGGACCATTAATGAAATGATTTCCATAGTAACTCAAGTAGAAGAGGATATGAAGAAAATAAAGATACAAGCGGCAAATATTATCTCTCATGGATCGAGTTTTGGACAAGCAAATAGGCCCTTCCAAAAGGACAATAAGGGGAAATCTAATCATAAAAAGAAGAAGAATGATATGAGGGAGTAGCAACATAAGCCTAAGAAAGTCATATTCAAAGGAAATTGCAAATTCTATAAGAAGTATGAGCATAAAAGGGCAGATTGCTTTCAAATTTAAGAAATGGTTTTAAAAGAAAAAGAAAGGTAATCCTTTAACTCTAGTTTGTTTTGAATCCAATAGTATTGAAATTCTTTCTAACACTTGGTGGCTGGATACTAGTGCCATTATCTATGTCACTAATTACTTGCAAGTGCTGAGAAATTCTAAGGAAGCCAAGTGAGGGTGAAAGGGTTTTAAGACTGGAAAATGGAGATAAAGTACAAGTTGAACACATAGGAATCATTTCTTTATATTTGTCCACTGGTCATGTTTTAGAATTGAAAAATATTATTTTTGTACCTTCTATGAGAAGGAATTTAATTTCTATAACTTGTTTGGATCAAGATGAATATTCATATTTATTTGAAAATAATAATTTTAAGTTATATTATGACTCCTATATGGTTGAAACTGGTACTTTGAATAGTGCTTTATATAAAATTGATTTGGACAATACTTTTGAAAATTCCATCAACATAGTTGTTGGAAATAAGAGACCAAGATTAAATGAAACATCTTCAATGCTTTGGCATAGAAGATTAAGTCACATTTCCAAAGAAAGAATGGAACGATTAATAAAAGAAAGAGTTTTACCCAAACTTGACTTCTCAGGTTTCAGCATCTGTGTAGTCTGCATCAAAGGAAAGCTAATGGCTAGAGCTAGAAAAAGGAAGAAGACCAGGAAAGAAAGTATTCTAGAATTGATCCATACTGATGTGTGTGGGCCCATCTTGCCAAATACAATGGGAGGCTTCAAGTATTTTATCACCTTCATTGATGACTATTCGAGATTTGGATAGGTGGAGCTTTTTTCTGAAAAGTCTGAAGCATTGGAAGCCTTCAAAAGGTTCAAGATTGCAATTAAACTAAAGCTAGAAAAGCAAATCAAATGTGTACATTCAGACAGAAGTGGTAAATTTTATAGTAGATATGATGAAACTAGTAGAAATCCTGGTCCATTTGCAAAATATTTGCAAGAATGTGGAATAGAAGCTAGTTGCACTATACCTAGCACACCAGAGCAGAATAGAATTACAGAGTGAAGGAACAAAACACTCATGGAGATAGTACGATGTATGTTGACTCATTCTACTTTACCAAAATTTTTATAGGGTGATGCTCTAAGAACTGCTACATATGTGTTGAATCAAGTTCTGAGTAAATCTATGCCAAAGACTCTATATGAGTTTATGTGTGGTAAGAAGCCAAGCTTGAAACATTTTCATGTTTGAGGCTACAAAGCTGAAATTAGGCCTTATAACCCACATATTAAAAAACTTGAAGCAAGAACAATTAGTGGGTATTTCATTGGCTATTGCATTAGTTCAAGAGGAAGTAGGTTTTATTGCCCATCTTATTCATCAAAAGTTATTGAGTCAGATCATACTGTCTACTTTGAGGATGAGTTAAATAGTGGGAGAAAATTACTTCAAATCTCCCTAGGAGAAGAACAAAACAATATCTCCCGAATGGCTGATAAACAAAGTGATGTCCCTCTAATAGTGCCTTTCATTGAACCATCTCATATAGAGTTGCAAAATGATCTAGATTAACCTGTGATTGACCCAATCCAACTAGTTAATGAACTAAATGGTGTAAATGAGGAAGTTCCTCTTAGAAGATCATAAAGAACTCGTCGTCAAGCAATCTCAAATGATTATATGGTTTATTTGCAAGAACATGAGTTTGATGTGAATGATGGTTCCGATCCTATTAGCTTCTCAAAAGCTATTTCGAGTTCTAATTCCTCATAATGGATTCATGCCATGGAGTATGAAATAAATTAAAATAATGTATGGGATTTGGTGGAACTACCTAAAGGATGTAAACCAGTTAAATGTAAATGGATTTTTAAAACCAAATGGACTACTAGAGGTGAAATTGAAAGATACAAGGCCAGATTAGTAGCTAAAGGTTACACGTAGAAGGAAGGAATTGATCATAAGGAGACTTTCTCAGCAGTTTCGACCAAAGACTCATTTCGAGTTATAATGGCTTTAGTAACTCATTTTGATCTCAAGTTACATCAAATGGATGTAAAGACTACCTTCCTAAATGGTAACTTGTCAAAAACAGTTTATATGAAATAATCAGATGTTTTCTAAGAGAATGGAAAAGAGCACTTAGTGTGTAAGTTGAATAAGTTGATATATGGCCTGAAACAAGCATCCAAGCAATGGTATCTCAAATTTTATGAGATTGTGTCCTCTCTTGGATTTAAGGAGAATGCAGTGGATCAGTGCATCTATTATATAATGAGTGCGGGCAATTTTATGATCCTTGTGTTATATTTGACGACATTCTCCTTGTGAGTAATGATGTAAATCTTCTGAACGAGATAAAAAAGGCACTATCACAGAATTTTAATATGAAGGATCTCAAAAATACGTCCTTTGTACTTGGCATAGAGATCCATCGTGACAGATCCCAGGGTTTACTTGGTTTGTCTCAAAGGGCATATATAGATAAAGTGCTTAAAAGATTTAATATGGCTTCATACTTGCATAGTATTATGCCCATTCAAAAGAGTGAAGTGTTTTCCAAAGCCCAGTGTCCTTAAAATGATGATGAGAAATCTAGAATGAGTATAGTCCCATATTCTTCCATTGTTGGTAGTCTGATGTATGCCCAAGTGTGTACATACCCAGATATTACTTTTGCAATTAATGTGCTTGGGAGGTACCTATGTAATCTTGGTCAAAGACACTGGATAGCAGCCAAGAAAGTCATGAGGTACCTGCAGGATACAAAGAATTATATTTTAACTTATAGAAGGTCTAGTGATCTAATTAGTACAGCCTATTTAGACTCTGACTTTACCGGTTGTCCAGATGATAAGAAATCAACATTTGAATATATATTTATGCTAGCAAGAGGAGTTGTATCGTGGAAGAGTGTGAAATAATTTTTGACAACAACCTCCACTATGGAAGCAGAGTATGTCACTTACTATGAAGCCACTTGAGAGGCTATATGATTAAGGAATTTTATCTCTGAATTTTGCTTAGTTGAAAGCATTTCAAAATCTTTAACCATTTGTTGCGATAATACTACTACTGTTAGCTTCTCTCAAAACAATAAAATGTCTGCCCGCACAAAGCACTTTGATGTGAAATATCAATTTGTAAGAAAGAGAAGACACGCGACCATCTTACTCATATTGAACATATTTCGACAAATTGTATCCTTGTAAACCCATTAACCAAAGGCCCAACTGTAGAAATATGTAAAAGACTTGTATCGGATAAGGCCTTATTGAATCTTTTGATGTTTTAGGTTAGTGGGAGCACTTGTGTATTTTGAAACTAAAGTTGTGTTGATCTCGAGATTTTATAATATTGTCATTTTATTATATTGAAAAGTGCACTTATTTTATTATGGCAATATAAGGAGACATTAAGACCCTGTCTTAAACTATTGTAAAGCATATTGGGCAAATGTACGGATCATTTTGTATATTTTGACTATGCACACATTTTATATTATTTGGTCTTTTGGAATGGGTATTTCATATATGTATATCTTTTCAACCCTATCGGATGATCATGTTTGCATTTAATGAAATCCCATATTTGACCTATGGTTGTAATGGTATAATTGTATTAATGACATTATTTAAATGTGGCCACATATTGTAATTCAAAATTATGTATTAAAATGTGATTGTGTAAGTAGGAGATTGTAAAATAAATTTTATGGGCTAACATATTTTAATATATATTTAAATTAAATAATAATTCACTGTCATTAATTTAATAATAATACCTAAACTTTATGTTATAATATAACTCTAAAATGTGTGCATATACCCTAATTTAGGTGGGCTAATTAATCCTAGTTAGATTTTAATTAGGTTTTGGATCCCTACCCACCTCCTTACAAGGTGAGTTGTAGTCTCCCATTACATTGCAATTTGTTATTCATAATTTTTTCTGAGACTCACCTGAGGACGTGTTGGCAGTAATCTAGCCAATTTCTCAAACTGATTTCATGGATGTAGAAGAAGGATCAGGTAATTCGAAAACTCTCTATTTTATTTGTACAATTCTTGTACTCTTATTTATGAATTTATGGTTGTATGAATATTAAAATACTTTATGAATCATAAAATTTTTACTGTTTCCACTGCCTATTATACGATAATGCAGCTCTATTTATATAATGGTTGGAGTCAATATTTTTAAACCTAACTCTGACCACTGTCTCCCAAATAGGATTAAATTTCTTGAATTTAGAAAGAGTTATCCATACTTTAGGAGTTTTCATGTTGAGTCATTTTAGTCAAATTGAGAAAAGATGTTTAAAATACCAATGAAAGAAGGAAAATTCTATGAGCGTATATAACGAAATTTAATTATTGATATATTATCATATGATATGTAAAATTTAATTTTTAAAAAATAACAAATTTAGTATGTAATTCAATTTGATGAAGTATTGATACATCACTATATTAACAATGTATTAAACTCTCTCCCCTAAAAGAATTGCAAGAATAATTTTTTAATATATCAATAATTCAATTTGATCATTTAAATTAATAATCATTTGTTATAAAATGTTATCATCTCAACGTGCATGTTAATTTTTGTTCAAAAGTTATATATTATTTTTGTGGATATGATAGATAGATTTGTGATGGTATCGTGAATGATTGTTGAATTAAGAAAAAGAAAAACCAACCGCCTTCACGAAGGGGCAAAGAAAGTGTCCTTTTTTCCCTCCTCTGCTGTATTATTACTGGACACAGATTGTTATCATTTTGGTTTAGTAAACGCAGTATTAACTTTCTTATGCCCCACAACTAAATAAGTTGGCATTAAATGATTATATCATTCTATGGATTATATTTTTAATATAGGAGAATGTCAATTTATAATCAATAAATAGATGAAAGACTTTTGAAATTATTAGCATTTTAATGAAATTATGATAATAAATTTATTTTTTAAGTAATAATTATAGATTAAATAAAATATTTTACAGCAAAAATATATTCCATACAACGTCAAATTATTGACTTTTGTTTTCTCGTTATGCCTCCCAAGTAAGAAGTTTCCCCCAACATTTCAGGTAAAAAAAGCAACAGTACCATGCAAAGTAAAACTTATTCAAAAATAACTCAAACGAGTAGCTTAATAAATTGATACCAACTTTAGTCTTATGATTAGTTATAAATTTGGGCTGTCGAATTTTTCAAATTTATATATTTCTTTTCTCAATAAGATTTTCTTTTTGTAGAGAAGTCATTATATGTTATAATTATAATCTATGTTCATAATCTTATTTAATAATAAATAAAGGCCAATTTATCATTAAAAAATAAGGGTCGTGATTAGTTTTTATAATTTTCATTTCCTTAAAAATTGAAAGTCAAATTTTTAACGTATGTGGAGCTTACAAAATTTGTGAATGGATATAAACTTGATAACTACCTTTTATTTATCAGTGAAATTGAAAGTATGTTATAATTTGTGTATTTAAGAATTTTTCCTTTCTGTGTTACAGGAGAAAAAAAAATCATATCCAAATATAAAGCTAGCATATGGAGGGAGAAAGTACAAAATTTAGTCTTAATAAAGAATTACAAAATTTCTGTGATGTCAAAAAAAGAATAACTTAAAAAAAAATTTAACCCTTTTCTCATCCGTGCATTACTTTTTCTGTCCCACACGTATTGCAAATATAACTTAATTAGCAAAAACTGACCTCCCCTTCTTTGAATATGTGCTCTGATCCAAGATAGAATTAATTAATAATTATGATGTATAAATTTAGGGTGTTGCTTCAGATGGTATCTTAAAAAAGTCTACTTTTGTGAGTTTTACGTAAATTTGTACAAAATTTTAAATTTCAATGATACATCATGGAACATCAAGACATAAGAGTTCAAGAAAGAAATAAATATAATTCACTTTACATATATTAAGAAAGGTAAATATAGTTTTATATCTATTTTTCCTTCTAAATTCAGAAGCGATTCTAGTTTTCTGCCCACAATCAACTATCAACTATAACACTCTATTTATAACAATCATGATGTTCAGCAAAAGTAATTAAAAAAAAAAGATTTAGCATTCGTGGTTATTCCGTGTGCGTAGTTTTGCTAAGTTATGCAAGAAAGCTATTTAGACCAAATCATCTACGACACGGTCGTTGACTAGTAATAAAGCCAAGTCATTGTTGTGACCTCTAAGAGCTGTGCTGGCAAACGATCACAGCCACACAAGACAAGACCCTACCCAGTAGAAAATGTCAACCAAGAGAAAAAAAAAACCAAAAAAACTTGACCTACGGGGGTTTTGTTTGATTTGTTGGCTAACCACCAACTAGAATCAGCAGCAGAAAAGAGAGATAGAAATGGGTCTTTGCCTTGGGTCTCTCTCTCGCCATGGATATCAAGCAGAGCCTACCACCACCAACAAAACTCCATATTTAGGTAAGAGTTCAAAATTACTTCACTTTGATGTTTCCTTCATTTGTCAGAAACCAAGGCCTAAAAAGTCAACATGGTTCTTCCTGTTTGGTTTAATTCCCCAGAGAAACAGCTCAAAATCCTTTGTTTCCCCCATGATTTATCATTGCTGGGACGAATTTCTCATAATACCCATTAATTATTTGATCATGGTCTCTTGTAGACACTGCAAGTAATGAAAGTAAGAACGTGGGATTTCCTGTTACTAGCAGCAGTGCTGGAAATAGTCAATTTTCAGAAATAGCGAGTGGAAGCATTGATGGCTCTCAATATTCTTTGAGTGGGAAAATTTTAGAATCAGCTGACCTCAAGATCTTCAGCTTTGGTGATTTGAAGACAGCTACCAAGAATTTCAAATCGGATACGTTGCTTGGTGGAGGTGAATTTGGCAAAGTTTTCAAAGGCTGGTTGGACGACATGACGCTCACACCAGCAAAGCCAGGTTCTGGAATGGTCGTTGCTATAAAAAAATTGAACCCAGAAAACGAGCTAGGTTTTCTGGAGTGGCAGGTACATTGAAATTCAACTCTGTTGGCTTCAGAAAATATTAATTCTTTTTCCCTTTTTATGCGTGGAACTTTGAAAACTGATAATATTATTTTATGATTTTAGTCGTAGTTTGGAGACAAATTTTCCAAAGAGGATATAAAAATTTGGTAATGGAAATTGTTTTGATCACGATTAATGGTTTCTTTTCAGATAATGAAATTTATAAAAATATGAATTCAATAAAATAAACTAATAACTTAACTTTAAACATTTGGGTTCCACTTGAACAACCAATCATTTTTAAGTTCATTGCTCATCCTTGTTTGAAGGCAATTAGAATAAGTTGCTCTGAACTATTGAATAATTGACAAAAGATTAATCTAATATGGTTGTATGTGTGGTGAAAATTTTCTAGTACTAGTATTAAAAATTGAGTGCTATTTTTGTATAAATTTTGGTAAGTGTGATAGTTTTCTGATTTTTAGTACCAAATTTGATTTTTTTAAAAAATATATATAAATGTATTATACAGCTGATTATTATAAGAAAATTATTATACTTGTAAAAAAAATATAGAAGTAGTATTTAATTTTCAATATTAATGTAACACTAAAAATTTTTCCTTCTGTCTGATTTCCAAGTTCTATATTGAAATTTTCGAAAGTTTAAGTGCCTTTTGAATTGAGTTCACGGAAAAGCAAAGCAGGGAATTTGTTAAAAAGTTATTATTTCTTATTTTGAAGGCATGTGGAAGACCTGGATCAAATTCTTAATTAAGAGTAATTTAATAATAATTTTGTTTTAATAATTATCACTAGCCCAATTATCAGTGTAACTTTGAAGATTACAATGGTATCAAAAAATTAACTTAAATGTTATAAAAATGCTGATGTAGTACATTCCAACTTCCATAGAGCACGATGTTGATTTCACAAACCTTTATAGTGTATGAGTGTGTGTAGTTTTCTTCTCCAAGCCAATAGTAAAAATTTATGTGTAGCATGCCAAAAATTTATTATACATGCTTGTTCTAATAATGTTGGAAAGACTGATTCAAATGAGTTTTTATGCTCTGAGGAAGACACAATATGTAAGAAAATTGGATATCTCACCTCTTATTCTTCATTTTTCTACCATTTGATTTTTCATCCTAGTCCATAGAAAAAGCACTTTGCAATGCATGTATATTTAAGATTATTTTTTCTTCAATAAACTAAAATGTGTATCATGCTATCATACCACATTTAATAGGCCATCTAATTGCTCACAAATCACATCGAGGTTGACATGTTACTTTGTTATTTTGATAATCTAGCGAGAAGTTTTCTAAGGAAGGCTTTCTCACCCAAACCTAGTCAAGCTTTTAGGTTATTGTTGGGAGGATGAGGAACTCCTTCTTGTTTATGAATTCATGCCAAAAGGAAGTTTGAAGAATCATCTCTTCAGAAGTATGTATTAAAGATATCAAATAAGAAATAGAGATATGCTAACCATTGAAATCATGTATATTGACTCTTTTCTTTATTTTTGCTTATAAATAGGAATTCCTAACATAGAATCGCTTTCATGGAAGATGAGACTTAGAATAGCCATAGGCGCTGCTCAGGGCTTGGCTTTCTTACATGTATCAGAAAAGCAAGTTATATTCACAGGTTTCAAGGCCTCAAGCATACTACTTGACAAGGTTAGTTATCCTTTGTTTGCCACCTTTTTTAACTTGGCCTTATCTTTCTTTCGCATTTTATCCATTGGGTTTAACGGTAAGTCTTCAGATTCCTTTGTCTGTTGCAATACCCAATTATAACTTCATACCAAAGATAAATGTAAACTTCCTTCCTATGGTGTATTATTAGAATATTAGTTGAATTATGATTTTCTTTTTATTTACCCACCCTTTTTAACTTGGTTTTATCTTTCTCTCATTTCATCTATTAGGTTTAAGGGCAAGTCCTTTGATTCTTTTGTTTATTGCAGTATCCAATTGTAACTTCATACCAAAGATAAATGTAAACTTCCTTCCTATAAAGTTTGAGCCAAATTCTAATTGTAATTAATTTGTGATTATTTTTTATTATAAGTTAACTTCTTATTCAAGTAATGTTTTTGTATTAGAGTAAAGTGAGATTCCTTATTAAATAAGTATTTATAAGTTATAAATATTTGTTTTGATCAAGGGTTTAAGATATGAGAAAGATATGTTGTAAATGCTTATAAGGGTTATGTAAGAATCATCATAGAGGTTTAAGAGATGTGTAGGGATAATGGT
Source organism: Sindora glabra (assembly GCA_020226215.1). NCBI lineage: Eukaryota > Viridiplantae > Streptophyta > Magnoliopsida > Fabales > Fabaceae > Sindora > Sindora glabra. The sequence goes on along the minus strand of CM035236.1, from coordinate 15,072,831 downwards.
TAGAAAATTGTAGGGTTATAATTAACAAATTTCATATGCATTATCCTGTAATCTTTTGATAATATAGTAAATTTTTTCTCATTCATGATTTTTTTCTTAGAGCTTGGGGTTTTCCATGTTAAAGTATTCATGTGCTTTATTGTGATGTTGTGATCAATTTAATTATTTAATTCTTTTTTTTTTGTGAAAAGATATTTGTCCCAACAACTAGCCATATTAAAGTAGGTTTGGTCCTATAAAAGTAGTATTCAAAGATAATAGAGCTTAGTTAATGTTACTTGATGGATGATAGTTGAAGCTAATGGTTATAAAGATGATTCAATTGTATGGAATTGATCATGATGATGGTTGTAGTTGATGATGAAGATGAAAATGAAGATGAAGGTGTGAAGAGGTTATACTAGTTTATAAAAGTGTTTATAAGTTTGGTATTTTTTTAGATGTGAGAAATTTCTGTAGATGAGAAGGTTATGAATAGATTCCAATAAAACTTGTAATGCTTGATTAAGGTGGAGTTATTTGATAGGAAGATAGTTGCTACAATTTGAAAAAATTACAATGATAAGAAATTCTCATAATTAATATCCTATGATTGGTTTCCTTTGACAATAGGCGGAACATGAAGATTGCTGAATATAATAAAATTTGTATCATAATAGAGATATTGAATTTGATCAAAATTCTAATTGTAATTAATTTGCGATTATATCTTATTATGAATTATCTTTCTATTTGAATTATATTTTTTATGTTAGAGTGAAAGTAAAAGTGACATTCCTTGTCAAACAAATATTTTTATGTTATAAATATTTATATTGACCAAGAATTTAGAATATGAGAGAAATGTGATGTGAATGATCATAGGAGTTATGTAAAAATATACATAGAAGTTTGAAAGAGGTATAAGGATAATGTTTAAGAAGTTGTAGGATTATGATTGAGAACTTTCACACACATTACTTTATAATCTTTTGGTAATATAGTTAATTTTTTCTCAATTATGATTTTTTTCCAAAGTTGCAGGTTTTTCATGTTAAATTATCCATGTGCTTTATTGTGATATTCTTATTAATTTAATTGTTTGATACTTACTTATTTAGAGAGGGGATATTTTTCTTAACGCTTCCTATAGGATGTAATTAGAACATTAGTTGAATTATGATTTTCCTTTTTTTTCCTTTTTTTTTTCTGGTTATGTAGTAGAAGGATTTGTGGGTACATGATCTTTAATCAAGTTGCTACAATCAATTATTTCTTTACATATGTTAATTGCAAAGGTCTTATTGACAAATATCTTGTTTGTTTTTATCTACAGAATTACAATGCAAAAATTTCATATTTTGGCTTGGTTACATCAGGTGAAAAGGAATTGTATTTCTCACTTATATGTTGCATTATTTGACATGCATGACATACATAAATTTTAAATTCAATATTATATATATATAATTACCTAAGTGACTCTTTAACACTTAAACATAACTCTAATTACATGAATTTAATCATATACAAGTCACACTTATCTAGATACATGTACTTTAATATTCAAAACACATCTTTAGACATAATGAACCTAATCAATATAAACTTAATATATAAATGAATTTAGACACATAGAAATTACAAAATTATTAGTTCTATAACTCCTTTTAATTTTGGAATTCCTACAATTCAAGTCTTCATCTTATCTATAATGTTTGAACTTAAGGGCTTTTCCAAAAATTTTGCATAGTACTTTCTAATAATAAAGCCAATGACTTTCACACAATTAGCCTCATCACTTTGTTTTACATTTTCAACAACAACACTTATTTTGTATCTTTACATACCCCTTTCAACATTCCTTTTCATTGTAAACATTGCTTTGATTCTTGTAGTATCATGACTTCAAGGACACTCCTATGTTTTTTACGTAGTAGAAGGTGGTAAAAACCACTTTGATGCTTTCAAAAAAGAGAAATAATTGAAAGTATGTTTATTGATATGAAAGTATGATTTGCTAATAGGCTGAATTACTTATTTATAATGCTATTGACCTATTTCTATTAAGAATAGGAAAAGATGTCTAATAAACTAAGGAAATCATAAATTAGAAGGCTCCTAAATAAATTAGAAAACTAACTCTAAAACAAAATCTATGAAAATAAATTAAATAATATCGAGATAAATCAAATTAGGAATTTTATATTATTTGTAATACTAAAAACTTATTAGCCATAAAAGTCCAATATTATTTATAATATTATAGTCCTATTAATCATAGGTAGATCTAGCTAACACAATTTTATTGAGCTAATCGAATAGGCAAAAACTATATATCAAGTCAATTCTAAACTTGATTACTTTTTTTATTAAGTTGGGTCTAAATCAGATTACTACAATTCCAGTCCCAATTTTAAATTAATATTTACCAAGTAGATTTAAACGAATTTTATAATTCGTTATATTTTATTATTATTATTATTATTATTATTATTATTATTATTATTATTATTATTATTAATTGAAATATATTATTATTTATTAAATATAATTATATTTTATTATTATCACTTAAAATTTTATTATTTATATCAGTGAGTCATATATATTATATATGAAAATAAATATATATTAATAAAATCTAGTAAATGCATAAATTTGTATTTAATAATATATACATTTAACAAAAAAATTCAATTTTATATTGATGAAGAATTTTATATTGTATATTTATTTTATTTAATAAAATAAATATATATTATTAAATATATATTGATCAAGTTTAAAGTATTATATATAAAAATAAATATATTTAATAATTTACATATTATTAAATATATATATAAATAATTATATAAATAATATATTAATAAAAATAATTATAATAATTTATATGTAATAATAAAAAATAAATAATATTGTGTTATACTATACATATGTGTATAATATCAAAGTATTAATTCAAATTTTAATATAATTATTTATTTTGATAAACTTATATAATATATATTAAGAATATTAGATATATAAATTTATTAATTTTAATATATTAAAATTATTATTTTAATATCTATATAAAAATTAAATATATAATAATAAATTTATTATTTATTACTTACTATTATTATTAAGTTAATATGTTAATCCAATAATCTAACAAACTAATACTTACTAATCTCAGTCCTTTATCAAGTCGGGCTAACTAGTTCAGTCCCTTATTAAGTTGAGTCACTATTATTATTTTTCGTATCAATCTCAGTCTTAAATCAGACAAAATTATATCAATCTCGAGTCAACTAACCATAGGGCTTAGAAAAAACTCAACTTTGAGTTGGCATTTAGATAGAGCAATATATAAGGAGAATGATATTCATATAAAACAATTGCATTGAAGATATTAGAAATGCTTAGGGATTCTAATAGATCCATTTATCAATCTTACTCAAAACCCCACAAGGACCTTCCTTCTTCTTTTGTAATTTGTTATGGGTTCCTATTGGAAACCACTCCTTGTGCAAATAAACCATAACCAAATCCCTTTTCTAAAAATTACATTTAATTCTTCAAGGTTTCCTTTAACTTCCAATTGAACAACCTTAATCTTCTTAGCCATATATTTAGTAGTAATGCTATCTGGAGCTTCCATTATAGTAGCATTAATTTTTGTCTTCCTTTCCATAATTGGTTAACAATGATTTTTTTTTCCTATATGAAAAAGTAAATATTCTCTCTTCCTTTATGAGTAATATCTACATCATATTGCTAAAGTCATCCCAACAATATATGATACGCATCCATGTCGACTATATCACTTACTATAGTGTCTTTGTAGGATTTGTCAATGGATATAGGGACACGGCAAGTTTCAATTACTTTCAACCTATCACTTAATCCACCTAATTGTATAAGGAGATTATGCTTTCTTATTTTTAGTTGAAGATTATCTACCAATGTCATAGAGATAATATTTTCACGGCTCCTACTATTAATGATCATGTCACATTCCTTCTAGTTGATTGTCAACTCTAATTGAAAGATGTTATGGCATTGCATGTGGTCCTCTTATTTTAAGGTGAGGAGCAATTGTTGCACAAAAAAATTCACTCTTTCTCCTTCTCTAAAAGCTTCTTTTATAATTTTTTCGTCAACAAGCTTTTCATCTTGTAAATCTTTATCACACTTCTAAATTCACGATCTTCTTGCATAAGTTATCACTTGAAGGATTTCCAGATAACCATACTATTTATAAATGGTTAGGCATATGGGTTCTTACCAATAACTAGGGAAATTAGCTTCCTCAAGTACTTTAGTTAGCCTTTTATTTGAAGATTTTGCATGATATTTATATAGCTAAGGGGTTGTACTTCAACATTTGCTACATTTTGCCTATATGCAGTTGAAAAAACTCTTTTAGACATAGCGACTTTCCTTTCTAATTTCATTTTAATATCTAGCCATTTTATGACCATCTGCTACACTAAACACATTGTGAATATCTCCAAACCATTAATATATCTAGTAACCTCTTGGGAATCAATTTCACATAAATTGTTGCATGCTTGTAACCTTAGAAACTCCCCTATACAATCATCCATAAACCTCTTAAGTTAACATCAATTTTATATTTCTGAAATAGGATATGCTCATAGTCCACATGAAAAAATCGATCCATAAGCAATCAGAGCATCTTCCTCTAACTTTGAATTAGTCCCTTTCCTTATTGATACTTGGCTGTAAGAATATTATCCCACCAAGTTGTAGCACCTCTTTTGAGTTTATAAGTTACAAGTCTCTCTTCCAATACTTTTATGGCTTCAAAGAATCTTTCTCATAGCAAGTCTAGCAAATCTTAATATGGATATGTCCATTGAAGGTAGGAAGCTCAACTCTAAATATATAATTATCAAGGCTTTGATTTTAGGTTGCTTCCTCTTGTCAAAATGTTGGAAAATTAGCTTTTTCATTAGAAATATTATTGTAAATTGGTTCTCAATGTAGTTAATTTATATACGGCCTTCATCTTATGTGTTATGCACAATAGGTTTTAATTGATATTGTGAGTGTTGGTAATGTATATTTTGGTTTTGAAAATTGAGTGCTATTGCTAAACTCTCAACTGTTGCAAAGAGGTCTGCAAGGCTTGTTAAGTGCTTTTGGAAGAATCCCAAATGTCTTGGGACAATTGAAGGAATTGACCTTGTATAATAGGCTTATTGAGTTAGCTCTTAGGTACAAGGTTATGATTATTATCAACTGTCATTGGATAAGGTTGGTTTTCACTCTTGACATTAACTAATGTAACAAAAAAAGGTAAAAACCATCTTTGATACTCTCAAAGAAGAGAAATAATTGAGAGTAACTTTATTGATATGAAAGCATGATTTGTAAATAAGATAAATTACATATTTGTAATGCTATACTCTCAACCGTTACAAGTAAGTCTTATAAGGCTTGTCAAGTGCTTTTGGATGAATCTTAGATGTCTTAGCACAATTGATGGAATTGGCCTTACATAATAGGCTTATTATGTTAGCCTTTAAGTACAAGGTTATAATTATTATTATCTTCCATTAAACAAGGTTGGCCTTCATTCTTGAGACTAATTAACATAGCAGAAGGTGGTAAAAACCCTCTTTGATGCTCTTAAAGAAAAGAAATGATTGAAAGTAAATTTTATTAATATCAAAGTATGATCTGCTAATAAACTAAATCATATATTTGTAATGCTATATACCTATTTCAATTAAGAATAGGAAAAGCCTTCCAATAACCTAAGGAAACCATAAACTAGAAGACTATTTGAAACAAACTCTATAGAAATAAATTAAACAATACAAAAATAAATCAAATTAAAAATCTTATATTATCTGTAACACTAGAATCCTATTAGCCATAGTTCCTATATTATTTATAATACTAGAATCTTATTAACCATATGCCTCTTGTCCTCCATCAGTTTTTCTTTTCTTTTTAACTTTTAACTTTTCATCCATTATTTGCCTCCACGAACTATCTCTCTTTTTTTTTAATTTTTGCATGTTCACCACAATAAAGCTAAATAAATCATTATTATCAATAACTTCAATTAAATAAAATTCATTAAAAATTGTCACTTGTCTAAGCCATTCACTTGAACTTCTTTTAAAAATTGCTAACAGTTCATGTGTTTGAATTTAACAAAAGCAATAGAGCCTTCTCTTCCGCTAGTGTTACAATTTTCTAGTCATATCCTTGCTTTTCCATGTCCTCTAAACAATTGAATTCTTCTCTTTGCATTATTGAATTTGATATTATTGTATCTTCTTCTTCATCCTTAACTACAATTACAAGCTTCTCATCTTTAAAGAGAGTAGACAAATCATATGTTGTCTCATCTTGAATTCTCTTTTCACCACCTTCTCCAAATGGACAATGTAAGTCATGGACTATATGTTCCACATCAACCAAGAATTTGTCTTTGAAAAAATAAAAAATATAAAACATAGATTGTCTCTTCTTGGATACATCAAATTGGTTTTAAATACTTGATATCTTTCATAAGTGGTGTGATCTTTTCTTCCTCTTTAATGACATAAAGATAGATCCCAAGTCATCTCTTCCATAAATTCTGAAGTTTGTTATTCCTTTTCAGCCTTTGGATCTTTTTCCTCTTACACCTTTAAATTCCCATTAGTTTCTTCAAATTCAACATCTTCATTCATAGGTGATGTGATATCTTTTTTCTTTTCTTGGATTTTGCAACTTAATTTTGCTTTTCCATCAAATTCAACATTATCTTTATTGAATTTCTCACAATCCCTTTTTTCTTTTTCTTTTTCTTTTTCTTTTCCTTTTCCACTTTCAACTTTTTCATAGTCTGCTTTTTTTTTTCCTTTATCCTCCTTTTCTTTTTTTTTCTTTTCATATTCTTTGGGAAATCTTTTCTAACCTTTCCTAAGCTTCTTTTGCAGTGATTGCATTCGTTATGATCATAAGCATCACATCATCTAATACTTGAAGAATAATAGTGAGGGCTAGTTGATTCCCTTTTCTTTCTTATGCCAAAGCATCCTTGTCGTTATAAGACAGCACAACCTTATTATGTATTGGTGAGTAGCAATTCCCTACACCTTCCTAAACACCTTGTGTTTTAAGCAATGCCTTCATGTGAATGCACCATAAATCATAATTCTTTCCTGAAAAATGAGGAATTTTATTCATCTTTCCATACTTTTGAGCCAAAGCTCTAATGCCACTTTGTTCAAGGAAAAGGAATTGTATTTCTTATTGATATCTTGCATTACCTGGCATACAAGACATACATAAACTCTAAATATAATAAGATATATATAGTTATCTAAGTGATTCTTTGACACCCAAACATAACTCTAGTTACATAAATTTAACCATGCATGAATCACACATGTCATATCAAGATACACATACTTTAATGTTCAAAATACATTTTTACACACAAATAACCTAATTAATACAAGCTTAATATACAAATGAATTTAAATACATAGAAATTATAAAATCATTAATTCTAATAGGCTAAACCAACACCAGGAACAAAAGAATCAAAATTACACACGACAGCCTCAATCAAGGACTCACATGGCTATGTTGCTCCAGAGTATTTTGCAACAGGTAGTATTATCTCTTTTTGTAGTTACTCAAGCAACTGTACAATTTTGTGCATATTTTAACCTTAACTTTAATGGTTATTAGCAATAGCAATATTAAGAAATGCCATTCATAACACCTTTCACACCTACATTGATGCAATGTGAATCAAACTAGTCATTGAACCTTCTATACAAGTGAGGGTGTTGTGAGGGCATATGAAGTGCAAATTATGCTACTCAAAGTATTAAATAGTTGAGAAAGTTCCTTTAAGTTGACAGTCATGCTCTAATTAACACTAGAAACACGTTATCTAACCTGATTGTGACTCAAACACCTTTCAACTTGCTTCCTATTTTTCCATTATTCAATAGGCCACTTGTATATGAGGAGCGATGTGTATGGCTTTGGTGCAGTGTTGCTTGAAATACTTACAGGCGAACGGGTATTTGACAGACTGCGGCCCAGTGGGCAGCAAAATCTGGTTCACTGGGTTAAGCCTTATCTCTCTAATGAAAGAGAGTTGAAAACCATTATGGATGGGCAGATAGAGGGCCAATATTCACCCAATGCATCATTACAAGCAACACAGCTCGCTCTAAAATGCCTAGAAGCTGACCCTAAACAGCGTCCTTCTATGAAGGATGTGCTTGAGACATTGGAGGAAATTGAAGCAATACAGGACAAGTCAAAGGAATCCAAGAAAATCAGCTCTTCATCATCAGCCTCGATCAATTTATCACCATTCTCCAAATCATGCTAGGAGATAAGCTCACAATGCATGAAACAGATAGAAATGTTGTCCAAATAATAGGCTGAATCAATCTCTATAAACATGTAATTTTTTTTCCAAGTTTTCTTTTATTGGTTAAAGGAGAGATTCGAGCATAGTCTTTGTACAACTTAGTGCAGTTTTAGTGGCACTGATCTGGTCACCATTTGTGCAAAGTGGGGAGATACTTCGTATTTGTGATCATGGAACCTCACAGTTATATATATATATATATATATATATATATATATATTCTTTCCAATGCAATAAATTATGATTGTTGTATTTAAAATTTTTTGGATACTTTGTTATCGGAAGGATTTCACAATCCTTTCCTTCAATTCTTTTTATCTATAAAAATGTGGTTTCAATCAATGTTTTGAAATAATTGCTCATTTTACCTATGAAACTCACCTAAAAAACGACAAGAATTATGTTCATGTAATATGAGTTTCATTGCTCCTGGGCTCAAGTGGAAAAAGAGTCAAACCCTTAAATTTTTTTGCTTTAAAGTCAAAATTGATACTTGTGATGCAAGGAAGTAGCGTAGGTATAAGTCACCTTTGAATTCACTTTCATTTTTCCCTGTTTCAAATACTTTCAATCATATTTTTTTATCAATGTCTTTGTCAATGTCTTAAGAATTGTATTAGATAACAGACTGAAGAGATTAGTAGTTTTGGATTTAATCAATTTGAGCTTAAATTGATGTGTGTGTGTGTGTATTCTTTTAGAAAAGCTGGTTGTACTGCACCGGTTTTAATTTCAATGTAAGTCATCAGTTGAATTGAAATTTGGATCAGTTGGCGGTCAAACCGGTGGGTCTGGTCGAATTCTTTAAATATTGCTTTTAATTTTGCTATTTTTCTTAAATATGTGAATTCTAGTGTTGCGTTGCGTGTGTAAAATATAAGTCAGAACAAATCATCTTTCTAGCATGAGTGGTAATATTATTGTTTTAGCAGTAGAAGCAATAGCAGTAGTAATGCCGTTGGTTGTGCGTTGCATCATACACTTTGTGCTTTCACGAAATTCAGAGGATTCTCCTCTCTTCTCTTTCTAAATTTCTGTGACTTATTCTCTATCTCTTTCTCTCTTGTAATTATTTATGCTCCTTATTCAGACTTTGTTGTGTCACTCAAAACTCGAAAAGTTTTTGTTGGCTGATTTTTTTGTCCATTCACATAAATATTTGATCAGATTCTTCTGAACATGTCTCTGCAGAATCAATTCCAGTTGTTCTGGCTCTATCTAGTTCAAACTTACCATAAAATCTCCTTTTTCAACAGGCTCATTCCCGGAGGTATCAGAAGCCAGATCAAAGGTTTACCTACTTTGTTGACAAGATTCATATTTGCCATCTTGTCTGTGGGTCCCATCCCAAATCATATTGCTTTCATCCTGGACGGAAATCGAAGGTATGCCAAGAAGAAAAAGTTGAGCGAAGGTGAAGGCTACATGGCTGGATTTTCAACATTATTACACGTCCTTAAGTATTGCTATGCACTCGGAGTCGAGTATGTGACAGTTTATGCATTCAGCATTGACAACTTCAAAAGAAGACCCGAATTGGTTCGGTTTTTGATGGAATTTATGCGAGCAAAAATGGAGGAGTTACTTCTGGAAGAAAGTACCCTCAACGAGTACGGTGTTAAATTGCAGTTCGTTGGCAATTTAAAACTTTTGCCCGAGGATGTCAGGACTGCGGCGGAAAAACTAATGAGAGCAACTGCCCATAACAATCAGAAAGTGTTGTTGATCTGCGTTGCTTATACTTCTACAGATGAGATTTTACATGCTGTTCAAGAATCCTGCCAAGATAAATGGAACCAACTTCAAAAAGAAGACGAGAATTCCAACAAAATTAATTATGATAATTCAAATAAATACGAGATGGTTTCAAGTAGTGTTCAAAAGTGTCGTGACGATGAAATTACAAGTTGCACCTGGGAGCATGATCAAACAGAGAATTATACCATAAAACTGGTTGATATTGAGAAGCACATGTACATGTCAATTGCACCCAACCCGGACATATTGATCCGGACTTCCGGCGAGACCCGCCTGAGCAATTTTCTCCTTTGGCAAACTGATGCATGCCTGTTGTACTCCCCAGCTGCGCTTTGGCCGGAGATTGGTCTGAGGCACTTGATTTGGGCAACATTGAACTTTCAGAGGCACTACTTCTACTTGGAAAAGAAAAAGAAAAACAAGTAATTGTGACGGTCAGGGAAATTCTGTCTTAATTCAACTATAATTTGTTTCTACTCTTGCCTAATTGAACAAAGGTAGTTGTGAGTTTAGTACTTTCCAATGTCTAGTAAAACTAAAAATGACTTCTCATAGTTTCACAGAACTAGTGAATATCCATTAAATTGGGTGAGAAAAGGGATGTATATTAACGGGGTAAGCAAGAATTTTCTCAACTTCATAGAGGGCAAGTTCAAATTTATGTAATGGAGGATTATTTTTCCTTTATTTTGTATTTCTTATAGGATGATCTTGTACTTTATGTATGAAAAATATTTACATAAATTGAATGCACTGTAATAAATTATTTAAATAAATTTTTTAGATAAAAATGGACTTTCTGATTTCTTAATTTTTACTTAAATTTTAATCTTATCCCTTCTTAAATTTAATTTGAAGTAAATTTATCCTTTTTAACTTTTGAACACATGTAATGTTAATCAATAGCCTAATTCCATTAGGTTTTTCAACGGATATGTTTACATGGCATTCAATTTGTCATCCTACATAACTCTCATAAGTTATGATAAATATTAATATTTTTAGATTATAATGATAATTATTTGATTAACTAGCTACAACTACTCTACCCAAGGAAGACTCCTATATAATTAAGGTATATTCTTACGCTCTATAAGGTGATTATTCTCTCTAGCACACTCTTACTAACTTGGTCATTGAAATCTCTTCGCAAGTCTATTCTAATTCACACTTTTCTTATTCTACGAGTACACTAGGAGAGAAAATCTTAAGTTATATTTTCATATTCTCATTACAAAAAATGCATTTTTGATCCCTTAACTTTCATTCAAATTTTCATCTTTATTTTTAAGTTTTGATTGAAACAATTTTTTTTCTAACTTTCCTCTTTTATGATTACATAGCTATCCAATTTCTCTCTATCACAATTAACTTATAATTCTATTCCATCTTCTTCTTTTTCTTCATTATTACCTAAATTGTCCTTTAGTTTCTAGCTTGATTTATTTATGCAATATATCTTCTTATAAGCAACTTCTTGTTTGCATCAACTTGTTTAAGAGCCTCAATTAATACTTATGTCGATAATGATTTAACTTTTTCAAAATTATTATTGTTTGACATTTCCTATTCATTTTCATTGAAGCGAATTTTAAGTACATTATCTTCCTCCTCCGATTTAATATCTTCATCAACATCCTTATTGTCTTTAAAAAGTTAAAAGGTAAATTTACTTTAAATAAAATTTTAGGTACGAAATTGAAATTTCAATAAAAATTAAGGGACCAAAAGTGTCTTTTTATCATACCAATATGAAAAAAAAAAAAACTTATGAGGGATATGTAAGTATTGGGATTTTAACCCAAATGCTATATTTTTATAAAATAACATAATTACCTATTTATGTCTTCATCTTATTCAAGCTTGAATTTTGAAGAGATACGATCATGATCAAATTAGATAAATCCTATTATTTAATATTGTGATCAAGTTAGACTTATTCTTTGGTTAGGATTTTAATAAATAATTGTATTATAAAAGGATTTATTTGTGGTGTAGATGAAGAGAGGTGAGGTAAGGTAAGGTGAGAATTTGTATTTGACACCCTTATAGGGATAACTTATAATCCCACAATTAATTCTTACTCTTTTGTGGTAATTATTAAGAGTGAAGAGTATATACACCATTTATGAGAAAAATATACTGCTAATTAGAAAAATATTGTAAGGTATTTTGGTGTATTTGGGATGTAAATTTGAAAGTAATTAAATATTTTATATTCTTTCTATAATTCTCCTCGTAGATTTATTTTTCATCTTTTTCTGTGGAATAGGCTAAAAATCAAACCACATTGATTATCTATCATTTTTATTTTCCTACTTCTTTGATCTTGTTTATGCCAATGCATCATTTCTACATTATTGTAGCCATCGAAACTTTTTCCAATAATTGATATCAAAGCTTAGTTTTACTGAGTTTGGGTATTATTCATGTTTTGCTAATTTTGGTTGGTTTAAATTGATTAAAGAAGTTTTCACACAAATTTGATATAGAGTTCATCCATCCCAATTTTTTTTATGACAACAACTCTACTTTTGTCTTTTTAGTGATGGGGAATTCTATGTTACCCCCGTGGGTTCCAAACCCATGGGGATGTGGCTAAATCTAAATTATTAGATGAGTTGACCAAGTCAATGGCCTCACTCATCTAATGGCTTGCATTTTGCCACATACCCATGAGTTTGGAACACATGGGGGTAACATAGAAAGCACCTTTAGTGATTTGTTTTGAAGAATTGTTTTTGGAGAAAATGAAACAAATTTGTTGAAATTCATTTTGATGTACATGAAAAGTGCTAATGCTTGGTAGAGTTTTAAAGATATTCCTTGTTTGAGGAAGCAAATTTGGTGAAATCCTCTTTGATTCATGCATAAAGTGCTAGTACTTTATTGGAGGTGGAATTCTAAATATATTGCACATTGACTCAAATTTGATGAACTACTTGATCCAAAGTTACTTGATTCAAAGATTGAAGACTTTTGATAAATTGAATTTGCTTCAAAGTGATGATTGTTGGAATTTTGACCCAAATTCTATGTTTTTATGAAATAGTATAGTTACTTATTTATATCTTCATCTTATTTAAAGTTGAATTTTAAAGTGATAAGATTGTGATCAAATCAGATAAATCTTATTATTTAATATTAGACTTATCATTTGATTCGGATTTTAGATTATAAATATCTTTATTATATAAACATTAGTTTGAGGTGCAGATGAAAATAGGTGAGGTGAGAGTTTGTATATGTTACCCCTATTGGGGTGACTTGTGGTATTATTGTAAGTGAAGAATATATATACTGTTTATAAAAAAAAATGTATTATGGATTAGAAAAAAACTGAGGTATTTGGGATGTGATTATAAATTTTGTATTCTCTCTATAATTTCTTTCCCAGATTTATTTCCCATCTTCATCCGTGGATTAAGTTAAAAGTCAAACCACATTAATTATCTGTATCTTTTTTACTTTCCTACTTCTTTGATCTTGTGGTGCTTTCTATGTTACCCATGGGGGTTTGGAACCCATGGGTATGTGGCACAATACAAGCCATTAGATGAGGAAAGTCATTGACTAAGTCAACTCATCTAGTGGCTTGTATTGTGCCACATATCCATGGGTTTCAAATCCCATGGGTAACATAGAATTCCCCTGATCTTGTTTATGTCAGCACATTGCTTCTGCATCACTACAACCATTCAAACTTTTCCTAAAAAGAAGATATCAAGTTAGATGCCAAATAAACACCTTTATTATAAACCTAACTGCATAAAATTGTTGAATAATATTGTTTGCTTTTGAAAAGTTTAAAAATAAATTTTTTTCAAATAAATGTTTTCCAAATAAAACTTAGCCCGCAACTAAAAGTTTAATGTAATATTATGTAAGAATTTGTTACGTAAACAACGCAACAGATTGTCTCAAATAGTAATTCCCGTAGAAAGCGAGCGGAAGAATAATGTTAATTTCCCAAACAAAACCTATTTGCATTTATCTTGTACCGATGGCTTCATTTGGTGGGGAAGTTGCTTGAACAAAGATTCACTCATCAAATTCCTTTTTTTAATTTTACACACTATACTACCAGACAACGATTTTAAGATGATCAAGTTCACAACATTTTTCTTCTTGGTCAGAGGGTGCAGGATGCAGCTGAACAGCAACATTGGGGAGGAAGAAAAATGAAGAATATGCTGTTATTTTAAAAAATAGACTATAATGTTGCTAGTCAATTGCCGTAATCGCAACAATCTGCAACTGTTTTTATGACTTTATTAAAAAAAAATTGTCATTTGAGCGGTTGGAAACTCAGGTTTTAGAATAAAATACCTTTTAGAAAATTATTTTCTGAAATCCTTTTTTTATTAGTACTAAAAAGAAAAAAAAATTACGCTCTTCAAAAAATAAATCTGCTTAACAAGTTCTACTTTATTAAACGAACTACTCTTACTCTTATTTTACAATTTTAACTATATATCCACATAGTGGGTATTACCCAGGCAGTTGCAACTGTTGACAAAATTTTACAAAAAATATTGCTTCATAAATCATAACTAACTTTTTCCCAAATCATAACTGCAAAAGTTAATTCTATGGTATGAAGCATATATTAGCCCTTATTCATATGATACAAAAAAATCAACATTAAGATGCGTCCATTTAATCGATCCACAAATAAGACGTACACATATACAATTGGGACAAATTACAGCAAGAAAAACCCAAAACGGCAAGATCCCCTCAAATGGGACAGATAAACCATGGACTGTGATATGAATCAATTTATGGAAACTGATAATAACTACAAAATTTAGTATGAAAGAATAAATATAATTTTTTTTATAGAAGAATAAATATCTTCAGCATCAAGTCAAGGTAGAAACTTCATGTGAAGATTGAATAGGTTAAAGCCATCAGCTGAAATTCTGAATCTGAACCTGAGGCCCATGTAGGACAGGCATGCTGGTCAAGCTGGCCAATTCACAGAAAAACCTAAATTGCTATATTTGAATTTGAATGTAGAATTCTAAGACCGGGGCTTATGTAGGCGAGGTCTGTTGCAGAAAACACGGCCATTGGCCCGGACAAATACTGCTATTCCCACACTAATGCTCGCCCACATTAACGAGAAGAAGAAGTGCCGGAATCCATATTGAACTGTTGGAACAATGGACACAAGATAACAACGAGAGGCATAAGTTTCACACCAAAAGTAGTGTAGATTGAGCCAATAATCAAATGACAAGGCTTGCAAAGTTTTGATTATCTGCATATTCTCTTCTTCTCTCTATTCTAATATGCATGTCTATAAACAAACATGTCCGTAACCACAACTTGAATAAGTTTGAAGGGTTTGCACATATGATACACTTGCATCCTTTAAGCTAAACTGAACAGAAGTTTACTCACCTTGCCTCAATGACATTGTTGCAAAGAAGAATCCAATCAAAACCACAGCTAAAGCAAGAGGAAAGGACTGTAAAGATGAACAAAGTTATATTAAAGTTGGAGTAAAAGCAGAGAAGTAATGATTATTTGTATACGATGCCCATGAGTTTCTTCAAGCATTCCTATCATTATCAATGAACCACAAGCAACCAGAAAAGTATGGAGAAGAGAAAAAGAAGCATTAAAATAATGTACAAGTCACCACAGTTTTAGCTTTCAGGAAAGTACTTGGTTGTTTCCAATAAAAACTAAACATTCAATTGATTACCATAATCACAATGGACATTGTCATAAATAATATATTCTTTACTTGTTAGATTTCTATGACTAATAAAACAACCTAGATGCCCCAAATTTTTATGCAAAAGAGATTTCCATTTAATTTGTACTCACAGCTACAGCTTCAAGGCCTCTTTTCTGAGAAGACGGAGCCATATCTCGGTTGATAGAAACTATGTAATGTCCTTGCAGGAGATCAATTGCATCCTTCAAATAAATAGAAGATCACTTTAGTCAAGAACTAATCAATTGGAATAAAGGAGATATTACAAATTACAATCCGCAACAAGATATACAAATGAAGAGGCAAAAATTAATCAAAGTATACATAGACAGGACAGAACAACATGATCACAAGTATGAGCTCTTAAGCAGATTCTCTGGGAACTCTACACCAGAGTATCAAAGAAATATAATTTCCTTTTTCTTTCTTTCGATAAAATAAACCAATATATATGATGAGAGAAAGTTTACAAACCTGCTTTGTTCCATCGGCAAAATTATTCAAATAATAGCGTAAAAGGGCATTCCACAAATCTTTCAAGATCCCTTGAACTGTACGGTGCCCGCATCTGAACCCAGCCAATTAAACAAATCAAAAGGGTAGGACGTGAAAGTTACATTCCAGAAAGCAATAGATTATTGAATTTTGAGAGATTTTTGCACATCACATTGAAAATCTAGGTGGGTGGGCGAGTGTGTGCGTGTGGGTGAGTGTGTATTTTCAAAGAGTCACACAAGTAGGATACAACCAAAAGTATAGTAAGATTGTATTCTAAGAATATATCTAATATGTCAAGTTTTGTGGTTCTAATAATAGGATATAATAGGTAATATTACTAAATTACGAATTAGTAAAAAAAAGGTATATGAAGCATTACATTCAATGCCTTCAATTAATAAAACCTATTTTTTGCTTACAATAAACTGTCATATTAGACAATACAATTTCAACCGGTTCAACATATGTGATTAATAATAGTTTACAAGGGAATAGTGCTATTGTTGGAACAACCTTTTGTGCAAGCACGATTTCCTATCTTCTTTACATGTAACGAAAATTGGAAAACACTCTGGACAGATATATAGTACCTGACAAAATCTCCTTTTAGAGCAGGAGTGCCCGAATATTGAATGCTTATATCATCCCCATGATCAGCCCACACTGCTTATGGAAAATGAGTCAGAAATAAAATACAGGCTTTATGTTCTGTGAAATTAATAATACACTTACAGATCTTAAAGCTATCATCGAGATTTGGATGTGAAGTGATGGTTTCTTCAGCACCAAAGACACCAAGCCTTCTAAGCTGGCATTCCAGCATGTTTCGACCAATCATACTCTGTAATTATATTTTAACATCATTAAGTATAAAGATTTTACCACAAACCTGTGCAGTACACACAATAAGCTTGAAAGAAATAATGAAAATTGATTATAGGTTTGATTGTGTGTATATACACAAAAAGAATGACATTCAGCATCCAGTTACTTGACCAATTTAAATATTTAGATCATTTTCTTATGCTCCTGATTAAATAGAAAACAGATCAGAATCAGAAGAAACGTTATAAATTTCATCTCATTCCTTTCCAGTTCTTTTATGATTTGATAAGAAGTGAATACAAAATGGAATTTCAAAGTATGGGGGAGTACTGAACAATTTCCTCGACAGAAACCAACCAACCTGAGTTACATTAGTACGGTCTAGACAATCAATACAATTAGTCCTCACAACTCCACGCTGCTCCTTCATTTTCTCACCCTTTTCATTCAAAAGAAGATATCTAAAATTCCACCAAAGAATTGCAACACAGTAATCAGATTTTGTTTTTAACACATTAGATTAGAGATGAGTAAAAAATTGACCATCATTAACATCATCCAAAATCCCACACTAGCAAAGCTAATAATTATGTCTCACAACAACATAACAGAATATAAGGTCAATTCTTCCATGGAAAAATAGCTGTGAATATATCTGTGACACAGGATGTAACACATCTGTTTAAGATCATGCTTGACAATTATGCATATATACTATGATAGATAGTGCAACACTAGAAATTTATGAATGAATGGCAATTCTTAAAAATGAAAATCAAACACTGTTAGAAGGCAACCAAACATTATAAATGAGAATCAAACTGCTAACTGAACTTTCAAGTAAACTAATATCAAAGCTTAACCAAACAAAGAAATCCATACGCATTTCTCTCGAGAAAATCTGATATTTCTTCATAAAGTATTGAGAGCCGATCGAAATGAATGTGCCCACAGATGTGATGGAAATCAAAGTGCAGATACCTAAAAGAAATAAGTACAAACAAGCAGAAAATAAGGAAACCAGAAGAATGTACATACATCAGCGATCAATCTGAAAGTTAATTGTAAGAAAGCTCTACCTTACATCATCACTAACAACCTTCTGCATTGCATCTGCAAATTTTTCATTCAGCCACCCCTCGCCTCCATGCTATGTGATATTTAGAAGAAAAGAAAAGACGTTCAAATATATGCATGCTGAAACATAAAAACCCCCTGCAGGTATATCAAGTATTTCCAAAGGTACAAGCACAGCATATATTTAGCAAACATAGATCACTTCCATTCTTCACCCAATAATACTGGCATTCACAATTGCTTAAAAAATTCATTCAGCAGCCACATGCATATGAATCATCGTGTAAAATTGTCAACCATCACATAAGCATTCTCTACAATAGTCATGTGATGAAAGAAAACTCACCTTGTTAATAAGATCAACAGCCAATACTGCCCCATATTTTTTTCTCAAATCTAGGAAATGACGCTCTATGACTCGAGGCTGCTCATAAGCAGTGTAATGGCAGTCAAAATACATAAAGAACACTGCATGCAATATTCAATAAAGCAACAATGGATAATCACTTACAGCTTCCTCAGGTTTCAGCAATTCATACTTGGGTTTATATGTTAAGTCAACAATTTGCTCCCAGATCAGTGGGATAGACCCACGAATCTGTAAAAGATCAATTAAAGGGGCTCCTTACAAGATTCATAATTCAGATGCATCCCTAAAATATATAGCATACTATAAGTGGTACAAAACATGGCTAACTTTCACCCTGCAAAATGAGCAATCACTTGCACAATTTTGCCTTTATTGAAGTTGTTGTATGCTTCTGATAACATAATGACACAGAGAAAGTTCTAAGAATACTTTACATTCAGCTAAAATGATCACCAGTTCACCACATCCAAATTGGGAACTGTCAAGCTCAAAAATTTTATGTAAGAATTCTTTGTTAGGATGATACCCTAATTCACCCATGGCACAATTCTCTCCAGAGGGACCAAAATCAATCAACTTGCATTATCCAAAGATAATTAACTTGTTGAGAAAGGGCTGAACTAGTAATGGTTTCAAGACTTCCTCTCATTTTTGCTCCCAAGGCAAGCATATACTTTACTTACCATTTTAAATTTTCCAAATTCAATTCCTTCTGGTAACAACATTATGAAGCAAGCAGAGACTAAGCCTATAGGTTTTCTACAACATGAATATGAAGAATCATGTATGAAAATGCAAGCACATTTTTGTCTACTAGCTTGTCAAAAAGCTGGCTTCTCCCAGTTCAGTAACAGTAATTAGGAATTTAGGACAGATCACAAATACTAATTCATATTAGGAATATGGAATTTTATAAATCCATTGGACCTAGAACAAAATGGACTTGATCTAAATTTCCTAAAGATTAGGAGCATAGCTTTGAACTAGGAATTCACTAGGCTCATTACTTCTCTCTCCTGCATAGCAAGCTCATGAAATGGCTGCAAAAATCACAACATAAAGCATTACCTGAACAAATGATTCCGTATACCCATTGAACTGCAAAATTTGTTCAGTTTCCACAAAATTAGCAACATACCCATCAGCATCAGCCCCTCTTCTCCACATTCGAGTTCCTTTCAGGAAATTAGCAAACCAATCAAGGCCAAATTCATAGCCTTAAAGCAAGTGATGTGGTAAACAGTCAAAAGCCCACATACTTAACATATTTACAAGCACATATTCAAGATGGAAATAAATAAGATTATATTTGAAAGCTCTAAATACCATTCCTTCTAGTGCATCTCCTAGCAATCAAAGTCACATCAATAATATCCTTCCCTAAGGCTGCTTGAAAATGATGAAAGCCTGGTAACTGCTTAAGGAAAAACTTTGGAGAAAATAGGTATGTGATAATCCACATACTAATAAAGATGATAGTCAAAACATAAGAACCAAACAATAAAATGCATGTTTAAAATAACAAGGGTAAAATGATGATTATAAGAACAAGATAAGGATACTGCCTTGGATTACAGGAAGTATGTATGGGTCAAGCTGCATGACAAGATCACATGTTAGTGGCATAAAAAATCTGTACATACTAAAGGAAAAGAACAAGTAGCAATAACAAACTTCACCATAAGCCTACCTTGTTATCAATGAGTACTTCCAACAAATAATTGTTCCAAAGAAATCGAGGCTCTGCCTGTGATAAAAAATTTGGTGGCAGAAGCCAGAATCATACAATAAATTAACAGAAAGGATCAATTCAAACCACAGAACTTTTACGTAGACATTAAAAGTATTGCTCATGGATCACATTAGACACATTCCACAAAGAGATTAATTTTCTACCAAGGAAGCCGCATTATTTTTGTGGAAAGATGCTCTCAAACAGAAAGCTAGTTGTATAGAAAAAGCAATGACTTTTGATAAAATAAATTACCTGTCTCCACAGAGGAAGCAATCTAGATTCATCACCCAGGTCATTCAATCGTTGGGCACTGCAAAACATGACATTCACATTATATTCTCCAGAATTGCATATCATAAATTTCTTACTTTTCTATTCTCTGTATCATCACAAAAAATTTTACAAAGATAATTTTGTAATGGTGACACCAACAATTATATAAGGGAGTTAAAGCTAGCCCCAGGTTTAAGTATCTTTCTGTATGTTTATATATGTATTGAGAATTTCAAAACATATTGGACTCCAGTCACAATTAAAATTGAATGGCCACCACAAATGTTAAAAGAAGTTCACCTCAGTGTTAAATTGGTTTCGTATGAGAAGAACAGACCAGTAGTCTTCTCTGCAATATTTAGAAGCCCCAAAAATGCCATCTCTGTTTTTTTCTGCCAAAATTGTGTTACAGTCATAGGTTTCAAACAGCTACTAGAAATTAAAAAAATGGAAAAAGAGAAAGTGGAGTTGCGGATGACTCACTTGTTCAGCAGGGGTAGTATTAAGAGAATGATCACATGGAAAAATCTTCATGGATGAAATTTTGTAAATTGGATGCCCAAGGTAAGATCCCACACATTCACAATCAGTTATAACCAGTAAATATGATCCTAAAAGCATTGTAAGGTATAATAAGTTAATAACATCAAAAGAGTAAGATCACTATACAAAAGAAGTTTGTGACTGAAAAGGAACATATTATCAATAAAGGAAGATCAGTAATGTAAGGTATATCTACAAAGCTAGTGGACAGCTATTATTATCAACATCGCAAGTACAAGCAGCTGAAAAATCAGGGATCTATCATCTGCAAACCTAGCACAATAGGTATAAAAATAAATGCATGCGAGGTGATCAATATAAATGTAAAATTAACTTCATTCCCCACTCCACTCCCTTTTCGATTAAAAATATTGCACAATTTCATCTTAATTCAGCCAATAAGTGCATTTGAAACTCCTTCTCTATCTTTTCATTCATCCGCATACCAGAATCATTTCATGACCTCTACTGTCATCTCTCAAAACTAATGATCTAATTTTTCACACATAACAGCATGATCATATGCATGAACGATAGCATAAATCTTCAAATTCAGAGGGGAAAAACATTGATATATAACTATCATAAACACATACATAGATAACATTCTTCCCATCAAGCAACATATCATGGCTTAGATGTCTCTCAGAGATTGCTTACCTGCCAAAAGCCTCAACATTCCAACCACACCGGCAATCGTCCAAATCTTAGGTACTCGAAGAGTATTGCATTCTGGAATCTCATCTGGTGAAGCAGGGAAAAGCGGAAATGTAGGGGAAAAAAGAGAGTTAATATATATATATATATATATGATAAGAAACAAACACGACGGGGAAAATGCCAAGTAAAGCAGAAAACTGGAGCCATGAAACAGTGAAACAGTGAAACAGCTAACCAATGAGCTTCATTGTGCCATCTACGCGACTGACTGCCAAAGAAGAGCCAGAAGAGCCATCAGTGGGCTCAATGATATATTGATCAGGGAATTCCCATAGCCGCATACGAGTGTACAGCTTCTGCACAGAATCTGCTTTCTCCATCATTATTGGAATTCCAGTTTACTGTAATCAGTAACAAACAGAGATCCTTTATTCCATAAAGAATGAACTGCGATTACAAGAAATTGTTAAATACCAAACTATAGGGAGAGACTATGGTGCACCAGTGGATCTAAAAGCTCAGATTTCTGGACTGTACAGTATTGCGCAGATTAAATGAAATCTAACGATTTTAAGCAGTGGTGCACCATACACCACCGGTGCACCACAGTCTCTACCTTTGAATATGAACGATTTTCGAGAAGAGAGCAGATCAATTGTGGCCAACCTTAAATTACTCAAAATACTCAAATTTTGGATCAAATTTTGATTGAAGAACTCAGTTCCCGCTAAAACATAAATTGATGTTCGGTATTAAATTTTTTTTCCACCACCAAACAAAAACGATAAAATGCACAAGGAGAAGGAATAGAAAATAACCTGACTGAAGATCTCAGTTTAAAAAGTTGAATGTGGAAGAGTAAGATCCAGGGTGCGAGCAAAGCTTGGCTTGGGTCTGAGCTCTTAGGAGCTGACAGCCTATGCAATTATGCAATTCTATCGGACCTAAGGGCATGTTTGGAATCCAAACAAAAAGAGGAGGGTAGTTTTGGCCAAATCGCAAGTTCTAAAAGGTACAATCCAAACACAACGGGAACCATGGGCGGACACTACGACCGGTTCCGCTAAAACGACGCCCGATGACCATCCGTGCTTCTCGGACCAGAAATAACCGGAGCTATTACATACATGGGGTATTCTTAAAGGATGGTGACCAACCAACTAGACAACCTTGTGACGTGGACAGTTTTGCTAACAATCGTGCAGCCATTTTGATATGTTTTTGTTTTTTTGAGCTTTAATTTTTTTACACTGATATTACAAAATGCATATACTATAAATGAAGTTTTTTTTTTAAATATTTTAAAATTATGAATTTTAAAATAATTATATTAATTATACATCAAATTTCATCCTAATTAGAGATAGATTTTGATTCGTATAAAAAGTAGGGATTGACATGGAGTTTGATTGAATTATAAAAGACATGAAGTAATATAATTAATAGGTGAATAAATAAATTGATATAATTATAATAAAAAATGTGTAATATAATTAGAGCATGATAATTTTAGTTAAGTGGGAAATCATTTAGTATTAACAAATTCCTACCATTCCACCAAAAGTTAACAAAAATATTTATTGGTAAATCAACTTAAACCTAGCGACTTTTTAATTCCTGTAATGATTTTTCTAGCATTTCCTCACAGAAATGGTCCTTGAATGCACACAAAAGAACTTTCATATCATCACCAATATTATTGATAAATTGATACATTAATATTAATTTAATACTATATATAAAAATTTTCATCTCTTCTGTACACATATTATTTTTTTAATAACACTGTTTCTCACATATTTTATTCAATTAATTTTTTTATTATTGATTTATTATTACTTATTATATTCATATTTATTTATATTTAATTAGTTTGCAATTTGCAATCGAACACGGTTAATTATTTCCTTTAATAGTAGGATATTGGCCAGAATTTAATACCAAAGCCAAATTTAACAATTTAACAAATTTATATATTGAACATATTTTACTTCACTCACATTCCAAACATATCGATAATTTATTCTATGAATCAATAAATATTTGTCATATTAAACAATATACATACAGAAATTTCTAAATTATGATAAGGAAATGGTTACATATAAAAATAAACTATAAAGATTTAATTATAAGGGGAAAAGTGTAAAAATAAATTATAGGGATTGTAAGCCTAATTTAACCTTCTGTATGGAAATTGTGAGAACAATTGAAAACACCCCGTATAAATCTATTTGTGTCACTTCAAACCCATGATAACAATTATACTGTGAAATGCTGAAAAATGTAATTTTTGTATAACAAAATTATGAGAAAAAAATTAATATGATTGTGAATTATAACACAACAGCAAAATATATTTATATATATTTTCTCTTATGGAATTGAGAAGAAACTTAAATTGAACTCTTGAACTCAAATCCTAGATATCCAATATATATGTTATATATAATATTTATAGATGAGGGGAATTAAACAAATAAGAAATGAAATATAAACACAACCGAATAAAAAATATAGCTTTCGTGGCAAAACAACTCAACTCTTTGCTTAGGAGAAACAATAAAAAAGAGTGCAATTTCTTGTAGAACCATATAAACAAATCTCAACAACAAATTAATGTTCTGTATTATTAATTACTAAATACCGGTGGGAACAAACCCTGGATTTTTAAAATAACAACAACGAACCACATTAAAGATGGAAAATTTTTTAGTTCCACTGTAACACTAAAATTTCAGTCCTATTTCTTATTATAATTAAACCAATTGATATAATTTTTTATTTATTAAAAAAAATTAGAAAATAATACTGGGAATCTCCCAAAGGATGCTTCCTGCCTTCAATTATCGTCGTCTTCTTCAGCAGGAGCGGGTTGATTGAGATCAAACTCAAATTTTGGAACAGCTTCCTCTTCCTCATCATCATTTTTTTCCACATTTGAAGAAGCTCCAGCATCACTGCTTCCCTCCGTTGGCATGTTCAGATCAAAACCAAAAACCTTAGAAGACGAACTGCCCTCCACATTTCCACTCGCTCTAACTTCACTGGCCTCTTGATTTCCACTCTCACCTGCAACACACAGACAAATACATTAATATAAAAAAAAAATGACTGGAATATAACGCAGGGGTCAAAATCTAGTTAATCACTGCTCTAATATAGATGCCCTACAAATGATTAATGAAAACATGTAAAAGCAAATGAAGGGTGGGTGGGTTTGAAAATTTTTAAAAGAAATTCTTAACCAAAAATAATTTTAAAAAAATTGTAATTTTTATATTAAAATTGAATTTTTTTATAACTACTTTTTATGAGATTTTTGTGCATGAAGAAATGTACGACTCATTATAGAGATACCCTCTCGATTCCATTGGCACCAACAAAGACACAACCCACGCACATATGTACACACAAAAGCCCAAAGGTTGAATTGTAAAATCATATAAAAATTGCATGCATGCATGCGTGGGCTTAAGATCTTAGTCACTGATCTCTGTCACACACATATGCGTTTTCTCTTTTACCTTGCGGTGGCGGTGGTGGTGGTTGTCTTGGAGGAGAAACAGGCGGCGGGAATAATCCGGTGTAAGAGCGGTTAGAATGTACCCGCAGATGGCCAAACACAGACTTCCAACTTGCGAATTCGCGGCCGCATTCCGGACAGATTGGATTCCCACTCGGAGGATCTTTCAACTCAGACCCTTTCCTCTTTTGCTTTCCCTTATTACTGCTTGATCCACCATCTTCACCAACCCCAGGTTTTTCTATCACCTTCTCCACCCCCTCCCCCGGCACCGCTGCCGCCATTACCACCGCAGTTGACCCACCTTCGCCTGCAGAACCACCACCACTTGTGAGTTCCGTCACTTGCCACGGTATTCGCACACTTTCACCTATTAAAGCCCTTCCTCCTTCACTGACCGCTGGGCCGACGGCAGGACCCGCAGGCCGGGATGGGGAGGCCGGAACGGTTTCTGCCGGGGAAGTAGTCATGGGCTGACGAGGGGTCGACGGCGGAGTGTCATCCTTCTCGAGGTTGGGGGAGTTCTTGGAAGGGCTTTGCATGGCTGAAAGTGGTAACTAAACAGCCGCAACAAATTTTACACGTACTGAGGAAATGGGTGTGAGGATTTTCATCTTTACACGAGGTTGTCCATTTATAACGGCGGAAGCAATATTTCGTGAAGAATGGTCACAATTTAGTGAAACAGCGTGTTGGTTTACAACTTTACTGCATGTTGGTTTTGTGAGGAGTCGCAACGTTCCAGAATCTTTCCTCTCTCTGGACGTAGACGGATATGTTGCACCGTTTCGTTGGAAGTAGCTCGCGCAGCCATTCGATTTTAAAGTATGGAAAAATGTAAATTATTTTCTTCAATTTTAAAATTTTAAAAATCATCTTTTACATTATTAGGATAGTTGGATTTTACCTTCCTTAATTTTAAAAACTTGGAAATCACATCTTTATATTTTATAAAATTTGAAAATAGTACTCATTTTTTACTTAATTATCCATTTTATTAAATTATGTAATTTTTTAAATTTTTTAAATATTTAAATTTTAAAATAATAATCAAAATATTATAAATTTTTAATTTATTTTATTATTTTTTAGATATTAATTTTGCACCCTATATACAAGTATTTAATCAAAAAAATTTATATAAAATTTATTTTTTATTAATTATATAACATAAAAATTATGCATAAAAAATAACTAAAAAAGCTAACATACTATAATATTTTAATTATTGTTTAAAAATTTTATGAAAAAGGCATATAATTTAATAAAATGATTTATTAAGTAGAAGATGGATGATATTTTCAAAATTTATAAAATTTAAATATTTGTAAAATTTAAAGTGATTTTTAAATTTTTAAAGTTAAATGGGGTAAAGTTCAATCATCTGGAATAATTTACATTTTTTCTTAAAATATTAAAAGTTGGGCTTAAAGTCCATTTATATGTTTTAAATGGAACAAGTAAAAAAAAAATAGTAAATCAATGACGCAAATGCCCAAAGGTAGAAGAACTACATTCTAATTACATGAAGAGTAGAAATCCTAATAATATTACCATGAACTAACATTGTTTGATTCCAAAACAAATAATCTAAGATTTACAAGGTCAAATCATATCTCATACTATAATTAGTTAACTATTCAGTATACCTATCATCGTTTCTATACATGTGAATAATGAAATTCTATTAATTTCTAAATAAATAATTATCTCATTGAAAGAATGTTGTCCTCAAATTATTAGCCATTCTATTTCTGTGCAATAACATATCAAACAGCAACTTAGAATCACATTTCAATATTAATTTGCAAAATCCTTTAAGCCATGCTATATGCAGCCCATGTAATGCCTCCCATAACTCTGCCAAAACTAAGAGGTCGTTTAATTCGTGTTAATAGCATGAGAAATTTTATTTTTTAGGAAATAAAAAAAGAGTGAATCATTTAGTTGGCCATTATTTTACAAATTAAAGGAAATAGAATTCCCTGAAAAATTCTATTTCCCACAAAATATAAGAAATTACTTATCCACCTTTCACTTATGTAAGTTCTATTTTTTATATTATTAATGAATACAATAACAAAATTATTCTTATTAAATTTAATTAATGATAATTAAAATTTATTAATTTGTATCATAATAATATTAAGGATATAATAATCATTTTATTAGTACTTTTCAAATTATTTAAAATTGAACTAAACAAAATATAAAAAATTATTTTCTACGAAGTGTTATTTCTTATGTGTCAATCAAATAATTTTAAATATTTTTCAAAATATTAATATAAAAAATTATTTTTTAAAAAATTCAAATAAAAAAAATTTTTTTTTTTTTCGTATGAACCAAACTACTCTTAGAAAACAAATCCTAAGTTACAAGAAAACCCTCCCATCTAGTAGCCCCACTCATCCTTAAAAATTCTATCACATCGTGCCAACTCCAAATTCTACTTGGAGGCTCCATCAATGCTTAATTGTACGTGTCCAACCAAGGGAAGGGGGTTTCCAAGAGACATGTATTGTCTACAGGAGTTTAGTAGGCTGAAATATTGTATTACTTGTCACAGTATTGCAATAGTCTTGCACATAATGTGGGACCACAGCATGCGGGCTTCTCAAGACATTAAAGCCTAGCTTGGCACTTTCTTACGCCATCTCCAAAAAGGATTTGTTTGGTTTACACCAGATATGAATTTATATGGGAAGTTGAATTCCCATGCATGAAATTATTTAATTCCTCGTTTTTCAATAATTAACCTATTATATTTTGTTTGAATATTTGACTTTAAATTTCATAGAAAATATTATCAAAAACCTATAGAATTGTTATAGAAAAAATTAAAAATATTTCAATTGTTATTATTTTTTAAACATTTAATATCTTTTTTTTTATCATGACTCTTTCAAAATTTCTAATTTCTTTTTTCTAATTTTCTATAAAATAAAAACTCACTATAAATGACATGAAAATCTTTTTAGTTAGGAAAAATAAGTAAGCAACTTTTTATATTTCATTAGAAAACTCTACTTCATACATTTTAGCACTCAGTTATCTATCAAACAACTCATATATCTCTAACTTCCCAAATTGTATTTCTCATATGTCTTTTGATCAATCAAACAACTCTAAAACATTTGAATATTAACAATTCTAATATACCTAGATTAAAAAATTGGGTATGAATACTTTGTGACAAAATGAGAATCACTAGATTTTATTAATCATATAAAATTGAATGGATAAGATTAATGAGTAAAAAATTTATTTAATTGATAAAAATTTAATGATATGAAAATTATATTTTGATTCATAAGTTTTGTTTTAATTTTAAAGCCACCAATAATAAAAAAATGAGTAATTTAAGTGTATTATCTATTTTATCTTACATGTATATCTTTAAAAATATTGATTGTATATTACATCCAATTTCATGATTTTTAAGTCAATTTTATTCATAATATATTGTATTCTAAAATTACTAAAACTAAAATACTTTTGACTAATTCAAAAAATTACTATATTATTAATGTCATAATCTATCTCAAGGCACATGAATAATGTAGATAGTCATTCTAGGCAATCTCTTACAAGCTTTCCTAATGTATGATCAATGTAATAATTGGCATGCAAAAGCACATATCTTTCAAGAAAAAGTCAATGTCAAAATCAAGTATGATAAAATTTTGAATGATCATGCAACAAAATGCCTTCACAAGTATCTAATTCAAATGTCCTTTAAAAATTACCTTAACGCTAATATTTTTGAGCTAGCCCACTTCCAAGCCATTTGACAATAGTTAAAAGGGTCCCTATAGAAAAGAAAAGAAAAAAGAGTAGGCTTCAAGAAAGCATAGTGA
Source organism: Sindora glabra (assembly GCA_020226215.1). Lineage (NCBI taxonomy): Eukaryota > Viridiplantae > Streptophyta > Magnoliopsida > Fabales > Fabaceae > Sindora > Sindora glabra. The sequence continues at coordinate 15,043,583 of CM035236.1, read as the reverse complement.
GTAACCATTGTAAACAAATTATAATCACTATTATAGAAATCTAAATAAATGTTGAATATTTAACAAATTATACATTGATTTTCAATTACTGTTTAATTAAACATCATTATATATCAATTTTGACATTGGTTCAATAATCATCATGAAAATAATAATAATGTCGATTATTATATTGAAAATAATTGACTTCATTTCTTTTGAAGTGTTGTGGGGAATAATATTATATATTAATTTTAAAAAAAAATATGTAATATATTAAATACTATGTCGATTTCATTAAATAAATAACAAGGTATATTTTACCCCTTTCTAACCATAATTTGTTCCCCTATTCCTCCCTCCTTGGTCCCCCTATCCATTTCGTATACACCTATATATTCCTTCTTTCGAATACCCTAATCAAAACAAAAATTAATATCTCTTATAACACTATAAAATCTTAATTTTAATAATTTTAGAAAATAAATTAAATAACAAATGTGTAAAAAGAGTGAAAGATTATATCCAAGATCACAATCAAATATTAATAATTTGTTAAATTTGTCTTGATACTTGTTGCTTAATATATGATCTTAGCACTCCCTAGATAGCCATTCTTAAATCCACTACTTGCAAATGGCATGGAAATTTATTAAAACTTAATGCATGATATTATATATTTCATATAAATAAATAGTAGATAATACCTCCAAATATCAAGAAAGATAAATGAAATTAAATTTTTTATCTAAATAAACTTGAAAAAATTGCATTAAAATGATACATAATAAAATATAGTCGATTATGAAAGTAAAAATTAAATTAGAAGCACAAACATAAAAATTAAATAAACTCTTACATTTATATAATGTGTTCTTCTAGAGAGTACACAATCTCACATATTTAGCGACAATGTAATAAAGTATCACTTCTGCAAAATATTCAAGGAACATAAACACAAAATCAAAAATTATATAAGCACAAACATAAAACTTGCAAAATAAGTACATTTCATTAGCTAGATAATCATCTTAAAGGCTTTTTTAGGATTGAAAAAGTTTCTATGCAATTAATGTTAGTACTTTACTCTTTTTACTTTTAACTCTTACCAGGGGTTTTGTAAAGGATTTGTGAAGACGATTTCATTTTTATTTAAATATTGATTCTCCAAAGAAAACCAACATAAAAAATGGTGACACCATATGTTGTAGATAATAACTTTTGACATCAATTATAAATTAGAAAATTGATGTCTAAATGACAATGAAGTCATCATACTAAAAAAACATTAAGATGTCAATTATTTAAGAAATAATTGATATGGTAATGTTGAAATTTCATAATAGATATTTATTAATAACTAACATTTTATCATGTAAAATATCAGTTGCTGACATCTTTTCTATGACTCAATTTTTTTATTCCATAAAAATACTTAGTTGACAACAACAACATAAATAAATACTAATTGATAACAATAATAGAAATAGATAACAATTAATAATAACAACAAAAATAATTATTGAAATTTTATATAAAATTTTTTAAATTTTTATTTACACATCAAAATATAATAACACTAGTTAAAAAAATAAAAATCAAAACCATATTATTTACAAACAAAGCACTATCATCAAAATATGCAATAAGTTATAATCTTAACCTAGCACTACATATTCATATACATATAACCAAAACCATTTATTCCAATGAAGCTTTGACTTTGAGGAAATACCTAACTTAAACCTTTCACACTTCCTTGAGATCAATTTATATGTATGGTTTAGCATTGTTGTTAAAGCACTACAATTTATACACAACTAACATGTTAATGTCAAAAACCAATTCAAGTAAGTATGTAAAGAGCAATAAATAGGTAAAAATGATTACCATAGGTAGGTTTCATTAAATATGTAGAATATTATTGATCATGCATCACATAATGTAGTAATTACACTCCATCTGCCTAGAGTATTGCAATAAATTAATAAGTTAGTTTCATCCAATTAACATATAAGCTTTTGTTTATAAAAGTTACAATCTTATTTAAGAAACTTACCCTCACTTTAACCCATTTTAGTTTTTAGTCTTTCCTTTTAAATAACATGCCTCGTTTATAGCATACATCTTGAGCATGGTCCAAGATATACCTTAAGTTCAATTATGTGCTTTACCTATAAGATCTAACCAAAAGATGAGTTTCTTTGTTAGGTACATAATAGCAAACATCTAATGGTATTTATAATACATGGCATAACAAAATATCAAAGTTTTTATATGAAAATCACTCCATCATAACTAATGTATAAGTAAAACTCACCTAGTACAACACAAAATAGCATTGTTTCCTAGGCCCTACCAAGAATGCAACCTCCATATATTTCTCTCTTTGCCTATTATCCCTAATTTGATGGTTAATATGATATAGATATAGGACTTCATAATAAGCTTTCACCCCAATGGTTATAATAATACCTCCAACGAGAAAGGTGTGAGTTAAATGCCTATTTAGACAATAAGTAAAAGTAAATGGTGTATGTTTTAAAAGGATAAAAACAAACTCACTTTACCCAAAACTAAATGTAAGGAACATTGAGCTTTTCCATACTCATAGGCTACAAGATGTCATCCTTCATAATGAATAAAGGATAAGATCTTCCCATCATCCTCACCTTCATCATGATCTAGATCTAAGAATGACAGCCTAATAGTTATCAAGCTCGAACTATTATGCCTTTCAATCATAATCACAAGGCCACTGAAACATAAATCAAAAGTTAGTAAACTCAAACAAAAATATGAATATAACTTCACCATAATTAGGTAGAAAGATACATGATAATACCTACTTTAAGAATTGAACAAAGGTTTTTAGCCATATGATAAAGGTCCTATAGGGCTTTATCCACTATCTAAACTTTATTATTTAGCATTGGCATCTTAACCATGTGGGTTAAAGGGCTTGTTAACTACTGCCTTAATTTGATCATCTAATAATAGTCGATGGTAAAGCTTATGACTCTTTAAAACCTACTTAATCACAACTTAACGTAGAGGTGGTCCCATTACCATCAGAATATAAAGGACTCCATCTTGTTCAATATAAACATTAACTATAAAAAACACAATATATATATATATATATATATATATATATATATATATATATATATATAGAGAGAGAGAGAGAGAGAGAGAAGTGTAAAGGTTTAAAAGGTAATAGGTGCAAATGGAAAGCCTAACACCTATGGCTCATCAATAATCCTAAAAACAAGCATGGTAGTGGTCATAGAGGTTGGCTCCCCGATGTAAGTAATGGTTATAAAAGTTAGCTAGGCAAGCACAAACCTCAGTTATATGATTTGTTAAAAGCCAATCAATTCTATTAAAGTATAAAGTTATTATTACATTTACTCCTACTACTACTACATATACATATGTTGCTTTTGTATTTGTTACATTTTTGCTATCAAGTCCATATCAAGTTAAGTTACCATATCATAGGTGATCTTTATTGCGAGATTCTCTAATTTCATGTAAGTAATGGTGCAAAGGTTAGTTAAGCAAGCACAAACCTTAGCTATACATTCTGTTGAGAGATAATCTACTCTGTTAAGGCACAAAGTTATTATTACATCTATTTCTACTCTTATTGTATCTATAAGTACTAGTCTTATATACACTACATTATTTCCATCCAAGTCATATTGAGTTAATTTTCCACATCAGAAGTAATGCTTATTTTAAGGTTTTCCAACTTAAAGTTTGAGGAATCCACTAGACAACACTTTAATGCATCAAAGTAGTTATTGAAGCGTATACTATGCCTAACACTAAACACATGGCGATGATGCTCTTCATATCCTAGAGTTTTGGTCAAAATGGCCTTTTTCCTAACTAGCCAAAACTCACTTTAGAAGGTTACTGCATGAGACTAGATGGTAGTATTCAATAAACCACAGATAATTAGATTAATTTCGTGTAAAATAGAAGTTTTAAAAGTAAATAGTATGTTTTAAATTAATTTTAAACATTTACAATTCTCTCCATAATAACTTGACTTTCTAAAGTTGTATATTAGCCCTATAAATCAACTCTAACTCATTTCTATAACTCCACATTAGAAATGAAAGTGTCTCATCAATGTCATCACTATCAATTAAATCAAGCTTTTTTGTCATTAACTTTTGCTCCAAACTTTAATAGCCTCCATAAAAAAGCCTATGTAGATATATGTTGTTCCTTTGCCTATCTTGATTTGCCATACTTAACTCTTGTTGACAAAAAGACAAATTAATTCACAAGTACCAATAATATACATAAAAATATTGAGTAGAAATAACTGTTAGAATGCCTAAAATTAGCTAGAGATGCTTAGTCTCGTATTGTTCCAAAAACTTTTCCCATAATTATTAGTTGAGAAAGCCAAATTTATGAAATGGGTTTTTTCCCTGGTCTTAAAATTAATGCAATCCCCCAACCTTGTTTTGAAATCTTTTTGCTAGTTTAGCATTGGGTGACTATATTTTTCTGCACATTTGAAAAATGTTAGGGATATCAAATACATTCTATAAGAAAAAATATACATAAAAGAGTTATAAGTGATTGTTTTACAAATATAGTTTTACACATCTTTAACACAAAGTAAAAAAATAATCAAACGTAGATATCAAGACCTTTTTCTAAAAATTGTTCTTTAATATTGACAAGATACACCTTCAAACTATATAACCTATTAATAATTTGGTTTATGCTACCAAGCTAATACAACTACTTATTGGTGCTTTAGTTGGACCAATTGGCTACCTCTTTGCATTGAATTCAATATGTAACTTCTAACTCAACCTTAATATTGTGGGACCCTTCTTAGTCTTTTAGGTAAGAATAACTACCTTTCTAAAAAGATCCATACTCTAACTATTTCAAAAAAATTAATATTGATCATGTATAATGTTATATAAATAAAGATAGAGATTAACATTATTTAATAATCAAAACAGTAACAATTATGCAAATTATATACACAACAAATGTTATATAACAAGAATAGCAAAACACATAATTTGCATTAGAACTGTTAAAATGAACCAAAGTCCACACACGAGTCCTTATGTTCATAGGTTTTGAAAGATTCAAGCCTTTATTTTGGAAGCCATAGAAGACATGGGCCACAACTAACCAAACCTAGGAAAGCTCGTGAATTTTTTTTATATATTTTTAAATTTTATATAGGCTAACATTTTCAATTCATATAAAATTACACTCCTACTTTTCATTTTTTATTATGTAAGATTGTGTTATGAATGATTTTTAGATGATATTTTCATTTTGTAAATATTTTATGACTTATATTTTGTATATACAATTTTTAAGGTTATATGTAAATTTAAAATGTATTATAACCAATTAATGGATAAATGTATGGTAGTTTTAAATGATTTTAATTTTTTTATTATTTAAAAATTAAAAAAAATAAAAAAAGTCCATGGACTAGCACAAGTCCACAAAACTAGACTAAGATCTCATATTAGAAGCCTGTATAAGAAATGAACAAGCCTAATTTAGCTCATTTAACAGTCAGTCTAATCCAATTAATCCTTCATAACTTACATGACAAGTAGCTAAACTTAAGTTGCAACAACCATAGTGCCTTATAGACTTTTCCATTGATTTATATAATCAGGGCACAAATAGCATTCATTTTATAATATAATGACACTTAACCCTCTTATCACTATAAGAGTATGCAATGGCAAAAGGACTAATGTAAATTGAAGATTTTGCTAGGAACATTAGCATAATCACATATTTTGAGAATGACTAAACCTTAAAAGTGTCAACAAACTTAATAGATATTATAGGCTTAAACTTGACAATAAAAATGGCTAATATAATGTTACTATACACATACACACATATACATGCACATGCATATATGTATAAGTAAAGAAAATGAGACAAGACAACATACCTGAAAATAGTTATGATGATGAAAATAAGCTCAAAGTTCACTACGAATACAACTAAGGATGTGATAGAGATTTAAGAATCATCAAGGAAATTATGAAAATAAAGGTTATCATCAGAGAACAAATGTTTCAAAAAGCAAGAATGATAATGAAATAGAAAAAGAGATAAAAGTTATGCTAGCAAAAACTTTATATGTCAATTTTTAATAAATAACCGACATCTTAAATAAATAATATCAATTTTATATAAAATAGATGTATGAAGTTAGGCACATATTTACAAAAAAAAAAAATCACATCATTTTCAACATCAAATCTTTTATAAATAACCAATGTCTAAATATGACATAATTGTCATTTTAGTTTCTTAAAAATATTTAACATACTAATTTTGCTCAATACTCTATCGAGTAATGATTTGCATGACTTTTGACATTGATTTAGTAAACAAGCATTTTCTTAAGTTCCTAGTAATTTAAAGAATGTCACCAAGTTAAAAAAAGACATTGGTTATATGTTTGAATCATCATCTTTAATTTTTCAATAATTTCAAAATATTATTATATCCAAATAAATGTCAATTGCATGTTTGAATCATTGTCTTAAGTTTTCTAACACATAGAAGAATCTTTTAGAATACTTGCTTGATTAACAAAATTTAATATTATTCTCAATCAAAAGTTCTAGATACATTGGTACTATTAAAAAAAAGTAATGCTAATTTGTATTATTTCTCACATGACATCATCTATAACTAAGTTGTCCAAGCATACTCAAAATATGTTAAATAAATTTTTTATAAAAAAAAAGTGTTACATGTAAACATGTAAAGATATAATTTTTTTATTTTTTATTTTTTTATTTTATAAATTATGTTAAACACAAACTTTTGTCGTGCACTATCCATTTCAAATAAAATCTTTATTTATTTCATTTATTATTATGAGTATTTTTTTTGTAAGATAGACTAAAAAATAAAAAGTATCTTACAAAAAAATAAAAAGTAAAAGAGACAAAACTAAGTTTCTTTTGGCAACTTGCAAAATTGTGAGGAAAACAAAGATTAACCATAAAGAAAGAAAAATATAATCAATAATCAAATATATCAAGTCCAAAAGTGAGCTACTTGTGTGGGGTCAAAATCATGGTGACAAATCATCTATAGACTTTGTTGGGTGGTTTTCTAGTCCTAGGTTTTTTGGTTAAGCATATATATATATGTATGTATATGTATTGTTTCTTTATTAATAATTTTTTAGTATTGTTAAATTTTATATGCAAACTAAAATAATTTTAAAGGACAGAATGTGAAAAAGAATTCATTATATTGAAAAGAATAATGACATGATTCTATTAAAAAAATAGTTTCTGATTAGTTAAAATATAAATAGATTCCAAAATTATTTGGAGGTAATTAATTTCTAAATATAATTTTATTGTAGAGCATACAATAATATTTTCTTTAGCAAATTTACGAAAAGTCATGATTTTATTGTTGAAAAAACAATATTACCTATAAAGCAATTGAAATAAAGTTTGTAAGAATATAGGCTACAATTTTCTTCCTTGTTTTTTTAAGTAAAAACAATTTTCTTACCAGGTTTTATACACACCTCCTTTAATATAGATGGATGGGTTTAAATAATGGAAGTTTTTTTCCCCCTCTCAATTTTACACAACGTTTAATTACTGCACAATAAGTTTTGATTAATTTTTGGCAATAATCAGTATGTCATTTTATGTATTTAAATAATAGTTTTTTATGCTTTTAGAATTAAAGTACAGATATAAATTTTAAAAATATTTATATCCACATGTGAAGGGGGGAAAAGGAAATACTTGATGCAAAAGTTATTAAATTTGTGCGGAGAGAAAAATATTTTGCCCAATTTACCTTCTATTCAACTACATATTCGTTAAAAAAATTATAGAATTAAAATAAAATTAAAACAAATCTAATATCCAATTTAGAAGATTTAAAAAAAAATAGTTAGTTTGAAAACCTTCTTCATATAAGCAATATATTGTTCTTTCATTGACTTATGGTTAAAATATCAATATGCATTATTATAGTTTTGGTATAAAAAAACTACTTATAAAAGAATGTTCCTGAATTTCAAACACAAAGAAAGAAAAATAATTTTTTTTAAAATGAACTTGCAAGAAATTATGTCCAAAGCAAAGAATAAATCTTCACATTTTTTTCCCACTTCCAGCCACACTCAAATTCTAGTGAGAGCATGAGAGTGCTGCCGGAGAGAATGACAATAATAGTGTAAGTATATCATTTTTGGGGAACAAATCCCTCAAAAAGAATACAAAGCCAAGAATGGGCATCTAGATCATGCCTGCAAAAGCGTCCACAAAATCCACCAACATTGAAGTAGGATGGGTTGTATTTGCACAAACATAGATCTAGCGCTTGCTTAGTACTAGAAAAACTACATCTGAGGCTGTAAATTGCGGTTGCAGATCAGAACCCGTAAACGACACATCAAAGGTGGGTAGACTAGAGAGGGGGAAACTACCCAAGGCAATGCATCCAAGTTTGTCCTTGCAAACAAATACTTCTAACATTAATTGAACAAGAATAACTTACAATGACCTGAATTTGTAAGGAAAAATGAGATAATTTTGCAATGACCCCATTTCATAAGAGAAATTACTTTGTCTTTGTAAGTCAGTCATGTCTTAATGGCATCACTCTTAGGAACATGACCCAGAGTTGAAGCAAGAAAGAAAAACTTCTATAATTTAAATTTGACAAACAATTCACGGGAAAGGTCTTAATAGTATGTACATGAAGTAAATAGGGCATCAAAAGGGGGAGAGGGAGAAATCACAGACCAATGTTATAACCTACATAAACATCTCAGCTCTGACCGTTATAATTGGGACAGATTTCTGATTTATTTATACCCAACAAGGCCCCTGAACACAAGTGAGTTCAAAGTGATCCATCTCAGCTGTCCAATGAATGGACTTTGACAAAGGGAAATCATGCCGAATAGATCCGCTACTGACCAGAGTTCCCCAAAAGCCGTTCAACAGCTGCATGAACATTCCCTGAAGTGGCAATGAGAGCACGTATGTTTTCTTGCGTGTCGAAGAAGCCCATCTCTTGAAGTTGGGATAGCTGGGTGGCATACAATTGCTCTGGTGGCTCTGCGAAGACAAGAAACTCAGTACACAGCAGTATAAAATATATTCCAAAATATAAAGACAATAGTACCAACCATTTGATCTATTGGGAACGGCTAGGCTACCAGCTCCAAGTCCACCAAACATGTTCAGCAACATCTCCAAGTTATTTATTGAACCTACCAATAAGAGCATTCAAAATAAATTTACTCATGCCTTCAGCTTCTGTTAACAGAAGAGAACTAGAAGAGTATGCGCCATTATGTTGTAAGATGTCCAACTGATTTGATAAAACAGTAATCCCATATTCACTACGGATTGATGATCTCAAAAGATGGTCAAGCAATCTGAAGTGCTAATGCAAAGCCATGTTACTACATAATACACCAAAATAAAAGAGATAGTTTCTATGGATAAAAATCAGAAGATTGTAGAGGGTCTGGCATACCAGTGCCTCCACCAGTTTGACCCGCCTCCCTGCAAGAGTACACTATGTTAATTGATAATCAAGCCAGTCAAAAGTACTATTCAAGAGCAAAAATTCAAGCAGGGCATGATGACATTACATCAAACACAACAAAACAATTACCACTACTCTAGTCTGGGCATTGAGGTTAATCATGCAAAGTTCCAAGCCATAAAATAAGCACTATTAAGTCTGAAGCATAGATTTACATTGTAAAGTTGACTTGGTTAGTCTTCTCCTCGATTGAGATGAAGAAATGAAAGCAAGGCATATTCCTTAATTTGCTTATAGGACAACAAGCATAACGTCAAACATTTAGAATTAGAATCACTACGCGTTAACAACTAAATGGAGTGAAGATACATGTTATAGTTGGAATTTTATTACAATTTTTTCCCACTTTCTTAAAGATTTTATTTTGGATATAAATGACTATGATAGGGGGATAAGGCATTGTTGTTGTTGTTGTTGTTGTTGTTGTTGTTGTATAAACAACTATGATAAGCAAATTTAAAATTCTCCCCTTTCAAGTATTGCCACTAAATCCAAAAGTCTACATTCTAATGCATATCTAATAATCATCAACAGAGGAGGAGTTAAGCTTGATGTCAAGTGGCTTTTTAAAACAAAAGCCGGAGAAAGAAAATATTTGGTGCACACCAGCACAACCACCAAGTTGTGACTTATGATATTCCAGATGTTCAGTTACAACCTCTGATGCACGGGTGCATCAAAAATGGAGCAGTACCGGTATCACACGCGTGTCCGACGCAGATACGGGTGCGATACTCAAAAATTCGTATTCATCAAGTATCCCTTAATTTTTCATTTTTTTAAATTTTCAAATCTAAGTGTGGCTGAGATTTGCCTAAATAAGGCTTGAATTCGGCTGAGACATGGTTGTTGGGACACAGTTGCAAGAGGAAGACGGCGATTGATAATGAGAAGACCAGCAGCGGTGACTGCTGTGGGCAACAGAGAGCTGTGGCAGTGGTGGCATGCTTACTTGGACTCACCGCCTTTGAATCACTCAGAACACGGCGGAACCCCTGGCTTACCTCCACTTCACTGCCGTGCCACCAATTTATCACAGACAAAAATCCAGTAACATGCTTCTGGACAACAAGCTGAATGCCAAGGTTTCGGTTGCGTGAGGGAGAATGAGTGAGTAGAGGAGACATAATTACATTATATCATTGAGAAGATATAATGAATTGAGGGAAAAAAAAAATTCAAATGGGCCGTAAAAACTGGGCTCACCAACTTCTAATTTAACAAATGAATTGGACTTCAAAATTAAATCATATTTGGATTATACTAAATGTATATAAAAAAAATATCTTTCTAGAAATTTAACAAATGAAGTACCTTAATTAAAATTAAATCAGACTCCCAACAATTTAACTATAAAATAAAACACTATATTAATTGTAAATTCATGCAAAAAATAAGAAAATAAAACATGTTTTTTTTAATTTTATATATATTTATTTTTTGATGTATCCTAAACATATCATATCCTAATTTTTGAAAAAATTGGCGTATCCCTGCACCAGTATCGTATCGCACCCGTGCAACATAGGTTACAACAAGTATCAAGGCACAGCAAATATCTACATTATCTAGCAACAGGATAGAAACACTGGAAAATTACAGAAGCTGCCCAGAAACACACTTTATGCAAGAATGATGTCAGGATTGTGTTGTTACTTACTGCGTTGGTTGTTGCTGACCAAGCTGAGACAGAAGAGTTTGCTGCAAAGACAATATTTGCTGCCCATGTGAAATAGAAAGAGTTGTGAGAATATTAATAGAAAACATGAGAGTGAAATGCCAAATCCCTAAAGCAAAAAAAAAGCATCTTTAACAAATTATATCAGGTCTGACAGAAGCCGAAGTTTGCATGTGTGTGCATAAATGGAAATCACATATTGTTACCCCGGTCTTTTTCTTCCTCATCTTTTCACAAGTTTTTTTCCCATGGCCAACGCTTAATAAACTATGTCATGTGTCATTATCAATTAGTCTTGTAGATAAAAAAAAAAAACTCCAGACCAATCTACCTGCATTGTCTCAGGTGAAGAAAATAGGCGAAGAAACTCTGGGTTTTGCATCATTTCTCTAACATGAGAACTTAAATCGGGTATGCCACGCTGCTCAGGATTCACACCAAGGATCTGGTAGAAAATTGCATGTTAGAGACTTCACATGTCCGAGAAAACAATTTCCGAATTTCGTAAATGCACAGTTTGTGTAAGGAAAGGCAAAAAAACCTGATTCATTGCCTGGGGGTTCGAGAGAATACTTTGCATCATTTGTGAAATAGCTGGATTTTGCATCAATTGAATCAATGCTGTAGGATCATGCATTCCACCCAGCATGCTTTCGAGATTCCCAAGGCCAGCTCCTCCAAGGCCAGTGGGTGCCTGCTGCCTGGCCTCCCCACCAGTAGGTGACCTTGTAGGGTTAGTTTGAGCACCTCCAGTTGCTATATTTATCATCAATTAGCACAATCACGAACAAGTAAAGAAAGAGGAGTGTTCAGAAACTAAAGAAGAAGAAGAACTTACTTCCGGTAGAACTCCAAGGATTAGGAAGTGGATTAGTATTTGGGGATGGAGAACCTGCAGTTGCTTCAGAACTAGTATTTGATGGATTAGTTGATTGGCCTCTAGCTTGGCCACCTTGCGTTCCCAGAAGTGCCGCAAATGGGTTTGAGCTATCACTTCCTGTGTTTCCAGCCATAGTTGTGGCATTTAAGAAAGGCTCTTGAACATTCTCATACATGCGCCTCAGCATGTTGAATCCCTCAGGAGATGACTCAATGTTGCTCATAGCTCTGTCTGTATTTCGCATCATCTCCCGCATTATCTCAGGGTTTCTTGTAGCTTCAATTGTCTGGCGGAGAGTGCTGGGATCATTCAATATGTGCGCTAGCTCAGGATTACGATCCATGAGCTCACGCATCTGAGGGTTACTCATTAAAAAATTCCGCATTATCTCAGGATTGTTCATTATATTCTGGATAGCAGGAGAGTTCATTAGTTCTCTCGCTAAATTGGGGTTCTGAATAAACGGCTGCTGCATTTGATCAAGATCTTGAAGGCCCACCCCAAACAAGCTATTCATGCCACTGCCCCCAAGTCCAGGAAATAATGAACCTCCTAAACCCCCACCTTCATTAGAGCCAACACCTCTTGCATTATTTGTTGTGGTATTTGCACTGGTAGTGTTGGTCCCACCAGTTGTATTGCCTGACGCAGCAGGAGAAAAACCACGAACCAAATGCACAGTGTGATCTGCCTCCAACCCTATCAATTACGAATGATAAATTCAGTCCTATTTATGCATCCATGGAAAACAATTTTAAGCACCAGTGTATAAAACAGCACATAATTAGGAAACGCCCCTTTCACCATCTCTAAATTATAATGTAGTTATCAAATATTCAAAACCCGTTACCTCAATACGAAATAAGCACAACGACCAAAGCTAAATCAAACAAACAAATATAATCGGGCAACAACTATTTCATAAACATAGATAGTTCCAAAGATCACATTAATTGAAAATTCAAAAGCAATGATAAGATTGACCCCCCCTTTTTTTGGAAAAGAAAGATAGACTCCCCAGAAAGCAAATCGAATTAAATTTCAGGGGATGCCAAAAGCATATTCAAACTAAAACGAAAGCGAGATCGAACCTACCGTAGCTTTGCAGGGTCTCGTCCTCCTTTAAGATCCGACCCTTATAAATCAACCGCTGTTGATCGGCTGGGATATCGCAGTTGTGAGCGATGGCTTCCTTGAAAGCTCCGACCGTGGATTCGAGGTTAATCTTAACCACGAATTTGGAACCATTCGAACATCGAATGTTGATGTTGACTCCATCAACGGACTTGGACACGGTGGTGTCATTATGAACAGCACTATCTCCTCCCATGGTCTGCCGTTTGAAACACGGGAGGCTTATCAAGTCTCACACTCCTTAATTCAATTTTATAGAGGACAACAACAGCAACGAGCACCAGACAATCAAAATCGAATCAAATGGAGAAGGAAACCCTAACCCTAAAAACGATCGATGCTGAAATCGTGAATGGATAGAGGATGGACCTGCGGATTTTGGAGAGAGTAATGAATGGGAAAGGAAACAGTATTCAATTTTAATATATAAATAAATAATAGTAAATATAAATAAAATAAAATAAGTGTAAAGATAACAAATTAAAAAAATAAAAAAAGTCGAAGGCTACTTAACCCACCAAAGTCGGGAAAGAATAGGTTTTTTATTTTTTAAATAAGGAGGCTAATACCCACGCGTTAAGAATTGCGTGTGTCACTCTCTGGTCCTTTGCGCGTGTCTAAGAGAACCCGAGGGCTAAAGGTGTACATGGGTCGGGTCGGGCGGGTTTCGAGTCGGACCATCGGGCTAAATTTTAAAAAAATAAATGTCCGAACCCGGCCCGACCCGATTAAATTTTTCAAAAAATTTGGCCCCGGCTCGGCTCGAATTTTAAATGAAAAAACTCGAAACCTGACCCGAAAATTCGAAAAATATATTTTTTTTATTTTTTAATAAAAAATAAAATTTTAAAATAAAAAATATATATATTTAAATAGATAATATGATATTTAAATATATAAAATATTTAATATGTTAAATTAATATTTTTTATATTAAAAATAATTAGATATAATTATATTTTCTAATATATAATTATATTATTAAAAATAAATTATTATAATCGGGTCGGGCCTATCGGACTTTTTGGCCTTGACCCGAGCTCGGCCCAATTATTAATCGGGCCATAAAAAAAAGTCCCATCGGACCTATCGGGCAAAAAAAAAGAACCCAAATACTCTATTTTTTCGAGTCGAGCTCATCGGGCCGGGCGGGTCGCCCGGCCCATGTACACCTCTACCGAGGACACATCTGAACGCGTTCTACTATTGGAGTAAGGAGATTCACGCCCTTATAGCACGCGTAACCCATAACGACAGGTTACATTGAAATAAATTAATACAAATTAGGTGGAAAATAAATTAAATAATTTAGCTTTTTTGTTTTTTAAACAGGAAAACAGTGGAATGCAGGCATGGTTATTGGCTTCATTGTTTTTAAAAGGGGGGAATGGCCTTGGCCTTAAGAACTATGAAAATTTGCAAGTAATTCCCTAATTTTTCATAAATTCATTGAACTGTGCACTTACTCCTTATGTGCATCAATTTTTTGTGGTAATCTTTATTAAGTCTTATAAAATGTTATTTTTCTACTCAATGATTAATTAATATTATAAAATAAATCAACATTTTTAAAATTCATCATTTTGAAGATTGGTGCTCTAATCTAATATATTTCATCTCAAATTTTACCATTTATGATATTGAATTCAACCTCAAGAAGTTAATGATATAAAAAAAATCTGATTTTCCATTAGAATCAACTTTTTAAAGAATGAAATATATGTTTTATAAGATTCAAAAGTCATGTGATTGGTACCTTGGTTGTATTGTTAAATTTGGTAAGCAAAAAAATTTAGGAAAAAATATACTTCATAACATATAGTATAATCATAGTTTTAAGGTAATCATATATGGTTTAAAGTGTGAAAAAGAGGTAATATATAATTTGCATATTAACACTTTATTTGTCTATGTATAATTTTTCATTTAAATTTAATAAAATTTGTCATATGCCAGTCATGTGCTCCTTTATTAACCTTAATTTAACCAAGATTTCACTAATCATCCTTATTTTCCTCTTTAACCTAAAATATAAATCCAAAATAAAAATTTACATTTGATTTTTGCAACATTTCTTTTATATAAAGTAAGGATGTCCTAACCCTCTTCAGGTTATGACCAGTGTGAAATTCAATTACTCAATTTCTATTCACCTAACCTAATTATGATTGCTAATTAAACACAAGAGTTTAATTTTGATCATAAACATTTTATCTCAAAAGAAGAAAAGTTAAGCACGCTTATGAACCCTAGCATAACAAAAATAAGCTAGCCTAACTAACCTTGATATGCAAAGAAATTTCTACCCCATCTACCAATTGTACACTTTATGGTAGAAGACATTTTCAATTTACATTTAAAATGACTATTTGTTGCCAAAACCTTCAAAGAAGCTAGGAAATCTATTTTTAATGTAAGAGTGATGGAAATGCTTCTAAAGGAGAATTAGCAATAATAAACATGAGGAGTAAATTTAGGATTTAGTGAATAAATATTTTACCAGATTACCCTCCTTTGTACATAATCTACTTTATGCATATTCTCACAACAAAGAATTTCCAATATTAAATGCTTAACACATTCACACCATTCTCATAATAATTGATTCAAGGAAGAAAGGGACAATTAAACACATTTTATGAACATATCAACATAGAAAAATAGGTAAATCTCCTTATAACTCCTAATCATTTTTATCCATTTATAAACCCAACATCATTCCTATAAGGTTTTCCTTATCTTTTTACAAATGCTTACCAGATTCAACTTTTCAATTATATATATCATCAATTTGCCCCCATCACGATTTCTCATATTTAATATCTTAGCTCACTTAATTCATTTCAAAGAATTCAAGTTTTAATATATACCATATTACGACCATGCCTTCTTGTATGGCCATATAATATTTATTCAACATCATTTAACATATAACAATTACTCTTAATGTTAATATATTATAAGATATAGTTAATTATAAAAGATTAAAGGATAAAAGGATAGGGTTACAGTCTATTATGTAGTTGACTATATAATCCTTGAAAATAGGGCATGGTTAACTACATAGTCAACTACTAAAAAGCTAAAAACAAGTTGATGGCTTGTAGTTGATTATGCAATTGGGTACATTAATCCTCAAAAGCAATTTTGCAAGGACATAGTCGATTACAAAAAGATAGAAAGTAATTCTTCAGTATGATAGTTGACAATGTTTGCCCATGAAATAGGCAAATAAGGTATAGTCGACCATATTGTCAAATACCACTTGGATTTCTATATATTTTCATTGAATGCACTATTCACTTAGGATTCAATCCTTAATATTTCACTCCACAAGTCACAATACATAATCAATACATCATATATTGTATCCTTAGCACCATAACCTAAATCACACAAGAAATTTAAATCCAAATAAGCATTTTCACAAATATCCACATGATTCAAGATAATAAGGAAAAACTATTTATAACTTATTCAATTAATACATTAATCATCTAAGACCATTAGGATGCTTATGAAGGAAATGAATAAAGGCTAAGATTGTGGTTAGCTTGCTTCTAATCATCTAAAAATTATAAGATTAGAGTTAAAGTTCAAAATTTTCACTTTAGAGTAAAAACCTTTAATCATTCTCAATTTAAGAAAAGTAATAAGGAACACCCATCTAAGAATTCAAATTTGAAAAGCCTTACCTTGACTTGGTTAAGAAATTTAAAAAACTAATGAAGGTTAGTGCTTAGTATTACTTTAAGAAATAAGAAAGAGAGAAGTTGAGAAGGAATTGAGATGTTAAGGAAAATGAGGAATAATGAAATGGGGTTAGAAAATATAAGGATGAATAGTTTAAAGGCAACATTGAAAAATATTTTAAATCTCCTCTATACATACTTACTTATCTTTAATCACACTCTAACTTTTAAATGTTTCACCCCATATAAAACCTTTATCTCATATTTTATTGTAATAAGTTTTTTTATCATTTCTTAGGCAAAATTTTTATTTTAAATTTTAATCATAATAATAAATAAATATTTTTAATACAAAATATATTAGTTATTTTTAAATATTCTTAAAGGATGTAATAAAGGAAAATGAGGAAAATAGCATTAATAGCATGACAATAATGTGTATTTGTGATTCAGAATAAAATTATGACATGAAAAATGCATTTAAGGGGGAAGTTATCAAGTGAACATTGTTTTTTATGTTGAAACATTGCAAAACTAATTCAAAATAACTGTCCATTTGTCTAGAATGGTCGATCATTTTCTAGAACTCTAAATAAGGTTAAGTTTAGAGCAAAATGGCTACCTGTCGTGTTTTTTAGAGAATTCCAAGTCCAATTTAGAAAAGTTATATCCATTTTATCTTATGTCTAATTTGGACAAATCGCTTAACATTGAAAAGGTATTTGAGTTTACTTTTTAAATGAAATTGTTTCAAACTTATATCTTACAAATATTTTAGCATATGATTAGAAAAGTAAGCAAAAGTCATAAATTCAAGATTTTGAAAAAGTGAATTTTTATCTCTAAATTATAAAGGACATAACTACTCCATACATTAATCATTTTAAATAAAATACTAACTAATGAAAGATTAATTGAATCTATTTTCATTGAAATAAGTTATATGGATAATAAACTTGTAATTTTTGAATTACCTATAAAATCTCATTTAAAGGTCAAAACTACAATGACTATAAAGTAGATTACACTGAATCTACTATATATTATCATGATATTTAAAGATATAATAAGGGATGTCTAGTTCCTAAACATTAAAATAATATCATTTATAATATTTATGAGATAAATACATGAAGTAATGATCATAAAATGAGAATTAAGGTATTGTACCATATGATGCATGATATGAATAACTTTATATTATTACTTGTATAATGAAATGTGATAGGTGACCATGTCTTTAGGTAAGGTATTATTTGAATGATATGATGAAAATGGCTTATGCCAAGACATGAGAAATTAAAACATTGAGTAAAAATGAATTGAAAAATATGTTAAAGGATATATGAATATTGGTGGACAAAATCCTAGTAAAAAAAATGGTATAAATTTAGTGTAGAAGGAATAAAAATGGAAAAGAAGACAAATTATAAAGTGAAATCAAGAGTTACAAGGTGGATGTATGCATTCCTATACATAATTGATATTGAATGCTAGATAAAATGAATGTATATTGACATTGATCATTTTTGTGTGAGATATAATGATAATATGATTATAATTAAGCCTCTTAAGATTATTTGAAAATATATATGATGATATGGTTACAAATGAACCCTTTTAGCTACTTGATGTGCAAATTAATGTATTTAAATGTTTAAATGTGTTATATTTACAAAAGAGCAATTTGATGGATAAGATTATTATACTAATATGTTTATTTATACAGAATATTTACTTACTAAACTCTAGATTCACTTTTTCATGATTTATTTTATTAATTTTTAAGTTAAGTTTTCACTAGCATCTCTTTAAAGCTTGGATGGCAAATATATTTTTTCGTTTAGTTTTAATAGCACGAGAGATCCATAGATAGATCAAATAAAGGCCTCCTTTCTTGCTGTATGTTTTAACTAATTAACTAAGAATACAATAATTAATTCAAATTAGGATAATGGAAGCCAAATAATGGATTCTACACCAATCACAACTAGATTAAGGTCATAACAAATGTGATATTAAAGCATATTTAGGTTCCTAATGGGATGAGGCCTTTAAGATATATCTGTATACTACCATAGTAGGTATTAATCAAAATTATACTAGTGATATGTGTACACTCGAAATCATATACTACCAATACCATTTTAATAGATCTTATAATGCCTATGAACGTCAGTGGTGGAGTTTATTTATGAATGATTGTTAAATAACTATTTTCATTATTACATGATTGTCAGTGAAGGTTTTCTGAATGTTAACATGGCTAGCCTTAGAAGCTAAGTATGAGTTGGTAAACTCAAGTATGAGTAATCATTTAAGGACTTTTAAGCTAAGATAACAAGTAAGTTGATAAGAAATTATTATGTTCTTTAGATATGATATAGAGAATGTAGATATAGTTTTATGGAAATTGTTTAATGATATAATTACATTAGTAAAGTGTTATTATAGCAGCAACTAAAGTTATAGCTCTATGTGATTAAAGTATTTCCATACTAGTGTTACCAGTCTTACCTTGATTGATATTATTATTACATAGAAGTAGGACATTTGGAATAGGTTAAGGATATTTGTATTAAAAAATATTTTATTATATTAAAGGCATGACATATTTAATTGAAAAGCTTTAGGAATCTTAAACTATAACTCATCAAACTAGGATATGATACATTCAATTAAGACTTAATTGTACTATAGGAGTTCTTACAAATGAAAGGAGCCTATTTTAACTAGACTTCCTACCTTTAAAGCAAGAGAATAGAATATAATTTGTTAAACATGTTAAGGCAAGTCTAAATAATGTTAAAATAGTAAAATTAAGGATAAGAGCTAAGTATATCATATGTTATTTAAGAAATAAGGAAGAAACTATAGTTATAACTTTAATAGCCTATCAAATTAGTAGGGATACATAAGTTCTTGAGATATTATAAGTGTATGAGTAAAGATGCCTTAGTTATTTCTTAGAAGCTATTATGAAATATGTAAAGAGACTAAAATAGTATACCATAACTAATTATATAATTTTATATTCCCTAGATAGGTATGATTGATGATGATTAAGAGAAGATCTTATTAGTATATCGTTAAACTAGTGTGTCCATGACATTAAAAGAGTAAAAGGTAGTAAAATTTAGTGAGATGTATAACTAAGCCAACATTAAGCATGTAATTCTAGTTATAACAACATATGAGTAATTGAAAGTATTTATTCAATTAAGGCATAAAATAGTGTATGGGTATATTATTAAGATCATGACTATAAAGGGTTTAGATCAAAGATAATATTTAAGTTAAAATGTAAGCGAATTAAATTAATAATAGTAGTGTAAAGACCTTTTATAAGGTGAGGATGTAGAACTTCACTTCTTGGGAGCTAAATTATGGTTTTAAGACACAATAATTAGAAAGGTAAAAAGTTTTCATAGCACTCTATAAACAAAAGAAAGAAGTTATAGCATGATACGATTCAGAGAAAACCAATAAGTTGAAAGAATATATTCAATCTACAATGTTGATCAATGTCTTTATGTTAATTTAAAAAAATGTGATCTACCATATTAAGATAGTTGAATTAGTTAAGTGTGAGGTAAGGTTAGTGGATTAGGAAAGAAAATTTGTGTAAGATCAAAGATAGACAAAGATATTTAGTTATGTAGACTATGAAAATTTAGGCTAGGTAGACTTTTGTATTTGTAAGATTAAACCATAAGATGATATGGTTATAAAAATTATGAGAGCCGAAGTTTTCATAAGGTAAAGATATAATATTTGTGTTAATATTTGTTAAAATTATAAACATTCATTTATAGTTAACTATTGATTGGCACTAAATATCTTGCATAAAAGGTTATTAGAATGAGATTCAAGATCAAATTAAATATTTTACTGCTAGGTACACGACAAGGTATGGTTCTTAATCACCAACTACAAATTCCTTTTTGAACATTTAAATGAGATGTGAATGTCTTGGTATTTTATTAAATATTAGTAATATGAAGAGTAATTGCTAAGTGATAAAGTTATAGAAGGGGAAGACACTAAGCACTTATGTCACATTAAGCACCATATCTTGCTAAGTGCTTAATAAGAGTAAGTAGGGAGAATGTAGGCAGGGTGAGAGTAGGTACGATAATGAGTGCCTACACTTAACTTTGTTATGCTTTTGAGATCTTTTTTTTTTTAAGAACTAGTAGAATAATTTTGAGTAAGCAAATGAAATGTTACTTTTAGTAGGCAAATTTCACCTTAAAAGTAATTTCATGAATGAAATTAAGTGGTGTTGGTGCATATCCTAGGAGCCAATTATAAGATGATTACAATATTACATAATGTATTATATTTTCATTTAGCAATATAATTATTATATTTTACTTTATTTTATTTTACAAAAATTATAATTTAAATATAATAATTATCCTTGGAATAATTTCGCTATTCTTAAAATACTCCTAATCAAGTATTATTGAGAAAAGGATAGTAATAATACATCGAGACTAACATGTATTATGATTAATGATTACGAATCATGGATATTTGATATCAAGTTAATATATGAGTACATTGTTAGCAAATAATGTACTAGACTGACTCATTGTGAGAATACTACATGGATAGACGTATCATTAGTTATTCTTATTTGACCACAAATGCACATAGTCCTTTGACCTAAAGTCACTACAGCTCCCTACATGAGGAGTTACTCACTTTAATGTCATCTTATGTTACCTTTAATCGGGATGACAAGTAGGGCGTTGATTGGGTGTATCACAAATTATGCAGAGGGAAGTGAGTGATGTAGATGAAATTTTATTACTCTCATATAAAAGAGAAATATCCTTGGACCCTTTAATTGAGTGAGACTTAGAAATGCATGACTATGCTCAATTGGATCAATATGTGATATTAATAATTTATTTTAAGTCTACTCAGTATCAAGAAATATAAATTTAATATTAACAAGAATGACACACTCCATGCCTCCAGTTCAATTTAGATATTGTTACAAAAGGAATTATGATGCAAAGCGTTGATCACATATTAGGTAGATGTCGAATCACAGATATTCTTACTACTTAAGTGTTAATGATGTATTGCTAAATATCACTCATTATCTATGGCTAAAAAATGAGTCATTGTCAACGTAGTAAGAACCTAGGATCACACAAAAGGAATAGGAATGAGACAATAATTAATTGAATTTTAGTTGGACTAAAACTCAATTAATTAGACTTATTTTCGTGCATACATATATTATTAAGATAATAATATATTTATTCACATATATATTATGTGATATTATTTGATATTAAAGTAATATCAAATAATATGTTATTAGATATTAGATAATTATATTATGAGATAATATTATTAACCAATATTAGATAATTAATAGATAAGTCTTATATCTCCTCACTCTCTCTATGATAAAGATAAGGTAATAGTTATTTAGTGTGATTAGGATTTTCGAAACATAATCCTAATAGGACTAGGATTGTGATATGCCTTAATTTTATAAAAGGACTTGAAAGCAGCACATTATTTACATACATTGGCTTCAATCAAACCTTAAAATCACTCTAGAAAATGCCCATTCCAATCCTAGTGAGAGAAATGAATCCTAGTAGCTTCGTAGAGAAGAGAAGTCATTGTTCACTCCGTGTAGATACTATAAAGACACTGTACCTTTTGGCCAGCATTTGATTTATCTCGATTTCTCGAGGATTTGTTTAGAAAGAACACAAGCACAAATAAGGTAAAACCCTAACACTGGTTTATGACTTTTGTATGGATCCTAGGAAGGATTTGGATCAAAAATTTAAAATTCTGCTGCGTATGCTGATCCGAAACTTAACAAGTGGTAGATCTATCTAATTGGTTTATTTTTTTGCATGAATTCTTGGTTGCGATTTGTTGAAGCTAATCCTATTAAATTAATTGGATGTATTAGGAGACTTAAATAGAGGGTATCTAGTATATGACTAACTAAGTAAGAAAATTATAAATCCATTTGACTAAACTAAAACACTAGTTTGATGTAGCTTGAGAGATAAGTGAAATTAGAAATTGTTATTAGTTCAAGATCTAGAAAATGTAATGTTAGCTTTGGAAGGACAAATATGTATCAAAGATAAATGACAAATGCATTCTTACACTTTAATTACCTAAGTGCTAAGATTATATAATTTGGTTACAAAGATAAGAGTTTTCTAAATTGTTATGAGCATTTAAGGCAAGGAAAAAGTTCTTTAAAGAGTTAAAAAGCTTAAGACAGAATCATGAGGATGTAATATTTCTATACCTCTTATAGCAAGCTATTAAATTTGTGATTGGAATAGGATTAGGTGACAATTTGAGAACTCAAGGTAAGGCTTAGTAGATTTGTTATGTATATACTTCAAAGAACAATTTTGCAAGATGGTATGTTATTAGATAACTAATTAAGCATATAATATTAGTGACTAGTGCATTTGCCTCAAGTCACAACTTAGTTATGTGTGAAAAATAGCTTAATAGATAAAGGTACCATGTGTAATGTTAAACATGGAAATCCATTTTTAGGGTTGGACTCTAAGTATGATTTAATATTCTTAAAATGGAAACCACTACAACTTTAATAGTTTTAATGGCATATGGTGAAGTAAAGTTATTTGAAAATTTTCTCAAGATAATTAGGATGTTCCCATGGAATGTCAAATCTTTTAAAAAGGGAAAGTATTGTTACGTTCTTCTTAAAATATAATAAATTCAAATTTACCTTATGAAATGAATAATTAAAATATTTAGTATCCTTTTAGGTTGAAATAGTGATGATATGTGCACAAAAAAATTTTGATAAATAAATATAAATGAATTATAGTGTAAAATAAAAGTTAATGTTTCAATAAATTTTAGAATAAGGATTTTTAATAGAAAATTAAAATGTGTGGTTTTGAATTATTATCAATAAGTAAGTGAATATGGAAGAAATTTCAAAAATATTTTCAAAAATGCCTCTAGGTACTTTTTCTATGGTATAATCATCATTACTTTTTTTCCCCAATTTATTTTGGCCAAATTTCCTAAGGCAAGAAATTACCAAGTCTTCTTCAAAATTTCATTTAATCAAAGTAAGGACACTCCCTTTATGATATTACTTCTTTATCTCCTTTTAGTTCAATAAAGATTAAGATTATTTTGGTTCTTAGGGAAATAGGAACCCTAACAAAGTGAAACTCTTGATTTTGATGTGATTAAAGTTAGTGAGACTTAAATCTACCTTCTAACATCCTCCTCTATAGTAGGTGAGTAGATACTCCACCTTCTGAAAGTTATATTTTGGGTTTTTATGAAAATTTAAATGGAATCAAATGAAAAATATAATGTATTGATTTGTAGTTTAAGTTTGATTTAATGATAGAACTAACATTAATAGCATAATGATAATGTGTATTTATGATTCGAAATAGAATTGTAAGATTAAAAATGTACTTATGGGATGAAAGGTCAAGTGAATAATTCTTTTTCATGCTAAAACTTTGCAGAACTAGTCTAGAATGGTAACCATATATCTAGAACTTTAAACAGGGTTAAGTCTAAAGTAAAATTGCTACTTATTTTTCCTAAAACTATCTATCGTTTGTGTTTTTTTTATACTCTAAGTGCAACTTAGAAAACTCATTCTATTTCATATGCTCGATTTGAACAAATCATCTATTGGTGGAAATGTATTTGAGTCGACTTTAAAATGAAATTAGTTTTAAACTAATATCTTATATAAATTTTAAGGTATAACTAAAAGAATGGGTAAAGGTCATAAATTCATGATTTTAAAAAAGTAAATTTTACTTCCAACTTACAGAAGATATAACTACTTAATACCTTAACCATTTAAAATAAAATACTAGTTTATAAAAAGTTAATTGAGTCAATTTTCATATGAAATAAGTTTCATGAATAATAAACTTATAATTTTTGAATTACTTATAAAATTTATTTAAAAGTTAAACCTACAATGACTATAAAATGAATTACACTTAATCTACAATATATTATCATAATATTTAATGGTCTAATAAGAGGCATATGGTTCCTAAACATTAAAATAATAAGATCATTTATAATATTTATAAGATGAATACATGACTTGGTGATTATGAAATAATAATTGAGATGTTTGTTACGTGTAAAATGATTTATCAATTAGCGCAAGTGCACATTATCGTAAACAAGTAATAAAGTGATGAGAAAGTATCGTTCCCACGATGATTGTTTCACTAAGTACCAAAATTAATAATCCTAATATTATTTAGCAAATCGATTAGTTGGAAATGAAGTGAGTAAATAAAGATTGATGCAAAAATATTTAAAATAAAAATGAATGCGATTGGAGTAAAGATAAAGATGAATACAAGACCTAGGGATCAGACTTCACTTAACAATTTCAGATTGAATTATCTATCTACACTAATCCAATTTTAACTCCCTTAATTAATAGTCGAGTTTCCCTAAATTAATTACTAGCCTCTTCCAAAGTCAAGTAATTCTATAATTAATTATTAATTCACTATATTCCTATGTGAATTAAAACAACTAATCATGCATTAGGATTTATAGAACTCATTAAGACTACATAAACCATATGAATATATTCTTATTTCATATGCAATTTACGGTTTTAATTATAGGTTCCATACACATGTATCTCCTTCCGGTCTCAACATACATATTGAGTTCATTCAAAAGGTGGCCAATCAATTGAAAGCATTAAGAGCAATAATTAAAACTCAATCTAGGAAAGAAAATTGAAATTAGTTTCAATATATTAGAATTCAATCCGTTATTATCAAGTTACGTCATCACCATAGGAAGATAAAAAATTAGAATATAATGAAATTAAAAAAAAACATAAAATAGAATAAAAATATCATCACATTCATGATACAAACATAAGGATACAATTACAAATGCATGAAAATGGAAATACTATCCATCCATATAGGAGGTAAAACCTTCCATATAGGAGGAAAACCTAGCCTTTCATGTAGGAGGCATACAAGAACTCAAAATGCATGAACTACTATCTAAGATGCATGAATCAATGCTTGAATGCTGCAAATGATCTCTACTTCTACCTATTTATAGGTGAATGAATCTGTTGCAAGTCATAAATCTTGACCAATAACTACCAATCACATTCTTTAGCTACCATTCATGGTCTTTAACTACCCTTCTTGATTTTTGCAATAACAATTCTTCTGACTTGTTGGTAATTTTTCACTACCAGAATGGCAGATTTACATCTTCCTGTCAACATAGGAGTTGTAGAGACGGATCTTAAATTTCAAATGCCGCAAAGAAATCCTAATTTTGACATTTCTATCTCAAGTTATGATCATATTAGTAACCAAAGGTCAGATTCCGCCAGAACCACTGTTTCATCTTCCAAGCAGAATTTGAGATCCTTAGATCCCGAACTGGGCTTTTCTTTAAACATGAAAGTTGTAGGGATTTTTCTTAGCTTTTTAACCATATAAAGAACAACCCAATCCAATATCTAAAACTCCAAATATAGCCTAAAATATGAAATAGGGTCAAAATACAGCATTATCTAAAAGATTTGATTTCATTTCAAATTCAAGACCCATTCACAAAATGCAACTAAATTTATTAAATTAAACAAGATAATATCCAAAAATGCATCATACAAGGGAAAATAAATATGTAAATATTTTACGTATTAAATTTCCTCACACTTAGCTTTTGGACGTCCTCGGACAAACACAAAACAGAAGAAAACTAATAATAATACTAATACTAATCTACCCATGAGATAAAAAGTACAAAAATATAAGAAAGATAATTAAGTACAAAGATATCATAGTATTCATGAATCAACAAATCTTGAATTATAAAACCAAAAAGGGATTGCAACTTCATTTGAGAAGGATTGAACCAGAATGATATAATCACTGCAACTCATCCTCTCTTTAGTGTTTATGGGCAAGTGTTTCACTCAAATTCATCCTATCAAAGATTTCACTACCATAGGCTTGCATAAATTCTCAATCTCCACTACCTGATTTACATGCACACTTCAAATCAAAAGGTCTTATTAAGGGTTGTAATGAGGCCAAGGTAAAGGAAAGATAAAACAGGGATATGAAAAGCTGAAGCAAGGAAAGAAATTAATAGAGCAATTAAAACATGGGTAATCTCTAAATAATTTTATCTCAACATAATAGCCCAAGATTCAAATTTAAGTACACATCAATTTCTCTCTTCTTCTTCTTCTTCTTCTTTATTTTTTTTTGTTATTTTTTTTTATTTTTTTGAACCATTTTTTTTTCTTTTTCTTTCTTTTTTTTTTTTGAAAGAAAACCCTTGCAACTTTGAAATTAATAATACATATTCCCCTACACTTTGTCAAAAACTCATTTTTCAAATATTCAAATGCTCTACTAATCCCTAAGGTTAAGTAGAGATAATTGATATTTCATTAAATGACATATTAATTGTTTAAAACAAAGAAACGGTTAATTAGGCTCAAAGGAGTTTATCAATGGTAAAACTGTAGGGTTGGCTATTTGGTTTTAATTGAAAAGAAGAAAAAAAATGCCTTTATCATATCTGAGTATGCATGTAAATTGTAATCTCAACCAGATTTTATGCAAGTTCTAGAGTGACAACTTAACAGGTGAATATCACACACAAGAAATATAATACTGATTCAACAAGTAGGCTCAAAATCTCACAGTTAAAGGTTTCCAACTCAATCCAACTCAGAATCCATTGTCAAACTTATCAATTCTAAAAAATAAGAAAGTTATTCAATCATGCTATGAAATCTTTTAAAATTATTGAAAAGAACCTAATAAGCAGGAAAATATTTTATTTTTATTTTTTATTCTTATTTTTTTTAAGATGCGTATCAAGAGCAAAAAATAACTCTTTACTCGGCTATCCCTTTTTTTATATATAATAAAAATCATAGTTTTACTATCAAAAAAGCCTAAAAAGTAAATTTTTTTTTTACTTCCCCCCACACTTAATGTAGACATTGTCCCCATTGTCTTTAGTAGATTAGCAAAAAAGGTTTATTAAAAGGAAATGCATAAGCAACTCACACATAAAAGAAATTTTGGGAGTAAAACATAAGAGTAAAGAAAGTCACAACCGGAGAGTGGTGTCTGGTTCATGCTTCTGACTGCTGGTTGGAGATTGTCAATCTATCTTTTTCACTGATGGATCCAGTTTAGGTGTATAGCCTTGTTGTTGGTCAATCAGCTGATTAGCAGATGAGGCAGACATTATGGCACGGCGAGTCGCTTAGGGTATGAATCTCTGTTCCACAGCTTGATCTAAAAAAGACAGCAAATTATCATAAAAATCATTAACATTTAATAAACCTACTGGCTTTTGATGAAAGTTCAAGTTAATCCAATATGCAATACTGGAAATTCCATCTAATGCTTCTAAACCACCAGGTAAAGCAATAAAGGCTTCAGCACTGTAAAGCATGCATCCAATACATTCAGGCAAGTTTGAAACCTTTAATGTTTTACCGATGGCGTATTTCTTATCATCTAAACCATTCACAAGGATACTCAGTATTTTGCTTCCTCTAATGTTAGCAGAAATTGCTGCACTTCCTTTTAAACTATGAAGCCCTCCTCCATACATACAGGCAATCTTTCTAGCAACTAATGCATGACCAAGTTCAGTTGCTGCTATCAGAAATTCTGCATTCTTTCCAGCATAAGATTCACCAAAAACACAGATAGATTTAAATCTACATTTTGATGGTTTCTCAACCTCTTCCTCTTTTTTACTCTCACCTTCAGACATTTTGCAAAGTGTGATTGCTGAAATGCATCTTTATAATATAAAAACATAAACAAAGAAATCACGCAAATCAGATAATATCAGAAAAAGATAAAAAAAATGCTATGCAAAACTGACAAATGTAATAATGGCGTGAACAAAGTAGAATACGGAATGTAAAGAAAGTCAAAAAGTTGCTGAAAAGGTAAACTTAAAAAGAAGAGAAATGTACAGAAAGTTAAAAAGCAGCTGTAAAGATAAAAAGATAAAGGAAAAGTAAAGTAGACAAACATTAATATGTACAGTAGTTGTGATTGTGGCTCACATCTTCCTCTGATTTTTCATTCAGTAACAGCTTAAACGGCTTCTATGAGCTGAGGATTTGCTTCCCATCCAATTTTCTTATAAACTAGCAAACAGGGTCTTTTACAGTCAGATCCCCAAGACTGTAGCGTTCCTTTTCTGTATTGAATAAGTTCATTAAATCAAGAAGAACAACATGAACATCTCCACTAGGATGCATCTCAAGAGTTTGAATGATATCACCCAATGACTCTTTACTCAGTCCATCCTTTATGAATCGAATTTTGTCCTCTCGATTTATTGAAATCATTCCTTTATTCCTACAAAGCTTATTACAATTCCACCTTGCACACTTATGACAGACTCTCATTCTTTTAGCTTTTCTTTTTTTAGAGTAAGAACTTCTTCCCATACCTAGCATACGTTTAACAAATGATTCATTAAACTCACCTGCTAAACGTACCTTAGCTTCAATAATCTAACGTATATCCTCGGGAAGACCCAAATGCTTAAATGCCTTCATTCTTTCAAATCGACAGTTGTAGATTTTCCTGAACACATCTTTGGGAAGAGTAGGGAATCTACTTTTAAGCTTTACAAGGGATTCCTCCATGATGAGAATGATGAAAACTGAAATTGTAAGTGAAAAATGTTGTGCGATGTGTGCTTAAATAAGTCAGAAGAAAAGAAATGAAAAGAGAAAGAAGTCTTGGGTTGCCTTCCAAGTAGCCTCCTTTCTTTAACGTCTTTAGCTAGACAAAGTCCTCTTTTTTTTTCTTTTCTTTTTTTTTTAATACTTACCAGCTGGCTCCTCGAGCATGATGACAGCCTTGATGGTGTTGAATGCACTGTCATTGTATTCTTTCAATCTTTGCCTGTTCACTTTAAATTTCCTGTCACCATCTTAAATCTCCACAGTTCCATACGGCTAAACTTGAACCACAGTAAAGGGCCCTGACCACCTTGATCTTAATTTTCCTGGAAAGAGTTTTAACCTTGAGTTGTAGAGAAGTACTTTCTGCCCTGGTGTGAACTCCTTCCTTATAATTCTCCTATCATGCCACATTTTTGTCTTCTCCTTGTAGAGCTTAGCATTTTCATAAGCATGTTGGCGAAATTATTCAAGTTCATTTAGTTGCATTAGCCTTTTTTCACCAGCTGTCTTCAAATCAAAATTTAATGCCTTTACTGCCCAGTATGCCTTGTGCTCCAATTCAACTGGAAGATGACATGCCTTGCCATATACCAATTGGTAAGGAGATGTACCAATTGGGGTCTTGAATGCTATTCTGTAAGCCCATAATGCATCATCCAGCTTCTTTGCCCAATCTTTCCTGTTGGAATTCACTACCTTCTCTAGAATCC
Source organism: Sindora glabra (assembly GCA_020226215.1). Taxonomy (NCBI): domain Eukaryota; kingdom Viridiplantae; phylum Streptophyta; class Magnoliopsida; order Fabales; family Fabaceae; genus Sindora; species Sindora glabra. The sequence continues at coordinate 15,013,117 of CM035236.1, read as the reverse complement.
ATTTCAACTCTCTATTTGATATCTCTACTTGCCCACTGGTCTGTGGATGATAAGGAGTTGCCACCTTATGAGTTACTCCATATTTAGTGAGCACAGATTGAAGTTGTTGATTGCAGAAATGCTTGCCTCCATCACTTATGATTGCTCTACGTACTTCAAACCTTGTGAATATATTCTTTCTCAGGAACTTCACAACCACTACAGAATCATTTGTAGGAGACGCTGCTGCCTCTACCTATTTGGATACATAATCCACAGCCACTAGAATGAATTGGTTGCTAAATGAAAATAGGAAGGGACCCATGAAGTCAATGCCCCATACATCAAATAATTCTACATTCAGAATGTTGGTCAATGGGGTTTCATGTCTCTGAGAGATGTTTCCTGTTCTCTGACATTTATCACATGTGGCTACATAGGTATGAAAGTCTTTGAATAGGGTAGGCTAATAGAATCCAGACTGAAAAACCTTAGCAGAAGTTCGATTTGCTCCAAAATAACCGCCATATGGGGATGAATGACAATGGGAAAGGATACTGGTCATCTCTTCTTCTGGAACACATCTCCTTATGATTCTATCTGGGCAATGTTTATACACGAATGGATCTTTCTAGAAGTAATACTTCACATTGGCTAAGAATTTCTTCCTTTGTTGTCTAAAGAGCTTATATGGCATCATCCCACTTGCTAGATAATTCACAAAGTCAGCATACCATGGAGTTGATAATGATTTTACATTAAACAACTGCTCATCTGGAAAGGACTCTTGGATTAGCAGCTCTGGTTCAAGCTTGGGAAGTTCAAGTCGAGAAAGGTGATCTGCAATGAGGTTCTCGGTCCCTTTCTTATCTCTAATCTCCAAATCAAATTCTTGCAACAGAAGTACCCATCTGATTAGTTTAGGCTTTGCATCCTTCTTCTCTATCAGGTATTTTATTGCAGAATGGTCCATCCAGACTATGACTTTTGAGCCAATTAAGTAGGCTCTGAACTTATCAAAGGCAAATACAACAGCAAGGAGCTCTTTTTCAGTTGTTGCATAATTTATTTGGGCTTCATTGAGTGTTCGATTGGCATAATAGATTGCATGAAAAATCTTATTTTTTCTCTGGCCCAAGACTGCTCCAACTGCATAGTCACTTGCATCACACATTATTTCGAACGAAAAATTCCAATCTGGAGCAACAATGATTGGTGCTGAGATCAAGGCTTTCTTCAAGGTTTGGAATGCTAACATGCAATTCTCATCGAACACAAATGGAATGTCCTTCTCCAATAGTTTGCATAGCGATTTTGTGATCTTTGAGAAATCCTTAATGAATCGCTTGTAAAAACTAGCATGGCCTAGAAAACTCCTGATGCCTTTGATTGTCGCAGGTGGAGATAATTTTTCAATAGTTTCAATTTTTGCTCGATCAACTTCGATCCCATGAATTGAAACTTTGTGTCCCAGCACGATACCTTCTTTCACCATGAAGTGGCATTTTTCCCAATTCAGTACAAGGTTAGTCTCCACATAGCGTTTTAGCACCTTTTTCAAATTAACTAGACAGAGATCAAAAGATTCCCCAAACACTAAGAAATCATCCATGAATACTTCAATAAAATTTTCCACCATATCTGAAAAGATTGCCATCATTGTCCGTTGGAAGGTTGCAGGAGCATTGCACAATTCAAATGGCATTTTTCTGAAGGCGAATGTTCCATATAGGCAAGTAAAAGTTGTTTTCTCTTGATCTTCAGGAGCAATCAAAATTTAGTTGTAACTAGTGTATCCATCAAGGAAGCAGTAATAAGCTTGTCTCGCCAATTTATCTAGCATTTGACCTACGAATGGCAAGGGAAAATGATCTTTTCTGGTAGCTTTGTTGAGCTTCCGATAGTCAATGCAAACTCTCCATCCGGTTACTGTTCTTTGCGGGATCAGCTTATTATTTTCATTTGGAACCACTGTCATGCCTCACTTTTTTGGTACGACTTAGATAGGGCTCACCCATGGACTATCAAAAATTGGGTAGATAATGCCAGCATCTAACCATTTGAGCACTTCTTTACAAACCACCTCCTTCATATTTAGATTGAGCCTTCTTTGATGTTCTACACATGGATTGGTATCTTCTTCTAGCAGTATTTTATGCATACAGATTGAAGGGCTTATTCCCTTAATATCTGCAATCGACCATCCCAATGCGGACTTGTGCTGTCTTAACACCCTCAGCAACTTTTCTTCTTCTTCAGTGGTTAAATCCGATGAGATGATAACTGACAAGGATGAATCCTCTTCTAGGAAAGCATACTTTAGATGAGTGGGTAGTGTTTTCAGTTCTAATTTTGGTGGCTTTTCAATTGAAGGAACTGGCTTTGGTGATTTTTCTCCCAAATCTTCGAATGGCCTTTTTATGAAAATTGGTGAATTGGCTTCAAGATAGCTGACTTGTTCTAGAATTTTGGGATCAGTAGTATGAGATGTATCCATCATGCTGACTGCTAAAGGTTGATTGGAGCAAATTTCATCTACTACTTCTCTGGTGCAGCTGCTTACTGAATCAATCTTAAAACAGGTATCACCCTCATCAGGAAGAGATAGGGCTTTAAAAATGTTAAAGGACACTTGCTCATCTTGAATCTGTAAAGTCAGCTTTCCCTTTTGTACATCAATTAGAGCTCGTCCAGTTGCAAAAAATGGTATCCCAAGAATAATAGGAATTTCTTGATCTTCTTCCATGTCAAGCACTATGAAATCTACTGGGAAGATGAATTTATCAACTTTTACTAGCACATCTTCAAGGATTCCATGTGGATGCTTTATTGAACGATCTGCTAGCTGCAGTGACATGGTAGTTGGTTTCACTTCTCCCAATCCCAGCTTCTTGTAGATGGATAATGGCATCAAATTCACACTTGCACTAAGGTCACATAAGGCTTTTTCGAATTCACACTCTCCAATGGCACAGGGTATGCAGAAACTCCCAGGGTCTTTAAGCTTTGGTGGTAGTTTCTTTTGGAGAATTGCACTGCACTATTCAGTTAAGGCTACTGTTTCGAAATCCTCCAATTTGCGTTTCTTTGATAAAATCTCCTTCATAAATTTTGCATAACTGGGCATTTAGGCTAAAGTTTCAGCAAATGGGATGTTGATATGCAACTTCTTAAATACCTCCAGAAACTTGCTAAACTGCTTGTCTAGCTTAGCTTTCACCAATCTTTGAGGAAATGGAACTGGGGGAACATATGGTGGAGGATTATCTGGAAAAGTCATTCTTCCTGGAATCATCTCATCTTCTTTCTGAGCTTCTTCATTTTTCTTCCTTGATTCTGGCTCATTTAACTGCTTCCCACTCCTTAATGAGACAGCCTTTACATGCTCTCTAGGATTTCTTTCAGTGTCACTAGGTAAAGTGCCTGGTTGTCTGAAATTCAGCATACTTGCAATTTGGCCCATTTGCACCTCCAGATTTTTTATTGAAGTTGCTTGACTTTGCATGGTTGCTTCTTGATTCTTGAGTGTAGCTTCTGTTCTGGCCATGAATTGGGAAGTATTCATAGTTAATTGAGCTAATGCTTCTTCTAAATTTGCTTTTGGTTGTGGTGGTGATTGCTGAATTTGTTATTGATAATTCCCTTGAAGTTTGAACACATTCTGATTATTCCTCCACCCTAAATTAGGGTGGTTTCTCCATCCTGGATTGTATGTGTTTGAGAAAGGATCATTTTGACGATTTTGATTCCCTACATAGTTAGCTTGTTCAGGTTGAGAAGGAATGAATGAATTGCCTTCTTGACATTGTGTGCTCATGTGAGGACCTCCACATAAATTACAAGCATCTGCAGAAGTTCTAATTGCATTTGCTTGAGCTGTTAATGAACTCACTTGCTTGGATAAAGAGGTAACTTGAGAAGACAAAATGGTTAGAATGTCTAGCTCATGGACTCCAAGTGCTTTCTTTGAAGTGTTGCGTTCAGAAGGCCATTAGTAAGCATTTGCTGCCATCTCTTCCAACAGCTCCATAGCAGCTTCTATGCTTTTTCCCATTAATGATCCACCAGCTGCAGCATCTACAAGTATTCTGGTAGCATTAGACAATCCATTGTAGAAAGTTTGTAATTGCAGCCAATCTGGTAGCCCATGATGAGGACATCTTCTTAGCAGCTCCTTGTATCTTTCCCATGCTTCATAAAGGTTTTCCATGTCATGCTGGGTGAATGAAGCAATCTCATTCCTTATTTTTGCAGTTTTAGCTAGAGGAAAGAATTTTGCTAGGAATTTTTGTGCCAATATGTTCCATGTAGTGATGCTCCCCACTGGTAAAGAGTGTAACCAGCTTTTAGCCTTATCCCTAAGTGAGAAAGGGAAAAGTCGCAATCTTATGGCATCATCAGAAATGCCATTGTGCTTAAATGTGTCACAAATTTCTAGAAAGCTGGCTATATGTGCATTCGGATCTTCTACTGGAGAACCTCCAAACTGATTTGCTTGCATCATTTGAATTATGGTTAGCTTGATCTCAAAGTTGTTGGCTGGTATAGGTGGTCTCCTGACCCCAGAAATGGTATCCATGACTGTTTGTGTGGCATAGTCACGGAGTGCTTTGGTGTCTGGTTCTTCTTTCAAATCTGCCATTGCTTCACTTTGATCTACAGTTGACTGCTTCTGTATCTTTTGATTCCTTCGACAAGTTTTCTCGATCTCAAAATTAAATAGCAGCGGCTCAGCAACTTTCAATCTGGTCATACAATAGGACAAACCTTAAAAAAATAAAAGAAACACCAAAGAAAAAAATGTAAAATAAAAACTAAATTAGGATTAAGATTACTTGGTATTGATATTAATGATAACAATCCCCGGCAATGGCGCTAAAAACTTGTTACGTGTAAAATGATTTATCAATTAGCGCAAATGCACACTATCGTAAATAAATAATAAAGTGATGAGAAAGTATCATTCCCACAAGGATTGTTTCACTAAGTACCAAAATTAATAATCCTAATACTATTTGGCAAATCGATTAGTTGGAAATGAAGTGAATAAATAAAGATTGATGCAAAAATATTTAAAATAAAAATGAATGCGATTGGAGTAAAGATAAAGATGAATACAAGACCTAGGGATCAGACTTCACTTAATAATTTCATATTGAATCACCTATCTACATTAATCCAATTTTAACTCCCTTAATTGATAGTCGAGTTTCTCTAAATTAATTACTAGCCTCTTCCAAGGTCAAGTAATTCTATAATTAATTGCTAATTCACTATATTCCTATGTGAATTAAAACAACTAATCATGCATTAGGATTTATGGAACTCATTAAGACTACATAAACCATATGAATATATTCCTATTTCATATGCAATTTACGGTTTTAATTATAGGTTCCATACACATGTATCTCCTTCCGATCTCAACATACATATTGAGTTCATTCAAAAGGTGGCCAATCAATTGAAAGCATTAAGAGCAATAATTAAAACTCAATCTAGGAAAGAAAATTGAAATTAGTTTCAATATATTAGAATTCAATCCGTTATTATCAAGTTACGTCATCACCATAGGAAGATAAAAAATTAGAATATAATGAAATTAAAAACAAATATAAAATAGAATAAAAATATCATCACATTCATGATACAAAAATAAGGATACAATTACAAGTGCATGAAAATGGAAATACTATCCATCCATGTAGGAGGTAAAACCTTCCATATAGGAGGAAAACCTAGCCTTCCATGTAGGAGGCATACAAGAACTCAAAATGCATGAACTACTATCTAAGATGCATGAATCAATGCTTGCTTCAATGCTTGAATGCTGCAAATGATCTCTACTTCTACCTATTTATAGGTGAATGAATCAGCTGCAAGTCATAAATCTTGACCAATAGCTACCAATCACATTCTTTAGCTACCATTCATGGTCTTTAACTACCCTTCTTGATTTTTGCAACAACAATTCTTCTGACTTGTTGGTAATTTTTCACCACCAGAATGGCAGATTTACATCTTCCTGTCAACATAGTAGTTGTAAAGCCGGATCTTAAATTTCAATTGCCGCAAAGAACTCCTAATTTTGACATTTCTATCTCAAGTTATGATCATATTAGTAACCAAAGGTCAGATTCCGCCAGAACCACTGTTTCATCTTCCAAGCAGAATTTGAGATCCTTAGATCCTGAACTGGGCTTTTCTTTAAACATGAAAGTTGTAGGGCTTTTTCTTAGATTTTTAACCATATAAAGAATAACCCAATCCAATATTTAAAACTCCAGATATAGCCTAAAAACCTAAAACAGGGTCAAAATACAGCATTATCTAAAAGATTTGATTTCATTTCAAATTCAAGACCCATTCACAAAATGTAACTAAATTTATTAAATTAAACAAGATAACATCCAAAAATGCATCATACAAGGGAAAATAAATATGTAAATATTTTACGTATCAATGTGATACCATATAATGCATGATGTGAATAATCTTTATTGTTACTTGTGTAATAGAATAAGATGTATGACTATGTCTCGAGGTAAGATATTTTTTCATTAATGTGATGAAAATTGTTTATGGCATGACATGAGGAACTAAAGCATTGGGTAAAAGCAAATTGAGAAATATGTTAAGGGCAACATAATACTAGTTAATAAAATCTCAGTAAAAAAGGGGGAGAAGGTATAAAATTAGTACAGGAAGAATAAAGATGGAAATGATAGTTAAGTATAGGTTATATCGAGGGGTTATAAGGTGGATGTATATATTCCTACGTGTAATTGATATTGAATGTGAAATGAAATGAATGTATATTAACATTAATATTTCTTGCTTAATATAATGATAATAAAGAGATAATGATTGAGCCTCTTAAGGCTATTTGGAAATGTATATGATGATATGGTTCTACATGAGCGCTTTTGGCTACTTGAGGTGCAAATTAATGTTTATGAATGTTTAAATATGCTATGTTTACAGAAGGACAATTAGATGAGTAAAAGTATTAATATATCTATTTATATAGAGTGTTTACTCGTTGAATCATGAACTCACTTGTCTGTAATTTATTTTACAAATACCTAAGTTAATTCTCCACCATTACCTCTTTAAGCTTGGATAACAGTATGATTTCTAGTTTGATCTTAATAGCAAGAGATATCTATAGATGGATTATTTAAGGGTCTCTCTTCTTATTACATGTGCTAATTGATTAATTAGGAATGTCATGATTAATTTTGGTTTGGTTAATAGAAGTCAGGTAACAAGTTCTATACTAGTCACAATTAAGTTAGGATCATGACAAAATCCTAGGTCAACCTGATTTTAAGAAAGCAACATCTAGTTTCTATAATTACCTTTATCTAAGTTAATTTATTTTTTTTCCATTCTTTTTTCTCATTTTTACTTGATTTGTTTTGTTATATAAACTAATTTTTTAACCTTGAAAATGAAAATATTAAAATTTCTATACTATTTTTATTAAAAAGAAATTTAAAGCTCCAATTTTTTGAACCAATGTTTTTAACTTTATACAATAGTGCAACAAACTTATTCATAAAAATAGAAAGATTAACTTTATTCTTTGAAACGAGGACACATTTATATATGTAAATATAAGGAAATGATCTTCAAGCATTAAGGAATGTTGTTAGAGAGAGGAATGCAATTTAAGAATTAATGCCATTACATTTTATAATAGTAAAAATTCTTTAAAGGTGAAAATGTAAATTTTTGAAAAAAAATGAAGAATGTCAAGTGTAATTAAGTTAAATCATAAACAAGATGAGTATAATTTATCCTAAAAAACTATGCTTTTAAATTACAAATTTATGTATAAGAGTATAATTGTAATTTTAATACATAATATTTTCATTCCTTTCATTTTTCATCAAATCAAATAAAGGAAAATTATTTTCTTCATATTTTATTTTCTCCTAGTTTTCTCTTTATCCAAACATAAGGAATAAAAATATTATTTGTCTTATTTTCATTCTTTTCCATATTCATTGTATCAAACTACATTTGCTTTAACAAATTTCTATTTTTCATTAAAAACATAAATTTTATAAGAAAAATATGTTTAGACCACTTTTATCATTTTTCATTTTCTAGAAAATGGAATTCTTACTTGTTATACTTGGTAATATTAGGAATTAATAAATTACTAATTAGCTTTGTAATTAAAATTTTTAAAGTGAAGGTAAATTAAATTATGACATTAGAAATAATCAAATTGTTAAGAACTTACTACATTGTCAAGTGAATAGTAAATAGGTAAATCTATAAGTAGACCATTATGATTAAAGAATTCTTCCAAGGATGACTTAAAATTATATAGAATGTGCAATGATAATTTATTAAAATCATGCATTGTTTTGTGTTATAAAATAAGTTCAATAAAAGAGTTTAGGGAAGTCCTTTTATATTATTTTCCATTTTATCTCTATTGCCACCTTTTTTCCATTCACTTCTAAGGTCTCTCTCCCTTTATCTACCTTAACTCCATATTCCTTTTTATTAATTAATCTATCAAAGTAAGAAATTTTTTACTTTTCCTTATCCTAATAAGCTCCATCATTGAATTTTTTTAATCCTATGGATGAATTGCTAATAATTTGGTTGGATAAGGATGATATAGGATGAAGAAAAATTGTGCCTTAACTTGAAAAATCTTTCTTATTGATATATGATAACTTAATCTAATATAAAATTCACCTTAATCCTTATTCCGTCAACATCCTACTTAAACCCTTCATCAATTTCATAGTATTTTTGGTATATTATTAATATAAAGATTTAAAGAAATTTAGATTTGATCTTATGTATATCATGATGAATCTTATTATTGTAACTTAATTCTTATGAATTATGATAGTTAGGTGAAAAGATTTGAGGCTGTGAATGAGATTTATGCAAAGTTTTTTTAGGATAATAATGCTTTTTGCAATAAATATGTAGGAATCCTTCAGATAATTAATTATGTCTAAAGAATTACTTTCTTAATTCAGAATTGATTATATCTAACTAATTGCTCTCTGAACTTGCATAATTAATTATATCCAAAAAATTACTTTTTCAATCTACATAATCAATTATATAATTAATTATAAAGCAAAAAATTTCTTTCTAGGATTACATAATTAATTATACATAAAAAGTTACTCTTTAGACTTATGTAATCAAAGATATAATCAATTATACCTTGTCCCTTCTAAAAGTTTAAATATTTTAATAATTTTAACCACATTATGCCCCTATATTTGGATAACATTTATTTTCTATATCCAGTATAAACTATATTACATGTTTTTTAATATGTTATAAATGTTTAACTTTCAAATTAGGAAATTAGGAATAATTAGAGTATTTTATGTGTGAAATTGATTATTTTGATTATTATAATTATTTATAGAATGAGGGTTTATTAGAAAATAATAAGGTTTGGTGATAGAATATAAGATAAAATGGTATGGATAGAAGGAATTAAATTATGTAAAGGTGATTATGTAATTAAAGTTAAGTGTGTATGAAGAAGATTTAGGATAACCCTTTCACAATTTGTACCTTAATTGCTCCAAAATTTACCAAAATGCCTTTAAGAGTCTAAAATGCCTTGTAACGTCCAAAACCCTATTTTGTAGCAAAGAAAATTTATTGAGCTATTTTCCTCTCATGCTTCCCCTTCTTGTTCTTCAAGTGATTTAGTGAGGCTAAGTTTTCAATTACAAGCACTCATCCTAAATTCTTAATTAAACCAAGCTAAATCCTCTTAACTTGAAGCTTTTAATCATTATTTTCTAAAATTTTATTCTAGATGAGAAAACATAAGAACTTTGGTTCAAAGGCTTAAACTTTTGGATTTGATTTGATTAAGGGAAGCTCATCATTTCTTCAATCTCCTTCATACACAAGTAAGTAAATAATTTACTTATTTTTCATTGGTTTTACTAAATTTAGATTGAAATAGGTTGAAATGGTGAATTAATGGAATTTAATGGTTAAATGTTATGAAACTTTGTTATAGATTATGCTTATAGTTGTATATGGCTTGAATATAAGTATAGGATTTATGTTGACTTCTCCGTTATGATTACATATATTGATAAATTGGTAAAAAATAACCTTATAAATAGTAAAAATGCAAAAATAGTTTGCAAACCTAGCAAATAGTTGATTATTGTATGGACTATTTGCAATCTAGAAGCATATAGTCAACTATTGTAATGGACCACTTTTTAATTTAAAAGCATATAGTGAACTATTGTAGTGGATTATTTTTAAATATTTCACCTTTAGAAGTAAATAGTTTACTACTATAGTTGACTATTTCTAAAAGGTTTTACTTCTAGAAAAAGATAATTAACTATTATACTTTGCTACCACCTTATTATTCTAGTTTTGTATATATTATGGAATTATGTGATGGTGTAAGGTTATATGGCTGATTTATTGAGATAATTAGTTTATGGATATATTTATATATGATTTCCCAAAATGAAATATGATTGTGAAATGAAATATGACTAAGGGAAATGAAATGATGTGAAACACGAATAATACTAGATTTAAGAAATTGTTTATGAAGGGATACGATAAGCCTAAAAGAAACAAGGATGGGTTTTGTTAGCTTTGGTAACCCACATCCAAGAGGGGGTGAATTGGATGTTTTTAAAACTTTTCTTATTTTTAAAATTCTTTTTGAAAGCCCTATGATTTTAAGAAGACATGAGAATAATTTTAATCTAAATACTTCCGAAAAAGCTTTATGAATATATTTGTACTCAAGATACAACAATTCAATATACTTATGCAAAGCAATCATTCAATTATGCATAAATAAGAATCAAGAAGCTAATGCATAAATTAATTTCTCTTTCAATCATTTAATCATTTAAAGATTAAGATCAATATTGACGCATAATGTATTCAATAATTAACAGCATCAAGAACAGAGCATATAACATTATATTTTAACATATAACAATAACAAAATAGAGATGAATTTCTCTTTTAATCATTTAAATATCCAAGCAACAAGATAAGCATTACAACATAAATATCAGCAAAAGACAATAGCAAAATAGAGTATATACAACAAGAAAAATAAAGTATAATGTAAAGAAATAAAAGGATAGGGTAGAAAGATCAAACACAAAGATTTATAATGGTTCCTCCCTTAGATATCTTCACCAAGGTGTATATTCACTCTTCAAGCTCTTCAAGCTTATGTATTAATCCACTATCCCTTTAAGTTTCAATTAACACTTGAAGAAGCTCTACAATTCCTTGCTCTTCTTTAAGCAAATCTTCCTTTTACAAGGGATATCTCACATTTTTTATAATTTTTTAAAGGATATCTCACCCTTTACAATTAGAAAATGATAGAAGATGAATATTAATTCATACAAACTCTCTTGAAGCATGGATAGTACAAATGAAGTCCTAGAATAGAAAAGTTTCATAAAGATAAGTTTAAATCATGATTTGGATAAAGAAGAATATACAATGATGTTTACAATTTAAGTTCAGGCTTTCTCTACTTTGTAATTGATGTTTCTTAGCTTACATAGAAAGGCCATAGAGTATTATAACTATTTGGGATTGTTAGGAATGAAAACTAGTTGTTATTAGCTGTTATTCACATGCCAAAACAGTCAAAATTGATTAGTGAATTGATTTAGGATGTCCAGGGTGTTTTCTGAATGTTTGGAAGCAATTTATCTAGATAGAAATACAGACTCAACTTTAAAAGGTCATAACTTCTTCATTTTAAGTTCGTTTTAAGCAAATGACCTATTGTTGGAATTATTTCAATCTACTTTCAAATGAGGCTAGTTTCAAGCTTATATCTAATGTAATTTTTTAGATATGTTTAAAACAATGAGCAAAAGTCAGAAACAATAAATTTGTGAAATTTTGATTTTAATACTCAAATTATAAAATTCATACTCTTCATATCTTACTCATTTTAAGCAAATAACTAGTGAGTGGAAAGCTCTTTAAGTCTATTTTCACATAAAAATAATTTTATGCTCATATCATTTGTAAATTTTAAGATATGATCAAAATAATAAGCATATATTAGAAATGATTGAAATACAAAAAACTAATTTATAGACTTATCTTAAAAGAATCACAACTCTTTTATATATTGATCATTTTAAGTAAATAATATATCTATGTAAAAATCTTTTAGTATATTTTTATATGGAAAAGGTTCAACATTAAATCATGAGTATTTTATGAGATAAGATTAAAAGAATTACCAAAGGTTAATATTGAAAAAATTAAAACCTTATATATATCATTAGTTTTTGAAATGTTCCCGTAGGCTGTCTTATAAAAACATGATTATAGGATATCTTTTAAAACATTTTGATTAAACTAAGATTATGAAAACATACTCGAGTTTTATATCATGAAATGCTCTATTTTATAAGAAATTTTAAGCCTTAAGATGAAGAACTATACCAATCAAATCCTTAGGCTTTTCTTAATGCTTCTAAACTTTTAAATACTTTAATCTTCTTAACTTTCAATACTTGAATCATATCTCCTTTCTTATCTTTCTTCCTTGTTAACTCTTGAGTTAAGCATGACAAGATCTTTGATTGCTTAACTTCAATGCTCACTCTTCTTCTTTTTAACTTTTCTATATAATAGCCATAAACTTTACAAATCATATAGTTAATCCAATCTCATATATTAAGATATTGATATGCATGATTCATATAAAATAAATTACCACAAAAACATACATAATCATCCTTTCATATATCTTGATTAATCATATATTTAGTGATGCTTGTATAAAATATCATTCTTTTAGCACATAATCAAGCATTGACATTATAACCATAGTATAACATGTTTATTAAAGATTTTACAACACTTTGGTATAAAGACATGAAATTCTATTATAACATTCATTTGCCATCATGCATATACAAAATAAGTATAATTATCATATCACTTATATACATCAATTATAACTTAGTATAACTATTAACGTATATTACTTTAACATAAGATATACAATGCTACTGTAACACCTATTTGTTATCATCAAACCCATCATATAAAACTTGGGGTTAACAGGTTTGTAAAGAGATAAGATTAATCGAGGGTTATAAGAAAACTTAAATGCTTTCCTATTTTATTTATGCAAACTTTGTAGTTTGTGTTGTTGCAATGGATACTTATATGTACATGACATATGTTTTAGATGGAATAGTGGTATAGTACCTTTAATACTTTGCCAATAAGTATTTTATTTACTTACTAAATTATAGACTCACTCTTTTATATGTTTTCTTTTATAGATACTTTAAAAAAGGTTCCTCTACCCCCATGACAAAAAATAAATATCTCTAAGCCTCTTTATATAAGGCAAATATGAGAATTACTTATAGGTAGCTCCCTGGGCTTTCTCATTAGTAGTTGAATTTTAGAATAATGAAAACATCTTATATGTATTTAGGTTAGTTAAGCTATTCTAATATCAAATCATTAAGGTGAGTAAATTGGTTTAGCTACTCTTCTTGAATAGTTTTGAATGTATATAACTTACTTGTAAATATTTGATATTTTAAATAAAAGAACTTGAGTTTATTAGTTAAAATTGATACCAAGTAATAGTGTTAAAATGGGTTGATGGAAATTAAGTGTTAGATTTCACCCTAATAAGGGCCTAAGTAGGGTATGACATGGAAGCATAGTCTTTTTAAGTCTCAATCGATGGTGGTGAAGATTTATTAGTAAAAGTTAACAAGAACTAATTATGGGTGGAGGCATCTAGTGATCAGAATAAAAAAGGAAAAGTTTATAACATGGAATTAGTAGCATACAAGGTTTTTAAGTGATCATATGCCATTATTGGTCCCGAAAACTTGAGCTACAACAGCTACAAACCACCTTAAGTGGTAAAATATGAAACTTAAGATAGCATAAGAAAGGATGACAACTTAAGAACAGTAGCTTGCCACTTCGCTTAATGTTATTAAGTAACACAAAGGCATGCTAATAAATCTATTTTAAAGGATGGAGATGGGTGATTCAACACCTCCACTAGCTAACTAAAGAAATCTTTAAGATTTTCTATTTTTTTATACTGATGATGGATTTCATTGATTTTTGCATGAATATTAGATTTCATTATTTTTTGTCATATAAATAAAATAGTAATATTCAATTTTATTTTATAAATTTTCATTCCAAATTTTAATTGTTAAATGTGTATGCGATTTTAAAAAATTCAATATAATGTAGTGTGTTTGTTGTTTACCTTGCTAGAAAACTAGTTAAAATATCAACAAATATTTCTTAGATTAGCAATAGAATTATGAATAATAATACCAGTAATTTTGCAAAAATTTTCTAGTTTAATAATGAATTTGTTCTTCGCTAAATTCGAAATTAGCCATGAAAATTCTATCAATAATATAAGGATTAGTGATGAACAAAGGTATTGCTAATTCTTTCTATCATTTCATTTTTGCTTTGTTATAGAACTACAAAAACCATGATAGATATAGAAATTCTACTACTAATTGAATTGCTAATGTATTATTTACCAATACTTTATATTCCATTTGTGAATTTATTACTAAATATTTTGGGAATGGATTCATAACTTAAATGATAAGAGTTATGATAAACATGTAAAATAAGCTTAGAGCTCATAGGCTTTATGAGCTACCTATGCAATTATAGGCTTTTGTGCGTAAATCCACGAGTACCCACCAATCTAATTATCTTTAGTATTTTAGAAAATTTTAATTTAATTTAATTTACTCTGATGTTTAATGATCTAATATAATTTTTTAACTTTATTTAACTATCTCATTATACAAAATAACAAAAAATCTATTTGGTTAATTATAATTTATAAAAAATAACATTTTTTAATCTAATCTAATTTAATATCCACTTAAAGGTTTTATAGTATCTAACATATCTAGAATTTGATTCCTAATTTATTTTTCATGTACATCTAATAGTATGATTATTTTTATTAAAAAGAAAAAAAGGGAAATAATCTACTCACAAACTCAACTAATTTTTACCTATAAAAAATGTGGGCTTACCCTACCCTGCCCTGTTATACAACCCTAAACCATGAGGTCATAATTTGCATTTTGCAACTATAGCTTGGATGTTGATGCATCACCATGCATTATGTAGTTTTTGCATGAACCTAAACACTCTTCGTGCAAAAAAATATTTATTAGATAAGATGTACCCATGGATAACATCAGACAAAGATATGTTGTTTTCAAACCATTGGATGGTAGATTAATGGTGATAAATTTAAGTAGTATGGTAGAGGCTATATGTTTAAACCCCTTTGCAGTTAATATATCAACAAGATGAGTTGCTTTCGATGACAAAATTAAAGTTTTTTATATAAAAGTGCTAAGTATCAAAAATTTTAATAACATATATAATTTTTATTTTTTTAAAGGAAGAAATTAAAATTATTATATATAAAAAATAAAAATAATTATTTTGATGTTATAAAAAAATGAAATGTGACAAAATGCATATATCACATTTTGTGGATAAAAAAAAAGAAATGAAAGTATTATGCCCCATTATCCCTTTATATATGAATTCTCTTTTCATTGTGATTATATTGGTGTTATTTTAAATATTGTCATTTTATAAATATCTTTATGTAGGATTTTAAGTGTCACTAATAAAGATTTTGTTTGTAATAGAAGATTCTGTATTTATCTATTTAGTAAAATGACATATACATAATTATTGCAAAAAAAAAAGAAAGTGTACAAATTCAAGATTCATTATGTAAATCAAATGTCTCCTCACCTGGATATAACAATGAGAAGGAAATCCAAATGATGGTATGTATGAGAAGAATGAAGGGCCTAAATTTTCTTTCTTAAAATTAAACATGCATTGAATTAGTTCATAGTTTCTCTCTCCCTTGCTTATTTCAATTTGCAACTTATCATGATGCCTAAGGAGGAAGACGGAACCATAAAGATTCTACCACACCAATTTTAGAAGTGTGATTTTTAATTAGGCAGTGTTACAATAAGGTTTAATTGTTTTTGTATGATAAAGAAGATGAGAAAATGGAAGTTCTTATGGTGTGATTGGTGCATAATCAAATGAATTGAAAGATTCATGTTTGGTTCTAGAGGAAATTATGATAGTTTTGAAATGAGTGAAAAGATAATCTACTTTCATTAAGTGATTTATTGAATAATTAAAAATAGAGAATTTTGAAGATCAATCAAAATTCAAAAGAATTACAAGAAAAGGCTATTAAACAATTAAAAAAAGTCAAAGAGAAATTTCATCTTCTAAATTTAAATTAATCAATTCTTTCGCTTCTAGTATTATTTCAAATAGAGCCGTTGAAATAGGTTAAAATCTGTGGATTGATCCACTAGCTTATAAGCTTCAAAAAATTCAAGCCTCCAAAATGAAGGCCTTAAATGCCATAAGTTAATCTATGGACTAGCCAGACAACCTGCAAAGTTTTTTTTTATATATATTTCTAAATTTCATATAGGCTTACATTTTTAATCCATATAAAATTATACTCCTTTTTTATTTTTAATTATGTAAGGGTGTGTTATGAATAATTTATAGATAATATTTTTATTTTGTAGATATTTTATGACTTATATTTAATATATATAATATTTTTATGGTTGTATATAAATTTAAAATATATCATGACTAATTTATGAATAAATATGTATACTTTTGAATGGTTTTAATTTTTTTATTATTTAAAAGTTAAAATTTTTATTTTAAAAATATTAAAAAAATCTTATGGATAAACTCGGATCCACAAGAACCGAATCAAGGACTCTATATTGGAGGGTCATGAAAAAAATTGAACAAGTTTGGTTAATTTAATCACCAATCCACGTAGGCTAGTTTGGCTTGTTTGTTTCCTAACTTTAATTTCAAGATGTTTTGTATATAAGTCTCTTTAAACAAGACTTATTGCTATTGATTTGAACCCTTTAAGGTGTGGTCAATGAAAATTAATTATTTATGATAGAGAAACCAATAAACTAGCACTAAGCATAGACATAATTATTAATCAATAAGGACAAAATGTTATATATATTTATGTAATTATGGTACATCATTGGACTTAGGAGTGACAATTTCTAATATGACAAGATAACCTAAAATGAACACGACTTTATTTGTGTTTAAGTTGATATGCTAATGTATTGAAGAATTTATATTAAATTTTTAAAAAATGTTATATGAGAAATAATTAATAATTAAATTATAAATGGATATATATAATAAAAATATAAAATTTTTATTTTAATAAAATAATAATAAAAGTTTAAAATAACATTTTATTAATAATTAAATTTTTTTATGAAAAAGTAGGTAATTAAATTAAATTTAAAAATAATTTTATAATATAAATTTTGTTAATCAAAATTGTTAAACAAGTTAAAACGGATGACTCATTTTGACTTGTTTAATAAATGAATTAACTCAAATAACATAAATTATCATCACTAATTAGATTTAATCATTGATATGTTATTGTATGATATGTTCTAAAAAAATTGTGAATGTAATGTATATAATCAAATTTATTGATATGTCGATGTATCACTGTATCAATAATGCATTATAAATTCTTCCTATAGAAATAGTATAACCAATGGAGGAATATAAAGTTAGCCAACATAGCGTGAGAGGCTCAATAAGTTTCAAATTAAGTATGTAATATAAAGTGCAAAAACTAGTGATAGTTAGTTTAAGTGACTAAGAACTTAGTAATCTCAAGTAAGGTCTGGGTTTAAGTTTTATGAATGAAGAAAATTATCATTAGAAGAGGTTTATCCCTATATTAAGTCTACTTAGCTTATATCTAAATTAGGCGGAGGTCTAATGTAATCTGCTAGATACCAAATGGTTAATGCTAAAAAAATATATAAAGTGCCAAAAATTGCAATTCATGATTACGTAACTAACACTTGGTTTATTTGTGTATTAATTTTCAATTCAAATCTAATGGAACTCGTGGCGCCCATTAAACTAAGATTTAGCTTTCACAAATCAATACATTTAAACTATGGGGTTATACTATTAGTGAGTAAAAGATATTTTGCTTTATTCTTTACAAAAAAAATCTAAAATCATAAAATGCATTTATATAAGGATGCAAATTATTAAGATATTTTGGCCAAGTGAAAAATAATCTATAAAAAATCGTGAACTTTCAGGACATCCTACAAATAATTGGAGGAACACGGTCATAAATAAAGAACCCCATTTCCAAAACCCTTTTTTTTTTTTTTCATCTCTTACTCTATTTCTTCACACAATCTCAATCCTAATCCCTTAATATCACATGTTTGAATTCCTATTCAACATCGATCCCAGCCCACAAGTTTTGAAAGTAAGCTTTCCAATTGTTCTGGTACGCAGTTATTTGCTCCCTTGAATCTTGATTAATTGGGTTTTATGGCTTTGAGTTCTTTTATTTCAAAATCTGGAAAATAAAATATACTTTACCCACTATTAATATAATTCTTAATTTTAATGTACTCATCCGCAGGAACTCAATTTTGATTTAATCAAGGAATGCAAACCTAAACTCGGCAGACATGTGACAAATTGAGTTAAATTTGAGCAAAAAATTATACGAACGAAATGTTAACAACGTAAATCATATGTTAATTGTTAAATACTTGAAATTAGAAAATGGAAAATTTTTAATTAGCCAGTGAATGGAAAAGCGTATAAAGTGCCATTCCCTGTCAAAATGGCCGTTATTGGATGGAAAACTCAATTTGAAATTGGAGCTTTCTATACAATAGTACAAATGGAGCTTTTCCGTTAAAAAAAAATTGGTCAATTTTGAAGTGCTTTCTACGCAGGTAACCGTACATTTTAAGAAATTCAGGAATTTTCTCAGCGACCATAGTAATATTTTAATCGCATACTTCTCAGCAAAATCTATAACTTCGTATCATACCAAGAATTGTGTAACTTAATATAGCACTTTGAATTTCAAAGCGCTCCAAATCTGATAAGGATTTTAAAATTCGATCCTCCAAAACATCTTTATCGAAAAAAGTTTATTACTTTCATTCCAAAAAAGATCAAATTCATATTTGATTAAAAAAAAGTGTCAAAATTCCTAAATTACAAAAGAAAAAAAATTCATATTATGTGTGTATGTATATATTAAATCAGAAGATACTATCTAAATAAATTTGGGGGGGGGGGGGGGAACACAAGTTGAGGCCGTAAAATCTCATCCCAACCCCGTATCTAAATTAAAGGCTCCATATTTTTTGGGGAAACATAAATGCTCCATTATAGTATTAATTTTCGTTTGGACTACCACTTTAAATATCAAAAGATCCGTATTAGACCAGCGTTTCCTTTACGGAGAGCATCATTTCAAAGGGAACTTTCTATTTAAAAAAATCGGAAAAGCCTCCATTTTTTAAAGTGAAGGGAGTAAGGGTTACCGGCTTCACCACTCTTTTTTGGCATTATTATCAGAATATTTTTTTTATAATTAAATATTCAATTTAGTCTTAATTACTGCTCAACAAATCTATTATTATAATTTCATTAAAGTGTCAACAGTCTCAAAAACCTTCAATAAATTAATATCTTTCTACATTGAATTTGTATATCCCAATATAAAATAATGATCTTCTATCATTGATCATCTATAACTTAAAAAAAATATATTCATAATTTATATATGAACAAATTCTATTTGCGTTGGCATTTTTTTGGCCAAGAAGAAATGTCACTTCCATGATGATATAACAATAATGATGATGTAGATGTAATAGTAGCAGCAACTGAAGAACAAGTATATTTTAAGGATAGTACTCTAAGATTAGCCTATCTCAGGCATGTGCCCTTTTTTTTTTTAATAACATGGCATTTATATTTATATATACATAAATTCAAATTGATTCATGTGCAGGGGATGTTTATATTAAAAATTGGTATTAGTGTCGGACCTTAGCATGGAGCGAATTTTCTTTAATTCTAATGAGTTTATTTAAAAACAAAACCTATTGTTAATTTATAATTACTATATATTTATAGAAATAGAATATAGAGTATATATAATAAAATAAGGAGGTTGATTACTAGAAAATAAATGTTGAAAAGAGCGAAGGAAGAAAATTTTCAAATGCAGGTGGGCAAAAGGGGGAGGGAGGTGGTATTTCTTCCAAATGGGGGACATGGGGACGAGAAAAAAAAGGGGGTGATGAAACTTTTGGTCGAATGGAGGGGAATTCTTAAAATTATTTGAAAGCAAACGAGCATCTAAGATTCTTTTTATGGATGTGGTGAGCATTACATTCTGAATCTAAATTCATAAAGCTCGAATACTTTCTTATTAAAACATTCAATTTAATAATATTTCAGAATTATTTTCATCAAATATTAAAGTATTGAACAAACTCAAAATTGTTTATGATTATAATTTTAAAAATTCTATGCATTAAATTTCTCAATAATATAATATGTATTATATATCTAATATTTAATTATTATTCCGAAAAAGGGGATAAAATTAGTTTTGTTTTTCAATATTTTATTAAAATATGGGGAGGGGTGGAAGTATACCATCTGTTCCATAAGCTTCTAATGAAATAAGTAGGGGTAACAATTTGTATTGTTTAAATCAATTCATTTATTAAATATATTAAAATGAGTCAACATATATAATTCATTTAATAATTTTAATTAATAAAATTTTTATTATAAAATTATTTATTATTTTTAATTATTTACTATTTTTCATAAAAGTATTTTTCATTATTAATAAATTACTATTTTGAGCTTTTATTATCATTTTATTAAAACAAAAAATTTCATATTTTTATTATATATACCTAATTATAATCTAATTATTAATTATTTTTAATACTATTTTAAAAAATTAATGTAAATTTTTAAATGGATTAGTATATCAACCTAAATCCATATAAGTGTATTATTTTTGTGGTAGGTTATCATATCCTGTGAGAAATTATTACCCCTTTAAAATAATATATTTCTAACCTATCCTAATTTCACTTATTTGTAAAATAGAATAAGTTTGAACTAAATTTTTACCTTATTTTATAAAATAGGTTAGATCATATTATTTAAAACATAGTCTATTTGTATACTAAGCTGAGTCATAATTATATTATATAACACATAAATATATAATATTTAATGAAATTTTTATGTGCATTAAAATATATGAAAAAATTAACACATCATTAATTTTTAAATTTTAAATTATATTATAATTATTTAAATAATTAATTTGTAGGTGTTATTCTAATAATTTTATCTATTGTAGAATCAAATCAAATTCAAATCGAATTTAAATTGAGCTAAACTTTGAACTTTACAACTTTAGTCAAAGTGAGTTTAAATTAAAATATTATTATCCATTCAAGTTCAAACAACTTTTTATATTAATCAAGTTATACTTAAGGGTGGCAAAATGGATGGATATATATATCCATGAACCTTTTCAATCCATCTATTTTGCTGCCATCCATTTTGTTAATGGATATATATATAAATATATATATATATTTAATAAAATGATAAAAAAATTCACCCATACTTTAAACAAAAATATAAATATATTGATTTTTTTTCTTGATTTTTATCAACTTTGTATTTTAGTATAGAGTTAAGAGTTTATGTATTTAATTGTGAAATACTATATCTTAATTAATTTATTATTTAGATAACAAAATCAGTTTTGAAACATTAAATATAAAATATTATTTGAAAAAGTATCCCCAAATGGAAGTAGGCTTAATAAAAGGTGTCTTTTCAAAATAAGTGTTAAAATAGGTAATCTAATCTACAAGTCCTATTAATCTAATCTAATTTTACCATATTCATAAAATAAAATAGGTTTAGATTTAACTTTTGACTCATTTTAAAAATAAATTAGGCCATATTAATTAAAGACCTAATTTATTAGCCATAAGACCTATATATTTTATAGGTCTAAATATGCTAATAGGAATTTAAATATATTAAAAATATGTAAAATATAATATAATATAATAAATTAAATAATATATAAAAATAATAATATATAAAAAATATAAATATATTAAATATTAAATATTATTAATAACTAAATATAATTATTATACAATTTTAAATTAAACTAATTGAATTCTATTTGTTAGAATTAATAAAAATTGAAAATAAATAAAAAGGTACTTTTGAATTGATCTTATTTCCTAAAAAATGAAATTTGTTGAGTAATAACTTAATTCTTCAATAAAATACTCTTTTAATTTATTAATAATCTATCTTTTTTATTACAAAAAAAGAATGTAAATTAAGGTATGAATGTAATAACTCACTGATCAAACATTCTTGCGTCAAAGATGAATATAGCTAAGTGACCCGCTGAAGTTATGGGATGTCAAAATGCATCAGTAAGACAGCATTCTGCCATAGAAAAAAGAACTCGCATGGCTCCTCAAAGGCCATTTAAAAAAAAACTAAGGGCGACACCATTTATTTCTCTTGAAATATTTCTAAGATGGTGAAGTCAAACCTTAAACAACTTATTAAAAAATTAGGTTTATATAGATTATAATAATCTTATAAGTTATGTCAAACTAAATAATTTTTATATGTGTCTAATTTACTTTAAGTAAAATTTAACTTAACCTAACTTACTTTCATTCTTACTTTCAAATAGATAAATAAAAATACTTGTATTAGTAAGTGTAAAAAATATAAAAAAAATTAAAATTAGAAGTAAAAATATAAATTTAAAATTCTTAATAATAAAGATTATTTTATAATACTGAAAGATAACTATAGAAAAAATTATAATGGTAAAAAAATAATAATAGTAAAAATAATACAAGATAATAATAGTTAAATAGATAAATTGGGTTTGATCCTTTATATATGAGTGATGGGTCAATTTATAATTTATATAATATTTTAATTAGATCATAAATAAATTAATTAATTAACAATGATCAATCAATTAATAACTTAATCCAAATTCTTTCAATCCATCTATTGATAAAATCAAAATTCAATTTGATTTAATTTAATTTAATTTTTAATATTTTTTAAATATTTATTAAGTATTTATAGGCCTATATAGATGAATAGGCTCGGTGGGCTTTTAAAAAAATATATATGAATTAGATCAAACCGAATTTTCAACTTATTATAGATTTATAGTCACGTCAAATCATTTTCTTTATGCGAACTTGACCTTATCTAGAGGCTGGGCTTGCTCACTTCCACCTTCTAAATATAAGTAGTTGTTTAACATCACCAAGTGCATTGATAGATTCTCGTCTGTCTAACTTTTGTTTTTAAGGGAGCGGCCGTTCATTATTTCATGGAGTTACCACTTCTTATTTTGACTTTGATGGCAAGGTGGGCAGGGAATATTTTCAATCCTACTGTATATTAAAACATCAGTATTATTTCTATTTGAATTTTAACAAATAAGATATTTTAAAATCATGATTAAATGACCATAAAAATTTAGAAGATAGTTATTCTATTTGTTAAAATATAAATGAAAGTAATATTGGAATAAAATTAAAAATATTTATCCAAGAAAATGCAATCCAACCTTTATAACGTGTACAAAATTTGAGATTAAACGTTCTGCTGATCTCTCTTGAATCCTTGATCCTTCAAAATATTTTTTATAAATTATTTTCTTTAATTTTCAATAATTTTAGACATCATGACTTTTTTTTCAATCTTGTAAAGTTTATATGTCATTATATTATATTTAGGATTAAGCATTTGCTTAACTCTGTTGGATTCTTGATCCTTCAAAATATTTTTGAGAATTATTTTCTTTAATTTTTAATAATTTTTAAACTTATGATTTTTTTTAAAGTTTGTCCAACGGATCAATCTATGACATGTTGAATTTGTGACAGAGTAGTTTGTATTATCTATGTTGAAAATAAGTCTGATTTTAGAGGATTCAAACTTAGTAAAACCTATGATAGGTATGAATAGATTTATAAGTAATAACTTGTTTGACACTTTTTTTTTTCAATTTTATAAATTTTATAGATCATTACATTATATATAACTTTTAAAATATACTATTGAGTAGTTTTAATGTATTTTTAAATCTTCTTTTATATATTATTATAATTTTAAACATTTTATATATAATCTCTTCAAAATTTTATTATGAAAGTTATGTTTGGGTATATACTTGAAAAATTTGTATGCATACACAATCTTAAAATCTTGTTACATGTTCTTACTCCTTTTCGTAACATTTCAATTATATGTTGTAATTTTATATAAAAAGTTGAAATTTAATAGTGTAGTAACTTTATATTTGCTGTATGTAAAGTTTAGTCCAATAAATATAATCTTTAATCCTTCATTTATAAAAGTAAGGATATCAATTTCTAACACAATATAATAATCTAACACGATATGATAATCCTTCATTTATTACATGTTCTTACTTCTTTTGGTAACATTTCAATTATATGTTGTAATTTTATATAAAAAGTTGAAATTTAATAGTATAGTAACTTTATATTTGCTGTATGTAAAGTTTAATCCAGTAAACATAATCTTTAATTCTTCATTTATAACAGTATGGATATCAATTTCTAACAAGGTATGATAATCTAACATAAACATGATGCATTTATTTGGATTCAAATTGATACACTAATTCGTTTAAGAAATTATATTAAAATTTTGAGAATGTTATATAAAAAATAATTAATAACTAAATTATAAGTAGTATATAATAAAAATATAAATTTTTTATTTCAATAAAATAATAAGAAAAGTTTAAAATAATATTATTAATAATTAAAAGTATTTTTTATGAAAAGTAATAAGTAATTAAATTTAAAAAAAATCACAATATAAATTTTTTAATCAAAGTTGTTAAATGACTTAAATAGATGATTCATTTTGACACATTTAATAAATGGATTGATCTGAATGATATGAATTGTCACCCTTCTAAAAAAGTGATATTTTCTCATTTATAAAAGTTACGCTTATTACATCTTTTAAATTTTATAATTAATATTATTAATTTTTTATTTTTATTTATTATAATTATTTATCCTTTTCTTCATATGTAATACTAAAGTAGATGATAAAAATAAAGAATATAAATAAAAATAAGTATGTATTTAATATTATTAAAGGGTTATCTAATAATTAATTTCAATAATTTTCATTTATTTTAATATTTCAAATGAATGGATGGATAAATAATTACAATAAAAATAAAAATAAAAAAATCAATAATATTAATTATGAAAATTAAGGAATGTAATAGTCATATAAATGAAAGATTAAATATTGTATTTACTCCCTTATATAATAAAGTGAATAAAGTGAGTAAATACAACATGTAAATCTTTATTTACAAGGATTGTAAATATTATATTTCTCAAATTTTACAATTAATATTATTAATTTTTTATTTTTATTTTTGTTATAATTATTCATTCATTCCTTCATTTGTAATAATAATACTAAAATAAATGGAAAATAGCATAATGAATTATTAAATTTAAACTTCACCTTCACAATGTCAAAAACATGTCTATTTTTGGTCATATATCTTTTGTTTTACCATTTTTTAATCATTTTTTGTGTTAAAAAGTTAAAAAAAAGGATGAATAATTATAGAAAAAGATTAATAATGCTAACTATAAAATTTAAGGGATATAATATTCATTACTAGTATAAAAAAAATTAATTATTGTATTTAACCTAAAGTTTAAATGAAATTGTAAATTTTGTAAAACAAATTGCAAGTTTTTGAATATTAATTACAATTTTTATATTAAAAATTTATTGAAACTTACAAAATGTTCAAGGATATATCAAAACTTTGCTCCTATTTTATTAAGTGTAAATGGTTTAACCTAATTACATTTGCACTTGTTTAATTTTCAAAAACATACACTTAGCTCTCCTATTTTTTAAAGATAAAATTATTAATTTTATCTTTAAAATTGTAAAGTATTAACAAAATAATTCATGAATTATATTAAATAGCCAATTTCATTCACAAATAATAGTCTATACATATAATTTTATCCTTATGTACAAATCAATACAAACTTTTATTTTTAAATATCTATATAAAGAGATAAAATTATCTATATAAATTATTATTTAAAAATAAAATTAATCATTTAATATAATTTATGGATTATTTTATCAACACTTTATAATTTCAAGAATCAAATTAATATTTTTATCATTTTAAAAGTATGCAAAGTATGCTTAAAATAGATTGGAAAAAGAGGTGGGTATATATAAAAAAATTAATATATATTTTTCAAAATAAAAATATATGAATATAATTATACTAATTTCATGAGAGGTAAGTGTAATATTTCCTTTAATCAAATTATTTGATAATATTAATAATATAATTTTCTCTTTAACACTGTAATTTTAGCTTCCAATCCCTGCGCCGTTGGTCACCAATTAGGTAAGCAATTGCTGCCTAATAAATCTAATGAATTTTTGGTTAATTTGACGTGGTAATGAGACATTTTTTTTAGCACTTTAACTTTTACAAAGGTTTTATTCTTGTCCTCATGTTTCATTTCATATAAATTTATCTTCTAATTTAAAAAAAAATATAATTATACTTGTTAATTTAATTTTATTAGTTTTTTAACGAAGATATTTACAAAACATCCAACTTGGCATTTTATATAACTAAAATAAATAACATTTTCAAATTCCCAGGACAAAGAAGACCTTTTTTTATTTCCTATCATTGATCAAAATTTCAATTTTATCATCCAAATTTCATTTGAAATAAATTTACTTTTTAATTTTTCAGAAATATGATAACTTCTGTTATAATGTTATGACTTCCACTATAATTTATCAAAACAAATACTAAACAAAGTTAAATATAAACAAAATATTATATTATTCCACATATTAGAAATAACACATAGGGTAGGTTCTATGAAAGTGAACATGTTAAGATTTAATCTTAAGTTATATATCAAAAGTTAGAATGCTCTGTAAAAGAGGAAAAAATATACTTGACAACAATTTCAAAATATTGGACCACCTTACTTTACAAGTTTAAAGCTATATTTACTTCAAATGAAATTTATGAGTAAAATTAAAATTTTAATAAATGTTAATGGACATCCAAATTTCATTTGAAATAAATATATTTTTTAATTTTTCAGAAATATGATAACTTCTGTTGTAATGTTATGATTTCCATTATAATTTATCAAAACAAATACTAAACAAAATTAAATATAAACAAAATATTATATTATTCCCCATATTATAAATAATACATAGGGTAGGTTGTATGAAAGCGAACATATTAAGATTTAATCTTAAGTAATATATCAAAAGTTAGAATGGTTTGTAAAAAAGGAAAAAAATATATTTGACAACAATTTCAAAATATTGGACCACCTTAAAGTAAGGTTCTATCTTACGTTACAAGTTAAAAGCTAAATTTACTTTAAATAAAATTTCTGAGTAAAGTTAAAATTTTAATAAATGTTAATGGAATTTTATCTATAAAAATAAAAAAATAATATTTTTGCGAGTCATATAAGATAGCAAATTAAATATTATATAAGCATTTTCATTAAAAAAATTTAAAGGAGTTAGATTGTTAAATGATATTGCATATTTTTTAAAAAATAGAAAATAACTTCACTTTAAATAAAATTTAAGATATAAGGAAAGTGTTTGACAAATAATTTTTTATTAATTTGTAACTAATTATGATCACTTTATTTGACTAATTTGGTCAATCAACTATTTCTTGTATAGATTCAATGAATTTACTAATCTTTACGTAACTAATTTGAATAAATTTAGCAATTCTGTATTTTTAAATAATTAATTCATTAAATATTTATAAAAATTCAAAACTACTCTCAAATTATATAATAATTATTTCTATTTAGTGTTTTGTTAAAAGTACACGTGAAGGAAGTTCAACCTGTATTTTTAACATATAATACCTACGATTCATCCACCATACTATTATATATTTTTATTCTTGTATGTATTAATTTAATATATATATATATATATATAGAATAAAATAAAATAATTCTTTATGAGTAATAACTAATTATTTAAATTTTATTAATTAAATTTATATAATAAAATTAATATTTTAATAAAATAGTTATCATAATACATTGAGGTATAATTATTTAATATATTTTAATTCTTTCACATTAAAAATAAAAATTAATAAGTTTAATTTACATACATAAATAATACATATATACATACAAATATATATATATTTAAATAAATTCTAAAATAAATTAATATTTTTATATATTATTTTACATATATAAATGGTTAATAATAAATAATTAATTTTATCAAATATCTTTATTGAGATAACTAATATTATTAATTCATTAAATTATTTAATATAATCAATTATTAGTTAACAATTAATTGAACTAATCTATCATTAATATAATAAGATATTTATCAAATAGATGAAGATTAAAACTTCTTTAATAATTAAAGAAAAAAGACCCGGTAAAATTTAATTTTTAACTCTGAGTCCCTCCTATTAAGCATAGAGGCAATATATTTAGACATATGGTAAATCGTGTCTCATCCTTCAATAATATTTATCTCGGTCTATCTATTCATGTCTAAATTCATATTTCTTACTAATAAATCAATAACTTATTGATAAAACGTTTCATCTCTAAATTTTTAGAAGTTGGTTTGACTTTTACTTCTTCTAAATGAAAATTACACTTTTTACCATTAATAGAAGCCAAAATTTCAAAGCCACACACATATCTGTTTATGCTCTTCATTGATTATTGATAATATGACGTATACAAAAACTTGAGATAGTGCATGTTATAGCAAGTTTTTGAATTTTAAATATATCAAAAAATCCATGTCGCACATAAATAATAAAGAATATTAAGAAATCTATAATTTAATAGGTAAAATGATATTTGAAAATTATTACTAAACAAGTTAAATGAATGTGCATTAATCTGACAAAGAAGCAAAAGAACTAATTAATCAAGTAATTAATTGGCATTGAGTTGATTCTGATTTTAATTTTTCTTTTTGATGTAATAAAGGTTTAATACTAATTTCAAATGCGAGCTTGTAAGGACATTATTTAATTGCCATTGATGCTGATTTAAGACAAAAAAAAAATCAAACAAATTAATATTATTTAAATCTGTCGAATTTACAACAAAGGCTTCAAAGTAGTTACCATATATTTATGACAAGTTTCTTAATTTATTGCAACCCATCATGAATCTAAATATCAGATTTCTTTTAGATTAGTTCAAAAAAAAAAAAGAATTTTAGAATTCTTAGCCCCTAAAATCCTTATCCATGTATACCATAAACAAGGTCAAAGTGCATATCCATATCCAAAATTCCAAAAAAGGAAAGAAAAGAAAGTTTAAAAAAATAAAAAGTGCGGAAGAGCGCATAGGAGCGCACTGGACTTACCGTAGAAAACAAACCGAAGAGACCAATCATTGGATTATATGAAAAAACAAAACACAAAACCTCAGCAGTAATTTGAAATCAGATGCTGCCTGCCTGCCTGCCTGCCTGATGTACCTTTAGGGATACTTCTGGTCCTCAGAAAATTTCAATATTATTTCTTCTATTCATATTTTTACAAATAAATTTTTTTCCAGTACTTTAGAAGGCATTCGGTCATACTATTAAATTAATTTATTTATAAAAATATAAATAAAAATAATATTAAAATTTTAATGTGATAGGATTGAAAATGTTTTTCATATTTTTTTAAATTTTTGTTAGTTTATTTTTTTAATTTAAGAAAGATAAAAATAAATTAAAAACTTATCTTGATCTCTATAATACTAATTGTTTATTAATTTCATTCTTAATTAAAAATTTATGTCAACTTAGTTTTTATAAAATTAAAAATTTTAAATTTTAATTCTTTTATATAGCAATGTAGTATTTTATCTCATATATGAAAGAATTAAAATTTCAATAATTTTAATATTATAGGAATTAAATTAATATAATTCTTTGTTTAGAATAAAATTAATAAAAACTCATTTTTATATAAATTAAAATAGGATTTTAATCATAAAAATATCATTTCTCGTTTTGCTATAATATGCTATCTGAATAAGAAAGCTTTTTGTATTTATTTCTTTCTTAAAATTAATCCGAGTAGGATGGTGCCTCCACATGCGAACCATATTACCGTTGTTAGGACAAGCCGAGAAAGTGTTTTTGCCAGCTTCGTGGTCTAACGTCACGGTCACTAGCCGTTGAGTTTTCAAAAGAGTGTTGGCCTCCCAAGACAAATACCCTTGCTTTCCGTCTCAGTACAGTGAGCGTAGAGTCGTGTCTCCTCGCCCTCTATATCTGCATCTCTTTCTCTCTCTCTCTCTCTTTATATATTTTTCTCGGAGGAAGGTAAATTGCTCAGGCTTTTAATGCTATAGGATTTGTTCTTTGGGTTAGTGGGAAATTTCTGAGGGTTGTGAGGTATTTAACGAAAATGGTGAATGCAAAAGAGAACAATCCTAGCTCTATCAGACCCGCAAATTTTCAAGGTGAAAACAAAATTTTCTGGGTGTGAATTGAATCTTAATTTGAATTTGAATTTGGTTGTAAAGCCTGGATTTTTTTTTCTTGCGTCATTTTAGGAGGGTTGGATATGGGAGGCAGAAAGTTTGGGCAAAATAGAAGAGCTTTAAGCAGCATTAATCAGAGTTTAGCGCAAGGTCGACCATATCCTTGTGTTGTTAACAAGAGGGGATTGTCTGAGTGAGTTCATTCTCTCGTAGCCATGCTCTTGTGATGTTTGATTAAAGAGCCTTGTGTTTATTTCATTGTCTGTTTCGTGCTTTTAAGATTGATTTTCGGTTTTCCCTTTTGTCTTCTCAGAAAATATGAAATTTCTGAAAAGAAGCAGGCTGATCCTGTCCATCGACCAATTACGAGGTTAGGACAATGCCTCTCCGGTTCTTCATTTGTTGTTTGATGAGCAGCAAAGGAGTAATAAATGAACAGAAAATTGAATTCTGCATGTAACTAATTCGCACATTGTTGCAGAAAATCCAGTCCACTGAGGCAGCTGACTGGCTTGAGAAGATATTTTGAATTTCTGTGAATTGGAAAAAGAACTAAACTTTTTGATAGCACTCGATTATATCAAAAGGATTTTTAATGTGATGTCATTATTATATATTGATCTCGATCTGATGGATTCATTTTGATTTATTTTCTGTTTAGGAGGTTTGCTGCACAGATTGCTAGCACACAGCAATCTCAGGCTGAGGTATTTTCTATCTTTTCTTCTCCAGTTAAAATTGCTGGATGGATCTCTCTTTTCACCAAAATTTTGAATTTTATCTTAATAGGAAATCAAGAAGTCAAACCCGTCGTCATCGAATGCAAATGAATTTGGAGACTCTATATTCATAGATGATGAACACAAGTCACCAAGAGACCAGCCAGTGCCCATGTCGTTGGAGCCAACAGAAGCAATGCAGAGTGAACCAGATGAGATGGTATTTCAATTTGTCCCTTTTGTTTATGTTCCTTGAATCAATTTCAATTTTCATGCCAGATCAATAATTTTGGCCCTTAAATTTGTTAGGAGGAGGTTGAGATGGTGGATATTGAAGAGCCTATCATAGATATTGATAGCTCTGATGTAAACAATCATCTTGCAGCTGTGGACTATGTTGAAGATTTATATGCCTTCTATAAGAGCACAGAGGTAAATTGAAATACATAGCTCCAAACGATAGCTGAAATTTTAAGCTTAGGGGCTATTTCAATCTAATAGTAGATGGTTTTGCATTGCATTTGCATAATACGTAGTAGTTTTGCTGTGAATCAATGGTACACTTTGGCGCGCTAATTAGATTATGCAATAGTTTTGTATTCACAGGAGAATTAATCAAACACTTTTCCCGCTACATTGCATTTGCATAATATCAGTTTTGTTCTAGAATCAACAGAGCACATTTAGCACGCCAATTTATTAGTTGAAACTTTTGCATTCCATTTGCATAATACTTAGTAGTTTCGCTGGAGAATCAACAGTGCACTTTGAGGTGCTAAGTAGATTAGTAGTTTTGTATTCACGGGGGAATTAATTGAACACTTTACCCACTACCTTGCATTTGCATAATATCAGTTCTGTTCTAAAATCAATGGCGCACTTTTACCACTGCAGTTTATTAGTTGAAAGTTTTGCATTGCATTTGCAAACTACTTGGTAGTTTTGCAGGAGAACCAGTAGTTTACCTTGGCGCGCTAAGTAGATTATGTAGTAGTTTTGTATTCATGGGAAAATTACTTGAACACTTTACCAAGTAATTTGCACAGTGTCAGTTTTGTTCTAGAATCAATAGTGCAAGCATGCCAAGTAGATTATGCAGTAATTTTGTATTTTGAGGGAGAATTAATTGCACATATAACGTACCGGCTGCCAAATTGATTAGCAGCTGATTTGTGTTTTGCGGGGGCAATAATTATGCATATGTTTGCATTCCGCTGCAATAATTGTCCACTTTTGCATGTGAAGTAGGTTAAGTATGCGAACTGCATTGTACTATCTTTCCAATTATGTCATTCAAGTTAAGGATATTGAAAACACTTTAACATATATAACTTTAAAAACATTGTTGTAATCTGCAACCATTAAATACAAGGCATGAAACTTACCCAAAGAGTTTGCTTGTGTGAAAATTTTGATTTGTTCAACAAATTGTTTCTGTAAACTTTTGTGCTTTAGCATGTCAAGCAGATCATGCTGTCAGGTCTTAGTGTTAGGATTAGCATTAATATTAATCAAATATGGATATCTAAAGATTCAGATTTCGAGATTTATCATATACTGTTTTCCTTTACTACTATTTCAAGGTTAATAAAACTTGCCAGCTATATACATGGCAAATTGTCCATTGTAGTTTTCTTGAATCAAAATTTTGAACTTGTCTGTAAATCTTAGTCATAAAAAACATGTCTGGTTCGTTGTCTTGGATTCGAATAAACATTAAACTTTTTACTGATTATTAGAGAGGATTCTACCTGTATAAACATGTCGGCTTCCTTGTCTTGGATTCAAATAAACATTAAGCTTGTTACTAATTATTAGAGAGGATTCCACTTATGCATACACCTAATTTCGATAACTAACAGCAGTAGCTATATGCAGTGTATTAGCTGTGTCTCACCAAGTTATATGGCACAACAAGCTGACATTAATGAAAAGATGAGAGCAATATTGATTGACTGGCTTATTGAGGTATATTAAGTGTTCCTTATTAAAGTCACTATGCCTAAAATGGTAATAGTTGGCTTCGTAGTTCATATATTTAGTTTTATCTGAATTTTTTCAAATGCCATGACACTGATATGCTTGTTTGAATCTTCAGGTGCACGACAAATTTGACCTCATGCATGAGACTTTGTTTCTTACTGTGAATCTGATAGACAGATTTTTGGCGAATCAGGCAGTGGTAAGAAAGAAACTTCAATTGGTTGGTTTGGTTGCAATGCTTTTGGCTTGCAAGTATGAGGAAGTTTCTGTGCCTGTTGTTGGAGATCTGATTCTTATATCAGACAAAGCATACACAAGGAAGGATGTTCTAGACATGGTAATGATTGTTTTTCTCTTACATTTACAATTTTGGTGCTCTTCGATGTAACAAATGGCTGAGACTTTTTCTTACCATAAAACTACAGGAAAAGTTGATGCTTAGCACATTGCAGTTTAACATGTGTGTGCCAACACCATTCGTTTTTATGACAAGGTTCCTAAAGGCGGCTCAAGCAGACAGAAAAGTCAGTATTCATTTCTCTGCCAAATATTTGTATGAATATTTCGTATATTGTTTCATAACTAGCCATAGTCATCATCAGCCAACTTATTTGTTGTATTCTTGACCATGGAACAGCTTGAGCTGCT
Source organism: Sindora glabra (assembly GCA_020226215.1). Lineage (NCBI taxonomy): Eukaryota > Viridiplantae > Streptophyta > Magnoliopsida > Fabales > Fabaceae > Sindora > Sindora glabra. The sequence goes on along the minus strand of CM035236.1, from coordinate 14,979,141 downwards.
AGCTTTCTTCTTGATAGAGCTTTCTCTGGTGGAATATGAGATGCTCAAGTTTCCGCCATCTTTGCTCTCGGCAGCTGCTGTTTTCACTGCTCAATCTGCTATTTATGGATTTAAACAGTGGAGTAGGACTTGTGAATGGCATGCAAACTACTCTGAAGAACAGCTACTGTAAGCACATATTTGTTTACTAGTTATTAGTTAACTCCTATTCCATGCAGCTGACGCCTGACGATAGCCTATTTATTCGCTTGTCTTACTTAACAAGAGACCGAATCAGATGTCAGCCCCACAATAGTCCGTACTAAATCCTATATTTAGTTGATTGAGATTTTGAGAAAGAAAATGAATGATACTAGCATTGTTCTGAGTTGGTGGAAAATGTAGTCCTGCTCAACTAAACACAGAATCACTTGTGGACTTCACACTGAACCATACACTTTGTTTCTAGCTGAGTGAGTCTTATTATGAGTGACAATGGGTGAAATTGGCATTGATGTGATTTGACAAATGAGCATTGCCGCATTGTTTTGATTTGAGGGAAATGCCACTCTCGTTCATTTTCATTCATTCAGTCTCACTCAATTAGGCATAGAATCACTTGTGAGCGCCGAACACCCTATATTTCATCAAGTGAGTCTTTTTGTTGTAATTTGACAGACAAAATAATACTTGTGTTGTTATGTTCACTTGCAGAGAATGCTCAAGGAAGATGGTAGATTTCCACCAGAAGGCTGCAACAGGGAAGCTTACAGCAGTACACCGGAAGTACTGCACATCTAAATTCACATATACTGCAAAATGTGAACCAGCAAGTTTTCTTCTGGAGAACCTGTAGGAGGCTATGCGTATAGCTATTAACAACACCAACACCACCACTACATGAATATTCCATAAGAGCAACTTGGGTTGCACTGAGGGAACGGGAAATCTTTTCCTTCAAGTCTCAGAACTCTTGTCAAATTTACTTCTTGTTGCCTTCCTTTATGTTCAAATTGAACATACCATTTGAAACAGTATTTCTCTTGTTCCCGTTCAATAAATAATGGGAACGATGATATAGAATAAATATCTTTCATTCAACAAAGTATTTGTGTTTTTTCTATCTATATACATACTCGAATATCTTTACTCAAATTTCTTCAATATATATAAATATATATATATTCACTTGTGAGTGAAGAACTTCACTCAAGAAAAAATGGAAAGTATTGATCATGAAAACGATGATGTAGAATTTTAATTTTAAATCCAAAATTTTAAACTCTAAACTTTAAATAGGTTTTTTACTTTTTCATAATTTTCTTCATATATTGGTTCAATAAAAAATATATTATTTTAAATGGACTTTACCTATTTGTTAATGGAAAAAAATTTAAATCTTGAAATTTACCGTTATCATGAAGGGAGAAAATCTTTAATACTCTAATTTCTAGAATAATTATTTCCCTTGACTACATTCTCCCCAAATGAAAAATGACATCATGAAATGCGTTACTAAAGTTTCATTAGTCTATTCAACTAAAGATGATTTTGAAATATGAACTAGATTATAGAATCGTGCATGCCTAGAGTTGAACACATTATTGCCTGGAGTAGTGCCGGCAGCATAACAGGGCATAATTTTGGGGTCCACACATTATAAGGTTCATTTTTGTGGTTATATGTGAGTAAATTCTTCTATAATTTTTTCCATTGATAGCAGTTATTTGACATTTTAAATCTTCTGCTCAGTTTTGACCTGGTCTAGGGCATCTAGTCTAACGGTCAGAAGCTTGCTTTGGGCTCCGTTTGGCTCACATGGGAATATAAGAAGGGTTGATGCTGAAATAAATACTCTGTCTTTTTTTTTTTTTTGCCTTTTTTTGGGAAAAGGATAGAGAGAAATGCATTTTATCACCTTTTTTTTAAATAATAAATAAATAAATGCTGTGATTATTTCCTTACCCAAAATAAGAAATAAATAAATGCTTTGTTCATTTCCTTTTTCAAAAGTGAATTTTATGATGCCCCTAGGGATTTAGTACACGGAGTGGTGTGGTAAAATACAGATCATTGGATGAGATTATCAAGTCAATACTAAGATTTTTGTAATCTCATCCAATGACTTGTATTTTAACACATATACCAAACCCTAGGGGCGCAAGCACCTCAATAATATCAGTCAAATATATTCTTCCAACTACCTAGATAAGGGGTCTCTTTCTCATGAAATTTTTTTTGATAAAATGTTTTTCTATTCAAAACAAAAAAATCCCCCTCCCAACCTTATACAATTCCATAAAACTTTTTCATCTTAAAAAAACTGTTGATGTGTGAAAATATGGTTAATTTGATTTCCCATCTAAACTAAAAGAATTATGAAAAGTAGGTAATTTCTTCGATGCCCATATAGATTTGAAATCGACGCCGAAGTAGCTACATAATAGTCGTCAGACTACTAAACGTGGCATCGCAGCTATTGAAATATTAAAGGTCTATGGGGTAAAAATAAGTAATTGCCTGCATATTATCATAAATGACAAAACGATTCTGATCTGCAATGACATCGTTCTTCCTCATCCTGCACAATATTTTTTTATAAGAAAGAACCTAATAGCATTAATATAGCATAATATACACTTTTATTATTATAAAATTATTTTCTATAAATTAAAATTTTAAATTAATTTAGGGTTTAACTATATATTTCATTTTTAAACTATATTATATTACAACTCGCGCACTACTTTTCGTTTAATGTATTACATTGCATGGTTTTCATTTTTTTTTCTCATATCTACGTACACTGCTTTATAACTTATATGTTAATATTATTGGATAATATATATAATATGATATATTTTATTATTATTAAAAATAATTTAATAAATTTAAAAATTTATTTAGTTAAATTATTGGATTACATATTATATTTTTAATTCTTACTATATACTTTATATCTCACACACATTTTCACTTTTTTTTTTACTAAATTGTATGTTTTTTCTTTTTTTCTTTATATTTACTCCTGTAACTTTAATATTTGAACAGTAATATCACTAATGAATTATGTACTCTATTATTTAATTAAGTATTAAAAAATTAAAATAAAATTTATTTATTTAAATTTCTCTACATTTTTGGACCAATTTTAAAGCGTGACATTCAATTTAAATACACTTCAAATCATAAGTTGAAAGTTTATTAAGGCACTACATTCAACTCATACCTCCATAAAACTGCATCATTACACATTCTTTTAAATTCACTTCTTTTATTTATAGCTAAAATTCTAGAATCACCCATTATTTTAGCTTTTTTTTATTTTTTTATTGCATAATTTTCTTTTTTGTTTGTTTTTGCATGTTTGTTATGATTGTTTATAACTTACATATTAATAATTAAATAGTATAAATATAATATAATATTTTAAAATTGATTACATAAATGTATTGAATAAATTAAAATTTTAATATAGATTATATTAATTGAATAATATAAATGCATATTCTATTTTTTAAATTGAAATTATTTTAATATTAAAATCAAATTTTATTTAGGTTTGGTCACTATTTTTATTTCATTACATTTTTTTCTTCACATTCTTATTATTTACAATTTAAGTACTAATATCAATAAATTGTATAAATATGACGTAAAAGAACTTTTATTGTAAAAATATTTTAAATGAGTCAAAAATTTAATTTAATTAGAATATTCAACTATTTATTTTATACACTTTTATATTTTATATTAAAATTCATTATTTATTAGAATGAATATAAAAATTTTAAAAATATATATAATAAAATAAATTTAAACTCAAATCCAATCCAGTGCCCCAGTGAATTCTAAACCAAAGGGAGCTCTGATGTGGCATACTCCAAGTATGTGCGCTGATCTAACGTGACCAATTCCCCCTCAAATAACTACTTCAACTGACCCCCTTAAAGTGGGGCCATATTGAAATTTTGCCATTTTAATAGTACTATTGCATCTAATAGTATTTACACGTCCAACCTCTGCTGAATAGTTTACAGCGTTATTAAAGAGAGTTTGTCTCGTTTACCAAAAAAAAGGAGTTCATCTCGGTTAAATAAAATAATTGTTGTTGTATTATAAAAGAAATGCTATATTTTTTTATGAAGAGTGTGAAATTAAAAAGCTGTAATAATTGGAATAAATTCAATTTAAATCCAATTCAAACAATAATCACACCGGATCATTTTATTTATTAAATGTATCAAGTAAGGATATATAATGCATGGGGCAAGTTTAAACGAGTCAAATCTATATAAGTTCACATTTTTTACAAGCAAAAACAAATCAAATCTATATAAGTTCACATTTTTTACAAGCAAAAAATAGTAGGGCTGCCTTGCCGCAGGAGCTTCGAGCCTATCCATATTATTTACAACTAATAAATTATATTAAATTAAGTTATTGACCTTTAAAATATTAAATCATTCTTATTATAATCATAATTATAAATATATTATATATAAAAGTAGTGGCTTAGATATTAGTTCAAATAATTTATAACTTATAAATTATATTCAATTAAGTTATTAAGCTTTCAATATGTTATATCATTTCGAATATAATTTAAAAATATATATATTATATATATAAAAGGATAAGCCCATAAACACGCCTAAATAGGTCTTAACTGGTATGAACCAACTTATTTAAACTTACATTTTTTACGAGCCTAAATTTGTGAGCCTAGATTGAATTAAGTTATTAACTTTCAAGAAATTAAATCATTCCAATTATAATTAAAAATATAGATATATTATATATAAAAGTAATGGTTTATAGGTTAGCTCATATAATTTGTAGTATATAAGTTATATTAAGTTAAATTATTAAATTTTCAATGTATTATATCATTTTGATCATAATTTAAAAATATATATTATATATATAAGCATGCCCAAATGGGTCTTGGCACACATGGACCAACCTACTTAAATTTTCATTTTTTGCGAGTTTAAATTTTTAAGCTCATCTCATCTTATAACTTGCGTGTAGTGGGCCATTTCTACATTTCTAGTATTAAAATAAGTCAATTTATTTAATGATTTAATTAAATAAAATTTATATTATAAAATTATTTATTAAATTTAATTATTTATCATTTTAAAAAAAAATAATTTTAATCATCAATAAAATACTTTTTAAAATTTTTATGATTATTTTATTTAAACAAGGTTTTTTATTATATATAATTATTTATGATTTAATTCTTAATTATTTTTAACTAATATTTATAAAATTGTAATATAAATATATAATTAAATTAGTATGTCAATTTGTTTATAATTTTAATTCAATTTATTTATCATTCATACTAAACAAGATCGATCTATTCATAATCTAAACTCATAAGATGAATTCGAACCTATATAATTACTTTATATTCATATTAAATTATTGTATCATGTCAAATTTTCTCACTCACCTTCCATGTTATATTTTGTAGGTTTTTCATTTTTTTTCTCTAAGCTGAAGCTGGCTCCCCTTTTCCAATGTCTCTTGCCATGTTACTTTCTCCTATACATCCTTACTCTCTTAATTAGTGATAGGACCATGGTGTACTTAATAGTCATTTAAGTTTTAAAGAGAAGAGCTCATAGATAAGAGAAGAAGATAGAGGTCGGACCGTAGGAGATTTTTATCATCCATGATTTAATTCTTTAAGATTAGTATCAAAATTTCTGTAAACATATATTTTCTTATTTATATCCCAAATGTATTACACCAATTGCACTGATACTTACTACCCACTTAGACAGTATACAGTAGTTAAGATAATTTATTGAAGTTAGCGCGCTTTATAATTTAAAAAATCACATGGTTAATAAGCATAAATTTTAGTCCCCATTCATATAAAAGTAGTGATTGTATCCCTCAAAGGCTCAAATTTTATTACTAATATTTTTTGTCCCTTATTTTTTCCTCTTATTATAATTATTTGTTTCTTCATTTACTTACAATATTAAAATAGATAAAAAATATTGAAGTGGATTGTTAAATCTCACATTTATAGTATTAAATATATGCTTTTTTATATTTATTATTTTTACCATTTATTTTAATATTATAAATGAAGAGAGAAATAAATAATTATAAAAAAATATAAAATTAATAGTGTTAATTTTAAATTTGGAAGATATAATAATTAACACTTGTATAAATGAGGGTCTACTTGTTTGTTGTGTTTAATTGAAATAATCAATCAGTATTGAGATAAGAGTGTTGGAATTCATTAAAAAAAAGCTATTGAATTCAAAAAGATGAATGAAAATATTAAATAAATCTATATAAATAAATGAACTTTGCTAATTGGCAGTGAAAAATGTTAACAAAGATAAAAATGCCTAAAAATTGTAATTAATTAGTAGATAAATTTTGAAAAATATAAAACAATAAATAATAAATTAAAATACAAGATCACTCTCACTTTTTTGAGGTGATGCCACATTTGACCTCTCTATTAAGAAAAAGCGAGAATGAAACACTTATTCTTCTAAAGCGGAAGCCATAATGATTTTAAATGCGACACATAAATTAATTATAAACAATTCTTATCAACTAGATATTAGATAACCCTCTTTTCAATCTAGTTACTTGTATAGTCGGTTTGTGTATGTGTTTTTTTTTAAATTATTTTTCGCATTAAGTTCATTTCGCACAATATAATTTTATGCATTTGAGAAAAGTTAGAATACTTGAATAACACCAACTTTTTCATGGCATTCAATAATACTTTGGGGTTATTTATTTTGTCACGATAATATGAAAGTTCTATTTTTCAAAAAATTAAAAAAAAAAGATGAGTTATTTGGAAGTTATTTAGTTCATTTAAAAAATAAGTTCTCATGATAAGTTAAATTTCCTCATAACTAAAAGGTTATTTGATTCACCGCAATGATATGAAAAATTCTATTATTCAAGAAATAAAAAAGATGTGTGTTGTTTAATTAGTTATTATTCAGCAAATTGTAGAAAATAGAATCTCTTAGGAAGTCCTGCTTCCTATAGAATATATGAAGTTATTTACCTACCTCTGCTTAAGTAAATTCTAATTTTTACATTATTTATGGATATAATGATAAAATTATTCTTATTAAATTTAATTAATAATAATTAAATTTATTAATTTATGTTATAATAATATTAAAAATATAATAATTATTTTATTAATAATTTTTGAGATATTCAAAATCAAACTAAATAAAATATAAAAAGTTACTTCTTGAGAAGTATTACTTCCTATGTATTAATCGAATAACTTTTCATACTTCTTAAGAAATTCGTATAAGAAGTTATTTTTTTAAAATTTCAATTTCTTATAGCAAATTACTTTTTGTTTGAACTAAACAATTCCTAACTTCCTATGTAAACTTTTTAAAAAGTTTTCGATATTATTTAATTGACATAAAAGAAGTCACATTTTTTAGGAAGTAATTTTTTATATTTTATTTAGTTCAACTTTGAACTTTTTGAGAAATAATAATAAAATGATTACTATATCCTCAATATTATTTTAATATAAATTAATAGATTTTAATTAATTTAAGTTCTGTTTCTTTGAAATGATGTATGTAATATCTTTTTCATCATAAATTTTATTATCTCATAATTTTATATTTTTTATAAAAAATTAAATTAACTCATAAAATTATATTTTTTTATAAAGAAACAAAATAAACTCATAAATCATAATTTATATTTTTTGATAGGTTATTATCTAATAATTTAAGGGAAATCGGACTATTTAAGAAATTCAACTTCTCGCAAAGTATGAAAAGTTATTTGCCTATCTCCCTTAAGTAAGTTCTACTACCTATATTATTTATACATATAATGATAAAATTATTTTTATTAAATTTAATTAATAATAATTAAAATTTATTAATTTATATTAGAATAATATTAAAAGTATAATAATTATTTTATTAATACTTTCTGATATATTCAAAATTGAACCAAATAAAATATAAGAAATTACTTCTTACGTGTTAACTAAATAACTTTGATTATTTTTTAAAAAGTTCACATAAAAAGTTTTTTTTTAGAAAATTTAATTTCTTGGGGGAAGTTTACATCCTATACGAATCAAGCAACTCTTTTAAAAGTTTTGTCATTTTTAGATTGGTTTAGCATATAAATTTTTCAATAATTAATTTTATTTTATTTCAATACAAATAATTTTAATTTATTTATAAATAAAATCTATAAAAATTTTATTAAAAATAATAATTTTATTTTATTTATAAATAAATTATTTTATTTAAAATGTACTAAAAAATATGAAATTTAATTGAAATATAAATTTTAATATGTCTTGGTGAATACAATATTAGAAAGAGGATAAATCTTTTATATAATATGTATTTTAGGCCAAATGAAATAAGTTCTGGTAAAATTTTTGTTAAATTTGATAGATTTTATAATGATATGAATATAATTAAAATAAAAATTATAAATAAAATAAAAATAATTTTTAAAAATTAAATAATATTTAAATAAAAACTTATTTAAAAATAAAATAAAATCTTACTTTTATTATGTTAATTAATATTTCATCTTTTTTTCGATTTTGAAATTGATTTGAAATTTTTTTATGAATTTAGTGAATTAATTATCTTAACTATACAAAAACTTTTCCCTTTAGTATTAATATATGTCGAGAAACTCCTTTCAATAAAATGATAAGGTATTAAATCAAATTTAAAGAATACAATGTTTTTGACAATCATGCAATTTCTAAATTTTAAATTTACTGTTGAAAAATATTTTTTTAATTTAAAATTTAAATTAAAATATTTTGTTGATAATCAATTTTCTAATGCTGATCTTTCCTATTTTTCTCCCATTTATTATCATGCTAATTTTTTCTCCATGGTTGTTGAACTATATCAAATTTATCAGAGATTATTATACTAGTTATTGAACCATATCAAATTTGTTAAAGATTGTCATGCCAATTTTTTCTCTATGATTGTTGAACCATATTAGATTTATTAGAAATTATTATGCTAATTTTTTTTCATGGTTGTTGAACCTTATTAGATTTTCTTATATATATATATAGCAATGGCAAACATATATAGATCCAACTCTAATTCTTAAGTTTTCTTTTAAAAGTTACAAGTTATAAAAATCAAATAGATTTAAATTTTTATAAGCATCGGTATTCATCGGTTTGGAGATCTTTGGCTACACTTGATTGGTTTGATAGGTTGACCTATCTTGGGAGAAAAGTGTATCAAATCTCATTTTTTTAGTGTAATGGGCATTTTCTCTCTAAGGATAACATTTTATGATGTGCTTCAACCCAGGTTTCTCTAAACTTATCCTTTGAATTTATTTTGCCCTTTTATCTTATTAATAGTTGTTAGTTGCATTATTTATAATTTGATTAATAGAAATACTATTGCTCATATTTTTTATTATCTATTTTTTCTAACAATCTTAGAGAGAAAAATTCTCGGGTAGTATTTCCATTAATCAAAATATCTGCTGTGGATATAATTAAGTCTCTTTTCAGTAAGCTTAAAAAATTCACTGGTGAAAAATTTTATTGCTAGTAACAATAAATGAAATTTTAGCTTATTGAATTAGATTTAATTTTAGTGATTTCTAGTTCTAAAACTAAAACAAAATTTCTACATCCTCTAAAGAAGTGGTTGAAGTTAATGGTACTAAAACTACTACTAGTACTAAAGAAGATGCCACTGACAAAGATATTTTATGTTATGGTCTTATTCTTAGTACTTTGTCTGATAATATTTACAAAATCTTCTATCATACTAAAATTGTTATTAAGTTATAGGAAGCACTTGAATTGAAATATGGTTCTGCTGAAAAAGGCCTAAATTGATATTCTTGTGAAAAAATGATTGAGTTTCAAATGGTTGATGAAAAATCCATTTCAAATCCAATTCATAAGTTTGAGAATATTATTTATGACATGAAATTAAAAGGAATTGTTTTACTTGACATTATGTTTATGAGTTTCATGATTTTAAAATTGCCTCTTTCTTGGTCTAAATTTGCTAGAAGTTTAGAACATAAACTTGAAGGTTTTACTTTTGATGATTTACTTATTAGCTTGCATATTAAAGATAAACATCACCTTTCTTAAAAGAATTTAGAAAATTTTGATTTTCAGGCCGAGGTCCATCTTGTTGAAAGTTCTAGTAAGCCTAAGTCAAAACCTTTTAACAAGTATAGGCCTAATAAAATAAGTTTGCTAAAAAATGTCATTTTTCAAAAAATAAGAACAATATTTCTAATAACAACAATAAGCCTAAGGGTAAAAATTAGGAGAATGAATCATTTTGCTTTTTTTATGGGCGAACCAATCATATTGCTAAGAATTGTTATCAACATTGTCATCAACCTAGAGAGAATGCATCTAGTTCTGCTCTAAAATCTACTCCTAAGCTTAAGACTAATGTTGTTATTACCAGTGCTACCTCTAATTCCCTAGCTAACAGGTACCATGTCACTAGCCCAGAGTTAAATTATGCTTTTAACTCAAATGGTTAGTTTATAGACTATGGGGCTAATGTTCACATGTGTGTTGATAAAAAATTCTTTTCTTTATCTCAAGAATTAAACACATACACCGTGAGCATGGGGAATGGAAGTATGGTGCATGTCTTGGGAGAAGGGCAAGTGAAGTTAAAGTTGTCTTCTAGGAACCGTTTTGTTTTAGATAGAGTATATCATGTTTCTGATATTAGAAAGAATTTGATAAGTGTTTTTTTATTAGTTTAACAAGGTTACAAAGTTTTATTTGAGTCTAATAGAGTTCTTATATCTAGACATAGTATTTTTATTAGTAAAGGCTACATTTGTGATGGTTTATATAATTTAAATCTTATGCCATTTTCTTCTAGTAAAAAATCTAGCAATTCTTCTTTAATTGTCGCAAATGTTGAATGTTGTAATACTGGCATCTTAAACTTGGACATGTGAATTTGAACTTTATTAGATGAATTATGATTTTTAAGCTTATTCCTAAAGCCTCTATTGATTTGAAACAAAAATATGAATTTATGTTTAAGTGAAGCAACCTAGAAAGTTTTTTAATAAATGTGTTAGAAAAGAAACTAGCTTGCTTGAATTAGTTCTTAATGATGTATATGATAGCAATAATATGTTAACTCGTGGTGGAAAAAGATATTTCATCATTTTTATTGATAATTTTTCTAAATATTACTGTATGTATTTGATTAATCATAAAAGTGAGTTGTTCGATAAATTTAAAGTAGAAAAGCAACTAAAAAAGGAAAATTAAAATTCTTCATTCTAATAGAGGTGGAGAATAAGCTCTTGTCAAAATGGGTGAATTTTGTGAAATGTATGATATTATTCATGAAGTTACTCCGCTTTATACTCCTCAGTCTAATGGGATAGCTAAAAGAAAAAATTAAACTTTATTTAACATGGTGAATGTTATGCTTATAAGTTTTGGTTTGCTTAAAAATTTATGGGTGAAGCTTTATATATTGCTTGTCATGTTCTTAATAGAATTCTTTACAAAAATTCTGACAAAACCCCTTATGTATTATGGAAAAATAGGAGACCAAATTTGAAATATCTTAAAGTCTGGGTGTCTCTTGCAAAAGTTAATATTCCTATTAATAAGAAAATAAAAATTGGACCCAAAACTATTGATTGTGTTTTTGTTAGATATTCTTTGCATAGTACTACTTATAAATTTTTGATGATAAATTTTAAGATTGTTGAAATTTTTAATAATACTATTATTGAATCTCAAGATGCTGTTTTCTTTGAAAATATTTTTCTATTGAAGAATAAATTGTCTAAACCTCTTGTTAAGTCCTTTAGTTCTAATATGGCTTCGAGTAGTAATGCCAATATAGATGTTAACCCTAAACCTAAAAGAAGTAAAAGGGTTAGAAAACCAAGGATTTGGATCCTAAATTTTATTCATTCCTACTTAAGGACGATCCTAAAACTTATAGTAAGGTCATGGGGTCTCTAGATGCTCCCTTTTGGAAGGAAGCTATTAATGATAAGATGAACTCCGTTAAAGCCAATAAAACTTGATTTTTAACTAATCTTCCTCCTAGTTGTAAGAATATTCATTATAAATGGGTTTTTCATAAAAAGTTAAAGATTGATGGATCTATTAAAAAGTATAAAGCTAAACTTGTTATTGTTGGGTGTACCTAAGTAGAAGGTATTGATTTCTTTGATACATATTCTCCTGTTTCTAAAGTAACTACTATTAGAGTTTTAATTACTATTGCTTGTGTTTTTAACTTAGATATTCACCAAATGGATGTTAAAATCACATTTTTAAATGGTGATTTAAAAGAAGAGATTCATATGGACCAACCAGAAGGTTTTATAGAACCTAAAAAAGAAAAGAAACTTTGCAAACTTATTAAGTCTTTATATGATTTAAAACAAGCGCCTAAGCAATGGTATGAAAATTTTGATCAAGCTATTCTTTCTTATGGTTTTCGAATCAATAATAGTAATAAATGTATTTATATGAAATAACTTAATGATGGTGCATGTACTATTCTGTGTTTATATGTGGATGATATATTAATCTTTAGGAGTAATTCAAAAGTTATGAAAGATGTGAAATCTTTCTTGTTTAGCAATTTTCATATAAAGGACCTTGGTTCTGTAGATGTGATTTTAGGTATTAAGTCGATAAAGAAAGATGATGGTATTGTTTTAACTCAATCATATTATGTTGAAAAATTGTTAAAGAAATTTAATTATTTTGATGCGAAGCCTATTTCAATGCCTTATGACCTAATTATTAAATTAAAGAAAAATATGAGTGAAGGTGTTTCTTTGTATAAATATGATCAAATTATTGGTTTCTTGTTGCATTTAGCAAATTTCTCTAGACTCGATATCATATATGCGGTTAGTAGATTAAGGAGATATACTCATAATCCTAATCATTCACATTGGATTGCATTAGAAAGGGTATTTAGATACCTTAAGGGAGTTATCAATTATCATATTCATTATACTCATTTTCCTATTGTTATTGAAGGGTTTAGTGATGCAAATTGGATTTCTAATTTTGATAAAACAAATCAATTGGTGGTTATGTTTTTACACTGGCTGGAGGTGTAGTATTTTGGAAATTTGCAAAGTAGACTATTATTTCACATTCTACTACGGAAGTTGAGATTATTGCTTTGGATGCTACTAGTAGTGAGGCTAAATTTCTTAGAAATCTTTTATATGATTTGCCATTATTGAATAAGTTTATGCCTCCAATCTTAATGCATTGTGATAACAAGTTGCTATAGCTGAGGTTACTAGTAGAAATTTTAATGAAAAAAAGAAGACACCTAAAAGTGAGACACAAGTCTATTAGAAATTCAATATCTCATGGAGTTATTTCTCTTAACTTTGTCAAGTCAAAAAATAATCTTGTGGATCCTCTTACAGAAGGGTTGACACATCAATAAGTACTTAAGTTATCAAGGGGAATGGGACTAAAGCCTATCAACTAGTCATAATAATGGACACCTACCTTCAAGTGAATGGCGATCCCATGAATGAAGTTCAATGGGTAATAATGAAGTTATTTGTTAATTACATTAAAAGTATATTTTCTTGGAGAGTTATTTCGAGTCCTATTCCTATGACAAGGTGTAATTTGAACTATGGCAATTATAGGGTTGAGATACATATTTTTTTAAAATCAAATTAAAAATATCTCTTAATGAATCCAACGATAATAATTTGTGAGGGTGGTGGTCATAGATTACCTTTTGAGAGTTCATCTAGTAAGTGTGGTAGTGGGGCCGCCATTGCAAGATATAGGCTAATTTCTAAGTGACACTCATGAAACAAGATACATGCGCAAGGCCGTAATGCGCAACAATTGATTAGAACCTAGATGAACACCTATACTGTATGTATTATGTTCCAAAGCTCGACTCAAATGGATGTGGCTTAAGACAATCAAGTCTCCATATCTTCTCGGGTGAAGGTACATGTGCACTAGGTGTAAGGCTCAAACCCGGAAGGTTCCTTATGTAAAAAATATAGTATTATTATATGCTTTCTTAAAATTCAAATTAAAATTTTTATATTAGTTTAGTTTTACAAATGCTTTAAATTTTAAATTATATGGGGGAATGTTGGAAGATTTTTTTTAATTTAAAATTTAAATTAAAATATTTTATTGATAATGAATTTTCTAATGTTTATCTTTCTTATTTTCTCTTCCATTTATTATCATGCAAATTTTTTCTCTATGGTTGTTGAACCATATCAAATTTGTTAGTGATTATCATGCCAATTTTTTCTTCATGATTGTTGAACCTTATCAGATTTTCTTATATGTATATATATATATATATATATATATAACCAATGGTAAACATATATTGATCGAAGCCCTAATTCTCAAGTTTTCTCTAAAAGACTACAAGCTATAAATCAAATATATTTAAATTTTTATAAGCGTTGGTATTCATTGATTTGAGGATCTTTCGCTACATTTGATTAGTCAAACAGGTTAACGAATCTTGGGAGAGGAGCGCATTAAATTTCATTTTCTAGTGCAATGAGGTGTTTTCTCTCTAAAGATAATGTTTTGTGGTGTGCTTCAACTTATGCTTCTCTAAACTCATCCTCTGAATTTATTTTACTTTTTAATCTTATTAATTGTTGTTAGTTGCATTTTGATAATTTAATTAATAAAAATACTACTACCCATTTTTTTTTATTATCTATTTTTTTCCAACATTTACTAGTGAAAGCAACTACAAAAAAGTCATTGGAAATTAATGGTCAAAATATATAAAAGAAAACGTTTATCTAATTGAGAAGGTTTTCTACATGATTTACCTAAATACTTGCCACGAAAGGTAAGTTATATAGAAAACCCCTTCTAACATGAAAGCATTTCCTTTTGTTCATATGATCATTTTTTTCCATTAATCTTGACATATTTTTTAGAAAATTTATAACTTATTTTTTTATGAAAAATATTTCTTACCATAAAAAAATTTCTATATTATTGGCCATATCAAATCTATTATTGATTTCTTGACTCTAATTTGACCATCATCAAAATTTTTGGAGCACTTAAAATTTATTATATGCATTGTATGTGAATTCTTCAATACTATTATTACTCAGCACAATGTATAGCATACCTTTTTATAAATATAATTTAGCATAAATATAAATTTGATAAAAAATTTAATCTAAAAATTGAACTAAAATATTGTATCAAAACATTTAATTAAAATTAATCAAATTAAAAATTCAGACTTTATTCGGAAAATTTCATGGAAGAAACATTACTCTCTCATATCTTTGGACTTATTTGCGCCGCCGGCCATAAACAAGGGGTTGAACTTCAGTCAAATCCACTAAAAAAAGACAAATATCTTATTCACACACTTTTTCCTCCCCCGAACAAAAAACATTCATTCTAACAATTAATTAATTGTTTAATATTTATATTTTAAAATAAATTAATTTTAAATAACGCCTCGCTAAGAATTTAAAATTAATTGATTATTATGAATTCCAATAGTTATTCTAAATGTTTTTAGTAAACATTAGATAAATTGTGGAGTTATTCTTATTCACCTTTGTAAGAAAAAAACTATTTGCAAAATGTAGAAACGGACATAGAAGTACTATTAGTTCCGGGGATTGCGAACGGAGGAAAAAATTATGCATATAAGAATCTAGCTACTTTGTTGGAAAATATTTTTTACTAGAAATTTCATTTTATAAAACGATATATAATATTATGAAAATAATTTTTTTATTTTATCATATTTTTATATTTAGTATTAAATAAATTAAAAATTTTCATTATATTAATTTTTATATATCTTTTGGACTTTTCTTATTCGGGATGGTAACGGGGTGAGGCAATGACAGATTGGCAGTATACTGCCCTACCCTAAAATTGTGGAGCTCTGCCTTGTCCCTACCTCGTCCTCGATTGTGAGGCAAGTTGATGCCCTGATCTCGTGATTCGCGGAGTATTGATGATTCTTGAAAAAATTTGAAAAAATTTAAAAATTTAAAATTTAAATATATATATAATTAATATTTAATTTAATGTAATAATATTAATATAAAATTATATATAAATTATTTAATTAATATTAAATTTATCCAAAAAATTAAAAATATTTAAATTTATAAATTTTAAATATTCACTTAATTAACATTTAATATTCAACTTAATATAATAATATTGATATAAAATTACACATAAATTATTCAAGTAATTTTAAATTTAAAAGAAAATAATTAAGATAAATATTAGTTAAAAATAATTAAAATAAGTATTTTTTAATTATAAAATTACTATAATATATTTATAATAATATATATTTTTAAGTATAATATAAAAAATAATTTATTAATTTGGGATAAGGCAGGAAATCGCAGGATAATATTACTTTACCCTGCGTAATTATTTCGGGGCAAAAATTTGCCCCACGCCTTATCCCATGGAACAAAAATTGATACCAAATCCTTACCTTGTCGTGCCCCACTGAGCAAAATTTGTGATTCATTTTTTTGTCATTCTTATTATTATCCATCAAATTTTGATATATACATTTAAATCTTTGACTAGCCTAAAGTTAAACTAATTTAAATTTCTTTTGAGAAATAAAAAAATTTCAATAATACCTTTTTTTCCCTACAAAATTCAACCTCGAAACTAAACTTCCTATACTTATCTATTCTATTCTATGGACTTGTTTGGTAAATAATTGCTAAGATTGATTTTGACTGTTTGATAAAAAATTGATTGGTTGACTAGTTGAATAAGTTAATATTATGTTTGGTAGTTGCTGTTTCAAATGATTTATTGTTTCCAATCAGCCATTTTTGAAAACGTTAGAGCATCTAGCCTTTTCATTCAACTGATGGAGAAATAATTATTAAAAGATAGAATTGTCCTTCATCAATTCTTATATTTCCCTGTGTGTTCTCGCAGAAGTAACTAGAGCCGCATCTCCTTTCTTCTTTGAATCTTGCTTCTTCGTCCCTCTCCTTTCCAACTTTTGTCTGAAATGCAACTTATATTTTTTCACATTAATTCAATTTAACTTCTTTTTAATAATTTCAATTTCTTATACATTTTCTTCACGTTGCTTTTTAATCTTTTGTCTGAAATTTAATTTATTAATTATAAAAATTATATTAATTTAATTTTAAAAAATATTTAATATATAATAAATTATAATAATATATTATTTATAAAAAAATTAATTTATTAAATAATATATGAAATTAAAAATTTTAAAATAAAAAATATTCAAATAACTTATAAAATATACTCATATCTTTTTATATCATTTTACATACAAACAGCTAATTATAAACAACTGTTTTATTAAACACTTTTATTTAAACAGTTAATACAATCAATTAGTCAAATCAGTTAAAACAATCAGCTATCAACTAACAACTAATTGAATCAGTTAATCGTTACAGCTATCGGTTAATTACCAAACATCCCCTATATCTATGAGGAGATTTTCCGTAAAAATAAATATACAACCACCTTCTTTACTTGATAGACTTATTCTTTTAACATGATAAATTTGTTTTGTGTTTACGTTGGCTTTTGCTTCAAATATCGTAAATCTCAGTCAAGTGAGAATATTGTAATAACAAAATCAGTGTATCTACTCTTTTTTCTGGAATAAAAAAGTTACCATCTGTCTACGAAGATGAGATTTTTTGGATTGTGGAGTCTTAAAAAATATTCCGCCTTTCACTCACTTTATAAATTCATCCTCCTAGGACTCAGACGTTTGCCAAAACCAAATCCCACCCATAGAAAATCCGAACTTCTCTTCCTCTCCGTTTTTCTGTCTCTGTTTTACAGATTCTTCCTTTCATGGCCTCTATGTCAATGACAACTTCGCCTCAATCCGGCCTTCTCCAAAACCCAAATCTTCTCTGGAACCCTACCACCGTCAACAATGCCTTCTTCCCTGCCACCTCTGCATGCCCTGTCAGCACATATTGAATAAAAATTATAGGAATTGTAATTTTTTATATAAGATTTTCAAATTTTTTCATATAAAAAAATTGCAAATCTGTTATTTAAAAATCCGATTAAAATTTAAACATTTTTCAATTTTTATGAAAAAGAATTTCAACCGTTGGAAAAAAAAGTATGAAATTATATGAGATACGATTTTCTCAAAGGAAGTACGGAAGTATAACTTTTTTTATATTGTCGAAGCGTTAAATCATTGGACTTATATAAATAAAGTTGCAAAATCGAATTCAAGATGAAAAAGAAAATAAAATCATCAAATTCGAATCAAAATCTTACAATTTAAAATAAAATCTTTAATTTAAGTTAATATACATTATATGTGCATTTGTCATAATGATTTTTCACGAACAGATGAAAAGGAGAGCATCACATTTGAAACCATTAATGCAAGAATAATGGTAGAAGAGTGCAACGATTGCTAACTTGAAAATTTTATACAAAGTATCACAATTTTATAAGTTTAATCGGATCTTTGAATAATAGAATTGTAATTTATTTCATGTGAAATAATTACAAAATCTTATATAAAAAATACAATTCCTATAATTTTTACATTAAACTTATATAAAAATAACTTCTAAAATTAATACATGCTATAAATATATAAATGTAATAACAAATATTTCTTAATTTTATGAGATCAGATATATGTACTGTGTGTAGGAGCGTTCAATATGAAAAAAAGAATGTTTATATATCGAATATTTAATAATTGTTTTCCAATAATTATTGATTTGTTGGCATATGCTGTGCTATTCCCATCCGAATTTCCGTATCTCAAATTTCAATTCTCTCATGCCTTAAATTTATTTATATATCGAATATTTAATAATTTACATTTAATTTTTTATTTACTTAAAATAAGAATGTTTAATATGTGACGAGATAATTGGTTATGAATTTTTTTATTAGATAAATATTTTTTTATAAATAGAATATAAAATATAATAAAAGCTAAAAAATAATTGATTATGAATACAAATTAATTATTAATAATTAATTTTAAAATAATTGTAATACACAATTCATGGAATATAAGATACACTATTTGGATATTTTATTTTTAATATTTTTCTTAAAAATTATTTTTTCTTATTTTTGAAAACTATTGTTGAATTAAAAAAAATAAAAAATAAAGAATAATTGATGAAATAAATAAGAAATTTTTTTAATCAATTACAAAACTCTCTTCAAGAAAAATAAATAAATTAAAAATATTTAAAATTTATTTTTATTTTTCTATTATATACTTATAATATTTTAAAAGTAGTTTATAAAAATAGATTTCAAATAAGAATTTTCATTTTGAAAATATATATAAAAATAAGAAATTATTTCTAAAATTAGGTAAATAAACGGGTCTTATATTTTTCCATGAAAATGGGAAATTGAAGCCCTAAACGAGTTGATGAAAGTTAGAGGCAGATTCTGAGAGAAAGTTCAGGTTCATTAAATAGATGCAGTTGAAGCCAGTGATCGGAGTGGTTCGGACGCTAGCTTGCGTCTGGAATCACCGGTTGCAGTTAGTGGTAACCAATCGTAGTTCGTCGTCTATGGCAGATAGGAACAGCAGAGCAAACCCCAGATCCGTAGCTCCTCACCCAGCAAACCTGCGAATACAGCAACGACAGAGCAGTGGAGAGGAACAAAAAATAGAATGGTTACCTGCTGAGGCCGGCGATTGAGGTGGTGGAAGAATTGCGATGTGCGGCGAGGAGTGAAGCTTACAGCTGTTTCTGAAGTTAGGGGAGTCTTGTTGGAGTAGGTAGGGCATGGGTACAGGGGCAAGAGTGAGAAAAATGCCATTTCTTCCGGCACTTCTCCTCATGAAAGGGAAGAAGTTTTTTTCTACCGGCTCCACACAAAAAACATGTCAGAATTTCTTTCTTTCCCTATTTTGCCCCACAGCCAAACCGGAGAAATGGCAAACTTCTCCCCCAACTTCCCCTCCCCCACTTCTTTCTCCCCCGGTTCCAAACAAAGGGTTAAGGAGGCTGGGAAATATTGTAAACCCAAGGTGATTTGATCAGGAAAATCTGAAAAGTACACTAAAATCCCGTCTTTTGATGGATTGGAGCAGAACCGGGAAGCCAAGTATTTGTATATATGCACCAATGAGACAATTCATGGGGTTGAGTTCAAGGATTATCCAACCCCCAGGAATCCAAACGGTATTTTAGTTGCTGATTTTTCTTCCGATTTTTGTTCAAAGCCTGTGGATGTGTCAAAATTTGGGTTGATCTATGCTGGGGCCCAGAAGAATGTGGGGCCAGCTGGTGTCACCGTTGTTATTATCAGGAAAGATTTGCTTGGAAATGCTCAGGGAATAACCCCCGTGATGCTTGATTACAAGATAAAAGCTCAGAACAACTCATTGTACAACACCCCTCCTTGTTACGGTATTTACATGTGTGGTTTGGTGTTTGGAGATCTGCTGGAACAAGGAGGTTTGAAGGAGGTTGAGAAGAAGAACGAGCAGAAGGCTGAGATTCTGTACAATGCCATAGATGAAAGCAATGGGTTTTACAGGTGCCCAGTTGAGAAGTCGGTGAGGTCTTTGATTAATGTTCCATTTACATTGGAGAATCCAGAATTGGAGGCTGTGTTTATCAAGGAGGCGGCTAAGAAGAATATGGTTGAGCTGAAGGGCCATATGTCGGTGTGTGGTATTGGAGCTTCCATATAAAATGCAATGCATTTGGTTGTAGTTGAGAAGTTAGCTGCTTTCATGAAGGATTTCCAGGCCAAGCATGCTTAGAAGAATCTCCAAGTGCCAATCTTCAGAATAATTCATAGAAAATCACAGGGAAGGCTTTTGTTTTCTTTTATGGATCATTCAGGGATAGAAGTTAGAAAACTCATTGCAGTTCTACACTTTTCTTTCTGCGATGAACCAGCAAATCGGAAGCCTGGTAGTCTAGGATTGATATACTGATGAACCCCTTTACTCCGTGTTTGCTTGCATGCGTTGAGAAAGCCTTGTGATATTAGGGGATGTAAGGCTGAATAAAAGAAAATGAGATGAGATATACCTGAAGTTTGTTGATTTCTGTACAAAAATCTTATTGACCCTTATTTCCAACTATGCGGCTCTTTTCCTTTGTAGCTTTGGTTCTAAAGTTGGGGAGTGATGGGTGAATGAATGATAGGTACATTTCTCCACCCAAGGTGATGTTGGATTACTACACTCCAAATTGAGATTGCTGGGTGAGTGAACAAATGAATAATGCTAATGACACGTCAACGAATTTATACTTTTGATATAGCAAATTATTATATTATGCATAACTTCTTAGAGGTTGTTACAAGAATAGATATACATCTTACATATTTAAATAAATATTATTTTATAATAATAGAAATAATTAAATTATTATATATATATATAAATTAAGAATTCAGTCATGAGTATAACGAAAGACATAAAACTTTTAAAATATATTAAATCAGAAGTTCTAAGTTTTAGCTAAATAAAATGATTTAATTTCATTATGATATGTTAAGGTACGAAGAGTTTATATATAAAGAGCAATTTTTATCTGTTTATATTGAGAGTGCCGTGCATATATTTTCAGAATTGAGCGAGTGACATTATTAAAAGAAGTCGGTACTTGCAACATTGCCAAGCAGCCCAACATATGATACTCGTAACAAAATTGAAATACTAGTAAAACACCATTGTGCAAGAAAATATCTTGGCAAGAGAGGAAATATAATAGTGATGGTCTGGGATTGCAGAGACAGACTACGGGCTTGATATTATCATCTGGAAACTAGATATTGTATCGTCTTTCTCCTAAATCATTCTATCAGTAGTCAGCACGATGGCGAAATGAATCATGCTCTTTCTGGGAGTTATAGGTCCAATGAGCACCAAAAGAAACACAGGGAGACCAATTGACAATATAGTAAATTTCCAGTTCTTCGATAAAATTTCAGGCTACCTTCAACTTTCTGTAATTTAGTTTGAGTTCTTCCGGTTCTTTCTGTATATCAGTATATGTGTGGTTAGATCTCTAAATTAAAAGAATAAGACACACGATATTAATTGTTAGAGAGTTATATATTAATTGAGAATTAAGAAATATGTTCTTTTGTGGATGAGAAACATGTTGATTAATGATTTAGAGAGATGTTAATTCTTAATTAAGAGATATATTAATTCATGATCAGAGGACATAAATGTTCATGATCAAGAAATACATTAGTTGTGGATGTAGGATAGTGAATGAAAGTGGTAAAGCTTCGACTGCGATTGTGCCCCGCCACTTCAATGGTGACTCCCTTGGTATGTGGTACAAGAATTTTGAGTGTGTTTTAGTTTTGGAAGTAAAGCTGTAGACTATCCAAAAAAGAATTGCGGTGTTATAAAATTATCCAGACATGAAAGTCATAATTGACAATGATTGCAAAATAGTTATTAATATCTTGCTGAGTCGCGTAAATTATCGTTGGCTTGCTTGTCCGATTTTTAAATTTGTCTTTATTTCACAATTGAATAATATTGTTTTTAAATGGTGCCCTCTAGATTGTAACAGGATTGCCAATGAGTCTACTAAATGGATTGCATGTCTTATTAGGGAGGGTTAAGGGTGCTTATCTTGTATTCCCCTTGCTTGGGAGGTGTTCATCTGCCCTTTTGGACCTGTAATAAAAGTGTTCTTTTCTAGCAAATAAGGGACATATTAGTTAATGATTAAAAAATATATTAGTTCAATTCTTGTTTATAAAGATGACTGGATAGTTATACAAAAAATTTATAAAATAAAAATAGAATAAATATGAGTAAATGGAAAGGAATAAAAGAATTTATCTCTCATCATTCCTTAATCTCTCTAAATCATCCTAAAATCTACAGAGAAGAAAATTTTTTATTATTTGTCATTCAATCTATTTTGTGCTTAAATAAATTCTGAGAATGATTTGTCACAAATTTTGCTATAAATAATGGAGAAAAGCCGCTTAAAAAATACTGTTCTCTTTAAAGGCACCATATATATATATATATTTCTTGTTTTCTTCTAGAATCTTGGACATCATTTTTACTTTCTTTCCACCTTCTTCCACAAATATTTTTAGACCAATATATCGTGCGCAGAAGATGCTTCATTTTTGGCCTCCCTTGCCTCACATCTAACTACAAAGTTTAATTCAAGCTAACCCTTTTTTTTTTTTTTTAATCAATCTCATTCATGTACAGGAACTGAAAAAAATTAATGGTAGAGGCAACCATTTGACGAAGTTAAAGGTCATTGCTTCACCAAGTTTCTTCTACATTTTGATGGCTTAATTCCCATACTCCCTTCTGCATCAGCAGAATCAAGCTTTATTTGTCGATTCTTTATTTGCGGCCTGGCATTTTCTTAGGTTTTCTGTCCGAAAATACATAAAATGAGAAGTCATAACTTCTCTGAACCTAACAAAACATGGGAAACTAATGTATGTATCTAATGTTCGATGTTTCCCTTAAAACATGACACAAATCAATAGAAAGTAGCCGGCGTTCTTTCACAACCTTCATTCCTAGGTTCTAAGTAAGATGCATTTGTCTGTGTTGCAATCATGAGAAACATACCAGGCAGACAACTTTATTGTAACTTTTAAATGAAAAGGTGACTTACATGGCTTAGTTCAGCTTCCTTCTCATGTGACGGATGCCAATACAAAGGAACCCCATATTTAACCTTTTTTTTTTCCAGCTTTGCACTTACTTTTTTATTTGCAGATAACATTTATTTGTTTAAATATTTATTCATTATCTTTAATTATCGTCTATTCTTCATTTTACATTTACTGTTTTGATTTTTTTTTCATTATTATCTATTCCTTCATCTTTTTTATTGATTTGAATGTTTTATTCATTATCTTTATGTTATATTTTTTTCTTCTTGTACTGTTTCTGCATTATCCTTTTCTTTTTTTTATTTTGCATTTATTATTTTCATTTTTTTAATTAAATATTGTCTCTTCATTTTTTTATTCATCATTATCTGGTCTAGTTTGTTATTATCGTTTATTTTTCATCTTGTATGTAGTGAATAACATATAATTATCTATTTTTTTTAATAAAGCCCACCTTTATAAATTTATAGAACTCACATATTATAATAGCATAAAAATTTTAAATTAGACTTATATATATTAATTCTTTTTATATAGTTTTGTAGTCAATAAAAAAGAGTTATTATATTATATAATTTTTATGCACTATAAACTTAAGATGGAAATTATATGTGTAAACGGTAATGACATAAATTTTATTCAAATAAATAGAAAAAATTAACAATTTTTTCTGTATTCGGTAATCAATATACTTGCCTTTCAAATGTAACAAGAATAACAATAGCAATAAGTATAGTGCATAATGACTAGTTTGGTTAGGGGTTACAATTTTGAATATAATGTGATAATTCGACATAAATATAAAATTTTTATATAGGTTTGGATTGAGTTTTTATGAATTCAATTTGTAAATTAGTTGACCCATTGAACAAGAATAATAAATGAATTAAGTTAGGGTTATAAATAGATTGATACACTAACTTATCTAAAAAATTAAATTAAAATTTTAAAAATATTATTTAAAAATAATTAATAATTAAATTATAAATAATTATATATAATAAAAATATAAAACTCATAATTTAATAAAATAATAAAAATTTAAAAATATTTTATCAATAATTAAATATATTTTTATGAAAAATGATGAATAATTAAATTTAATAAAAAAATTTGTAATAAAATTTTTTTAATTAGAATTTGAACAAGTTAGACGAATTAATAGTGATAGACCTAGAAAAAAATTTTATGGGACAAATACATATATATACACAAAATAAAAATTAATCCATCTCTACAATGAAAAATAATATGATCATAAGTAATTTTTTAGTAAATTCAAGACCAATAAAAATTAAAAGAATATCTTTTTCAAGCTACTACAAATAACCAATTTTTTAAATATGTACAAATTTGCTATATACATCTTGCCATACATGTTAAATATTTTCTTTTAAATGAGTAAAAATAATACAAGAATAATACATTATTTTAAAAAAATTATACTTAAATTTAATCTCAAAAGGATGAGGTAGAGAACCACACATAATAGGATGTCATTTTAATGTTGTTTTTCTTGGATTGGGCTTTGCACTTTAGATGGGAAAATCCATCATCAACATTATTAATAAGAAAATTAATGGATCATAATTTTATAAATAATAAAAAAATTAAATCTATGATTGTCCACACTCTTAATTTTTTTATTAATAATTTTGATAATATACTTTACCTTTTAAAGTGCATCTTGAAAAGTGAAAAAACCACATCTTTTAGTTCATCCAAACAAAAACAGGCCACAAATCATGGATTTATTATAAATATAAAATGTACAAGATCTAAAATTTAGAGGTATGAGAGTTGATGGAAGGAACATTATAAATAAACACAGTAATTGGAACAAAATCTTTTAAAAGTAAAAAAATAAAATGAAAAAATTAGCAAGAAAATAAATAATTATTAAAAATAAAATTTATCTCTTACAAAGATAAAATTATACAATTAGGACAAGATCTTTCTACTTCTAATTTTACTTTTAAAGTGTAGTATTAAAATTGTGAAATTGAAGTGATAAATTAGTAGAAGATAAATGAAAGAAGAAGTAAAGAGAAAAATAGGAAGATGGAGAAAAATACGGCGGAGATGAAGAGAACGGATAAAAAATGGTAGATATAAAGTGAATAACAAAGAGAGTGGTATGTGATAGTAGAAGTTAGAAAAATAAAATAAAAATGAATAAAGGAGGTAGAGTATGGAAGAGGTGTTGAAAGAATAAAAAGAAAGAAATAATGGAAAAAGAGTAATTAATAATTACTAAGAATGAGAGATTTTTGGTAAAATTAATTACACAAAATTAAATATTTTTAATGCAATTAAAATTTTCTCCAACAAAAATAATGGGGGCAAATTAAAATAATTAATGAAAATAATAAAATTAATGCTTACATAGTCCTAAAAGGAATTTAAAAATAAGTGGGGGCAACTACCTTATATACTAATATATAGGTCTCTTCTTATGAGTTATTCAATACGTTTAATAAATAAATTAATTTAATATAATATGATTATTATTGGAATTGAGATCATATTAAACTTATTTGACTTATTATTAGTATTTGACATGACAAAAATTCGAGGTATAATCACAAATTTTCACTCATCATAATGTGAGCAACTTTAACATTAGTTTTAAGCACTGACATCTCCACTTGTTTAGAACTTTATCTTAAAATTCATTCCTTTCAACATTCTTCTAAAAGGCCCAAAAATATTTATGTTCCACGGTGCCACGTCACTGCCACCACAGCTACCCGGGGGGGGGGGTGCAAAATTATTTGAAAGTACTTATAAATTTAGGTTCGTTTATTCTAATGACATAATTATAAAATATTAAAATAAAAAATATTTAATTTATTTAATATTAGTATACAGATTTGAAAAAAAATTCTTTATTGTAAAAGAAATTTCTTTTTTATTATCATACTGCCGTATATCATTTTTTAATTATTAATATAAGTAATATATTATTCATACATAAAATATTTTCTTACAAAAAATAATTTCTGAAGAAATAAATGAAGTTTTAGGCTGACATGAATTTTCAAAACAACGAATGCATGAGCAACATAATTGTTTAGGGACTATTTGTGCAAGATGAAAAACAAAATATAATGACAAAAGAGACGAGATAATGATAATGATGAATAAAAAGGATGAAGAAAGATGCAATAATGTAAAAAAATCAAAATAATAAATGGAACATGAGAAACAAAAGATAACGAAGAAAGCAGTACAGCAAGAACAAATTAAAAGATAAAGATATTGAATAAAATATTTAAATGAATAAACTGGATGAGATAATGATCAATAAAAAAGATGAAGGAAGAGATAATAAAAAAAATAAAACAATAAATATAAAATGAAAAATAAAATATAATTAAAGATAATGAATCATCAACTATGTATACAATTAAATGTTATCTACGTATAACAAAAAATAGGAAATTTAACACCAAAAAAAAAATCGTGCTATTGGGCGAAAAAATAACGATGAATAAAAGAAATAAAAATAATAAATGCAAACCGAAAAATGTTAAGTATTGGATCCCATTCTATCACAGAGAACGAAAGTTGAACATGACCCTTTTTGGTAATTAACTAATTCAATTAGTTATTAATTAATAATTGATTGTATTAATTAATTTAATCAGCTGATAATATTAATTATTAGAGTAAAAATATTTAGTAAAATTAACTACTTCCTATTATATGTAAAATGACATATAAGAACATGTATATGTTTTATAATCTATTTAAGTATTTTTTATTTTAATAATATTTTAAATTTATCATACGATTTATATTTAAGAAATATAATAATTTATATTTAAAAAATATAATAATTTATATTTAAAAAATATAATAATTTATTGTTATATAATTTTTTGAGTCATACTTGTTTAAAAATATGATAAATCTAAAATATAATTAAAAATTTATTATATTTCTTAAATTATTATATTTTTTTAAAAATAAATTATTATATTTCATAAATACTTTATAGAAATTAATAATTATTATTTAATAAATTTATTTGATCTTTTTTTAGTAAAGATATAAATGAAAATATATATATTATTTAAGGATAATTTCATATTTTTACAAGCTTATTATCAATAACTTAATTGAAAATATTAGGTTCACCAACTTTTTTAAATTAATTGATTGAGGGTCAATTAACTAATTACATAAATTATTTATCAAACAATTAAATTAACTGATTGACTCAGTTAAATTAATTGATTAACTCAGTTAAATTAACTGATTAACTCAGTAAATCAGTTAAAAGCTTACCAAAAAACTCTTTACTTGCACTTTATTTAATGATAGTGAATTTCTTGCATCTAATATTTGTACTGTGGTTATAAATGGAAAGTAAGAATAGGTGTTATAATTAGATTATGCAAGATTTTCTCTCTAGGTAAGATCCCATTATTCTCACTTCACCCAACAAACTAAAAAAAAAATCATTTTTTAACATTTGTTGATTCTACGAAAATGATACTAAATAGATAATAAAATTGAAAGTTATTCATTATTTATTATATGAGAATAAAAATATGTATTATAATTTATAATTTGAAAGATATAAAAATTTAACTTTTTAAGAAATCATTGATACTAACCCAAGTTAGATCAGGATTTAGGATAATGGTATGAAAGGCGAACTTTGGCTTTGTTTGATAATTAATTTATTATATTAATTGTTAACCGATTGAATTGATAATTAATTTGATCACCTAATATCATTATTTGTCCATATAAGAATATTTGATAAAATCAATTTATATGTAAAATAATATATAAGAATATGTATATTTTATAATATATTTGAGTATTATTTTATTCAATAATATTTTAGACTATAATATATTATTTATTATATTATTTTTTAAAAATTATATCATTATAATTTTTATACTTATTTAATTTTTATAAAAAATAAATAATTATAATTTTGAAGTTAAGAAATACTTATAACATCTTGATAGATGCATTAATTATTAAAGTTTATTTTGTAATTAATTTTAATATTAAATTTAAAATTCATATGTTTGTCATAAAAAATATTAATGAATTACATATTTTAAGTATATAAATATTTCTTTCACAGGTAATATCATTTTTTTGTTTCTTTTTTCTTTTTAATATGGGTTATTTTTTATTTGAAAAGATCTTATTTGATAGAATTAAATATGATTTTGGTTTTCTAAAACATAAATTATCCGATTTTGATTCCTTAATTTAAAATAATCTATTTTGATCTTCCTAAATATTAAATTGGTATAATTTTGATCCTCTTAATTGATTTTCTTTAATTTCTTGATCTCACAGAATTACTTTCGCTTAATACTTCTTTCATATTAACTTAAAATGATTTTTATGTGAATATGAAAGGAAATCTTTTATCTAGATTTAAAATTTTTAAACAAAATCAATGAATTATATGTGAAAATTTGAATTATTGTGAGAGTTATTAGTCTATAAAAAATATATATATGATTTTTCTAAAAATAATGCAATGAATGATTAAAAATCAAATAAGAGTTGATAGAAGTTAACAAAAATTAATGAAAATTAAATAAGGGATTAAAATCATAACAATTTAATAAGTAGAAGGACCAAAATAGATTATTTTAAATTAAGAAGATCAAAATCATACAATTACATTTTAGAGGACCAAAATGGCATTTAAGCTTATTTGATCAAAGATTGATAATCTTCTATATACATTTTCTATCTTTTACTATGAAATGAAATATATATTTCCTCTTTTTATACAATTTGATAAAAAAGATATAATTATATTCATGTAATTCTTTTATTATTATGCAAATATTTTAATATAAATTATTATTCTTATTTAGAATTTATTTTAAAAATAAATAATTATAATTTATTATATTATTATATTTTTTAAGTAATAAAAAATATAATTTAATATTTTCTTATTTATAAAGGATGCAAATATAAAAAAAATTACAATTATGGATAAGAATATCTTTTTTTATACTAAAAGTAATTCAACTATTTCAAAAGGCTATTATTTTTTTTCAAAATAGATGTTTAAATACTAATAAGTTAACTAAAATAATTATTTGTCAAATATTCAAATCAATTCATTGACATAATCAAGCAATTAAAGTACTCAAATCAATGAAAAATTGATCAAAAAATTATTTATTAAATACCTTCTTTTTAAGAATTTTAATGTTTTCATAACTAAATTGCTTTTATTTTGATACATTAAAATTTTTATTTTTAATTTTATTTTAATTTCTTTAAAATTATAAAAATAATTTATTGATAAAATTTTTAATTTTTTAAATAGTAAAACTTTCTATAACATTATCTTAAATTTTAAAGAGGAAAAGCTAAATATTTTTGTTTAAATTTGAACTTATCTACTTGAGACTAACCTTTTGTTTGGATACTTAGAGAACAAGGGGGAAAGAAACTTCAAGCAAAAAATAGGAAAAAATTTACAAATTCTCTTATTTTAAATGCCAAAAGAAAATAAAAGAGAAAAGAAAATTAAAATAAAAAATAATATAAGCCTTACCAATAAAAATTTCTCTTCTCACTAAAGGAGAAAAGAAGGAAGAACTTTCGTTCAAGGCATGTTGTTGTGAATCCTTCCTCAAAACTGAGTGTTAGCTATATAAAATAATCTTTTCAATTTCTCTCTCTTGCCTAGTCAATCCAACCAAACTAACCATCTCGGTATCCTTTAGGTTTAGTTTGGTTAAAGGAGAAAATGGAAGGAAAAAAAAAAGAAAGAAAGAAAAGAGAAAAGAAATTATTTTTCTTAAGTGTGTTTAGTTGTAAGAGAAAATAAGAGAGAAAAAAATAGAAGAGAAATTGTTTTCTTTTAGGTTATGTTTTGGTTGGAGAGAAAATGAGAGAAAAAGAAAATGGAAGAGAAGTTTAATTTTATTTGGATAAATATAAAATTTGTGAAAAATAAAATTTATTACAGCAAAATAACCATAATACTTTAATTACGTAAAATAAAAAATTATTTTTATTATCAACACAACAAACTTACAGTCTAAAAGATAAAAGTTATCTAATATTGACAAAAATACATTTCTTAAGAAATGCATCAAATTCCATTTAACATAATTATATGTATATATGTATGTATGTATGGCATAAAGAATAAAAAAGAAGCATGCTTGCAAATTTTTGCAACTAATTATATGCTTCTATTTATCTTTTTTTATATTTTAATTGTATGTAATAGTTCTTAATCTCTTGATTAATTAATACAACATCGAATTAGGTTAATTTTAATGTTAGGAAAAAATTTTCCCATACCAATTTATGTGTTTATTAAACTTGAAGTTGAATAATTATTTAAAAAATATAAAATACCAATCACTTATGATGATTGAAAATTGAGTGGGTATTATTTATCTTAACTTAAAAAACCAATATCATGAGCCTTCAAGTCTAAGATTATGTTCCCCATTGCATTTACCATCTTGTTTTAATTATGTATATATAAAACATTACGTAATTATATTGGTTTCTTACTCTACATTCTTTGAAATTGTATATAAATTAAATTAAATTAAATATACCATTCTCCTTTTTTTGCACGAATACAAATAATAAATTAAGATTTGCTTCATATAAAATACACCTTATAAAATAAAGTACGACATCACAATTTTTAATATGCTATTACATATATTCATGAAAATTCTTAAATCATGTAATTATTTAATTTAATTATTATTAATAAATATAATTTTTTAATTATGATAATTAACACATATCATGATCTAATCGGAGAATATTATAACAAGTATTTAAGTAGTTCTATCTAAATTTTATTCTTTAAAAACTATGTTACTCATTAAGTATTTTTGGATTGATTATTTTTACTTTTAAAGTAAATTAGTCAACTACATAAATAAAAATAAATGTTTAATAATTCAGAAGATTAAATATTGTATAAACTTAAATGTATAAAAATAAAATTTAATTATATAAAACCAATTTTAATCCTAAAAAACCCAACATTGACTAAATTAGCCGTTTTATTTGACCTTATAAATAGTATTCTTATCTCATTGTAATATTTTGAATCAAATTGAAGGAATACATCTAAATTTATATTAAAAAATGTAGAAATATCATATTTTTATAGAAAAATTTAGAATTTATAGTAGTAATATAATTTCTATTAGAAAATAAAATAAAAGTAAACAATAGAAGATGGAAAATTAAATTAAAAAAAAAGACGCTGATAGGCCCAATTATAAATGTACAGTAAACCCAAATGCCGGTATTTGATGGATATTAAAAAAAATTATGACTAATCCCATCTTCCCTTGTTGTATGAGTTCCCCTTGTCCCATGGGATATTTCATTCTCAATTCAAGCAGAATCGGAAAGAAAGGTGAAAGTCATTGCAAAGTTCTAACCTATAAAAAAGGAGTGAAACCATTAGACAAATAGGAAAGCAAGTAACTTTCAATTAAACAAAGTGATAAGAGCTGATAGCTTCATAGGAAGGAGCACTAACCGAAGGCTTAATTCTTGTCTTGTTTTGTCGAGTCATGAACTTGCAATTCAGGTCAGGTATGGAGCCGGGTCAAATCCACGTGACTTACCTTACAAGTCACATAGACCTAAGCACGTAGCGGAGTAGGTAGAAGGATCCTGCAACAAGGTGCTGGCCAAATCCACTTCTTTTAGCAACCGGTGGAATGACAATGGTTATATGATAATAATAGCAGTGATAGCAAATAGATGCCAGGCGGGGTAATGAATATCAGATTGCATAACAATAAATTTTGGGTTGTTCTTGACGTAGCAGATGTGGCTTCAATGGTAGGGGAGATAGGACATTCAACTAGTGAGTTGGCGGTGGATAAGAAGAGATATTCACTTTATGCGGTTTTTCTCTCCAGTTTTCTCCCCAAATTTGAGGAGAAAAAATTGCTGTAGGCCTTATTGTATGATTTCTTTACATTTTTCTTTCCCCTTCCATTTTCTGTAACTAGCTAAATAGGAGAAAATGGGAGTTTCCAAGTCCTTTTTTTGCCCTTAATTTTCTTTGTCCCTTTTTTCCCCAATCAAACAATCAGTTAAAGTCTTACCAATTCAACAATTCCTTAAACCTAACACTAGAAACTACCTTTTCCTACAGTAACCTAAAAGACTAAAAAAAATCCTATAGTCATAGAAAGATGGGATTTTCTATAATTTTGTTTTATATCTTCTTTTTAAATTGGAATTTATTTGATATTTTTTTTGTAATAATTCATTTGGTATGGGTAATCATAGAAAAATTTGAGATAGTTTCTTATCTATTTTCTTTAGGAAGGATATTTACAAGATACTTGGCATTTTTACTTCAAATTAAAAATTTTCATTTTTTATTTTTAATTATGGTTTAAATTCATTAATATTACTATTTTTTGCATGAATTTCCAATATCTTCTACAAGAATTTGTATATTAAGATTGCATTAAAGATGTAAAAAATTTGTTATAATATTTTATTAAAGAAGATTCTATATAAAAAGTTTTTTTTTATAGTTTCCATGTATGATTTTACCTGTAATTATAAAATTGGTTTTCATAATCTATTTCACAAAAATAAACAATTCATAGCTTCCTTTCGGTTATTTAGATCCTTTTGTTTTATTTTTTAGAAAATATTATTTATATATATTTTGATAAAGAAGTAATATATTATTTATATTTTATTTTATAATAGTAGAAATAATTAAGTTATTAGACATAAATAGAGAATGAATCTTTAATGTAAAGAAAGACACAAAATTGTTTATATATTAAGCCTCTATTACTTGTTATTACTTGTTTGTTTTCATATGTAGCAAAACATTTTTTGTGAAAAATAATTGTAATTAATGAAAATAATTTTATTATTATATCCATAAATAGTATATAAAATAGAATTTATGTAAGAAGAGATAAATAATTTTATTAATATTATTATAACATAAATTAATAATTTTAATAATAAGTAATTAAATTTAATAAGGATAATTTTATAATTATATCCATAAATAGTATATGAAATAGAATTTATTCAAAGAAGGTGGATAAATAACTTCTTATTCTCTATAGAAAGTAGGACTTTTGAAGAAGTTTTATTTTTCCTAATTTGTTAAATTATAACCAGTTAAACAATCTATCTTTGCCTTATAATTTGAAAAATAGAATTTGATACATTTCTTAAGAAATGTATTTTGTAAATTTTATATAATTTTTATCTTTTAGACTATAAATTTGATGTATTGACAATATAATTAATTTTTTATTTTATGTAATGAAAGTATTGTAGTCATTTTACTATAATAAATTTTATTTCTTATCAATTTTATTTTCATCTAACTAAAATTAAATAGTTTCTCTCCCTTTTTTTCTCCAATCAAATATACTTAAAGAAAATAACTTCTCTCTTTTTATTTCTCTCATTTCGTTTCTCCTATTTTTTTTCTTCTTCTCTAACCAAAAATAGCCTAAAAGTAGACTCAAAGCTTTGTTTCAATTTTAATGTTTGTCTATTTGACTTTTTTTCCCTGCAATCTTTATAGTGAAGCATATGAAAATTTGTGTAGGGCTCTTATAGCAAACAAGTTTGCTATCTGGCCAAGGAGACATAAGGTTAAACAAGGCTTTGGTTGATAAAGCATTGCCCCTTTTTAATTTTTATGTTGCCACTTGCCAGATTGGAAGAATACATGCCAAGCTAACATGTTCAATTATTTATTTATTTTCAAATAAAATGAATTGACTAATTAAATTTGATATAAAAATTATAAAAAAATGAAAACTATTAAATAAAGTTTTATAATTTTTCATAAAATTAAGTATATATATATTGAGAATTATTTATTCAAGTGACAGTTAATATTTTTAAAATTTTTTATGTCTTTTACTTTATCTAAAATTTGATTTGTAATTTTTATGTGTGTATATTTAGTGGTTTAATTACTTCTATGATTACCTAAAAAAATTAAGTATGCATATGTGTAATAAGTTTAAAAAATTACAATTTTATTATCATTTAAATTACATTAGAAAAGCTATTTTGAATGTTATTTTGAATAATAATAGGAATTTATGGAAGCTATTTTGAATGTTAATTGATCCAAGATTGAGTAACAAAATAACAACTTTAACTACTAGAAATTCAGGAGTAATCTATATATTATGTATTAGTCGTGATATTTCATGCTTTTTATTATAATAAATATTATTCTCAAAATTCATCACATGTTAATTTATTACATTTTAATAAAAATTCAATTTATCATTTTTTACTTGAAAGATAAATTTTGAAATAAAAAATATTTACCTTTATAATATTAAATCCATTCTTAATAAAAATTTAAATTTAAATTTAACTTTCTATTTATAACTAGAATTCATAACTATCTATTTATTTTATTCTCATATATTATATTTATGTTTCACTCTTTTTCTTTCTTCATTTTTAACCACTTTAAAGCTCTCATTCTATCTAAAATAAGAGTTTTTATTTTTATCTTTAATATTTATAAGTTTACAATCACTTAATTATTTTATTCTCATAAAAAGCTCCTCAAATTACATTTAAATTTTATTTTTTCTTTCCACCTTTAGTCATTTCAAAATTATTATCTTTTTAAAGATAACATTTTTTATTTTTATTTTCATTATTTGTAAGTATTATCTCTTACTATTTTTAATCATTTGCAGTTGCTTGACCTAAAATTTTTATCATGTAAATTTTTTTATAATTTCTTTTACTTTTTTATATTATTATTACAAATTTAATTGTCCATTTTTTTTATTATAAGTTCTTTATTATATTGGAATTCTACTTTTTTTAGGAAAAAATTACAACTTAATTGATTTTCATTAGCTTAATGGATTGTTAATATGTAAAATTATAAAAGCATATATTTTATTAGATATTTTTTTTATTACTCCATACTATTTAACAGAAAAAGCACAATGTTGGAAAAAATTATGAAAAAAGAAGAGTTGTCACGTAAACATATGAACTATTAGTTATAAAATTTATAAATTTATAATTGATAATACATATGAATAGATAATTTTTTATTACATTATATTTGTATAAAAATATTCAAATTAACAAATACAATATTTTCTATTTTAAAATTTTAAAATTATTTTATTTTTATCTTTATTTGATTTTATTAAATTTTTTTTATTTTCATTTAATTTGATTTAAAATTTTTTTATCCTTATTTTTATTTCATTTTATATCCAGTTTAAAATTTATAAAATTTCACCTATAATACACTTTCCTTTTATATTCATTTGATAAAATTATCTTTTTATTTTTATAAACAAATGAACAATTCAACTTATCTCTATCTGTCTAATGATATTTATTATTAAATACCTCAATAGTTCATCTTCATTTAGTGTATTTTTACTATAGTAATTATAAATTTATTTTTTTATTTCACAATTCAATTAATTATTTTTTGTATTATTTTTCTAAATAATTATATTATTTCTCTCACATTATTTTTCTCCTCTATGTCATTAATATATTTTTCCTAAAATTTGAAAAAGGGAAATTCTTTTTCTAAGAATTTGATACTCATTACGGCTTTACTTCCCATAATCGATAAGCTAACTTATACCTTATTAACCAGGTCAATAAGGTATAAGTTAACTTATAGAGGTATTTTTCGTACTAACTTATAAGCTATTTCAGGTAACTTATAAGTTCTGATTTAATAAGTTACTTAGAGTAATTTATAACTTTTAAGCTATTACTTTTTAAAATTCTTTTAAATCTATCCTTATTCTTTTTATTAATTTGTAACTCATACTTTTTGTAATATAAATTTAAATAATTTTTATAAAATATAATTTATTATATTTCAAGTAATTATAATTTTATAATAAATAATAAAATAAAAATTATATAAGTAAATAAATATATAATTTTATAAAATATAATTAATTAAATATTAGTAATCATACTTTTATTTTAAACTTTTTAATTATGTTAATATAATTTAATTTTTAGATAAATATAAATTATTTTAATTATATATATTTCTATTAATATCTCCTTTTATGTCATTTTACAATATTAACTAGTTCAACAACTAATTTTATGAAATGCTTTAGTTAATTTATCAACTATCAGTTATAGGCTTTGTTTCGAGCAAATAACTAATAAACTAATTGATAGTTAATAACTGATAATTAAATTATTTTAATTATATATATATATATATATCTATTAATATCTCCTTTTATGTCATTTTACAATTTTAACTAGTTCAACAACTAATTTTACGAAATGCTTTAGTTAGTTTATTAGTTATCAGTTATAAGCTCTGTTTCACGCGAATAGTTGATAAGTTAGCTGATAATTGATAAGTTACTTTATAACTAATAAGTTAACTGATAGTTGATAGTTAATAAGATAAATAAAGTATTTCATAAAATTAGTTATTAAATTAGCTGAAATTACAAAATGACATAAAAGAATATATTAATAGAAATACATATATAATTAAAATAATTTATATTTGTCTAAAAATTAAATTATATTAATATAATTAAAATATTTAAAATAAAAGTATAATTGCTAATATTTATTAATTATATCTTATAAACTTATATATTTATTTATTTATATAATTTTTATTTTATTATTTATTATAAAATTATAATTACTTAAAATATAATTAATTATATTTTATAAAAATTATTTAAATTTATATTATAAAAGATATGAGTTGTAAATTAATAAAAATAATAAGAATAAATTTAAAAATAATTTAAAAAAATAGGTAACTTATTAAATCATAGTTTATAAGTTATCTGGAGTAACTTATAAGTTAATACAAAAAATACTTCTAGAAGTTAACTTATAACTTACTGATTAGGTCAATAAGTTATAAGTTAACTTATTTTTTGTGTGAAACAAAGTTATAAGTTATTAGTTATCAGTTATCAATTAACTTTTCAGTTACCAAGTAGTTTATCAGGTATTTATGCGAAACGGAGCTTACATATTTTTTATTTGTTAATTATTTTATATTTTTATTAGATTTTGAGAAAATTTTTTATTGTAATACACATTTTAAAAGATATTAAATATGAATTGATCAATTGTATTTTTAAACCAAAAGTTATTCCTCTTTTCTACATGAATTCAAAAATATATAATATTTAATATCAAAATATTAAATTCTAGCAACATATAGGACATAAATTGTGGATTTTAATGAGTTATTTTCAATATAAAATTATTACTTTTAAAAATTTGTTTTGAAAGTTTATTTTATACTATAACATAATAAATAGAAAATATATTATTTTATCATTAAAAAATTATTCTTATCATAAATTATATTATTAAATATTAATATTAATAATTATTATTATCTTAAAAATAAGTATCTAATTAATACGATATCATAAGTCATTTTTTTAATAAAATAAATTTAAAATTTATTATCTACTTGAATGTTGAATAAAATAAGTGTAGAGATAACTTTTTTTCTTACCGTTATTGGCTATATGTTAGTTAATTTTTCATCTAACCCTCTTTATAAATAATTATTGTATAATTATAATAGTATATTATTAAAATAAATATTCATTTGTGATGTAAAATTATTATTTTTAAAAGTTTGTTTAAGATAGTAAATAAAAAATATATTACTATTAAAAAAATTTATTCCTATCATACATTATATTATTAAATATTAATATTAATGATAATAATTATATTAAAAATTTTGAATTCAAAATTAATTACTTATTTAAGTTGAACAAAATTAGTAGAAAAATAATTTTTCTTAAATATGTTAGTTATACATTAGTTAAATTTTTATCTAATTTTTTATGAATAATTAATATATAATTATAATATTTTATTATTAAAATGAATATTATCCGTGCAGGTGACATCCACCAGTATCTATATTATGAAGTGAAAATTCTAACCATCGCCCGTGGGGCTCGGGATTGCTCGGGAGAGTGGGAAGAAAAGAGCTTGGAAAGGATTTTAAATTTTAATATTTTTTAATTGCTAGAGAAAAAATAGAAGGAATAGAAAATAAAATCATAAAATTTATGATTTTTATAATTTTTACATATTAATATTTTAAATTTTTATTTCATTTTCTCTATTTAACAAATTTTTAAAATTACTTCGACTTTCTTTTTATTTTCTAGACTAAAAATCTGCTTTACCGAATACTTTTTGTAAGAATAAAATTTTATCAAATTTTTTATTAAAAATTTATATTATTTAATTTTTATAAAATTAAAAATTTTTAAATTTTAATCCTTTTATTCATAAAATAAAATATTAAATTATTGTAAGAATTAAATTTTAAAATTTTTTAATTTTACAAAAATTAAATTAATATAAATTTTAATCAATAACTATATTAATAAAAATTCAATTCAATTCAATCTTACAGCATCGAAATAAGTATTTAGTCAAGGATAGGATGAGCAAAGTTTGAAAGTCTAATAGAGTAACGGTGGACTAGCATCCTTCCTGGCGAAACTAGAATCCAATTCCACTACAATTTCGCTCCATTTGTACTCCACGTTATTCCGCAGCTCATTTTCATGGCTTCTCCGATCGCTTAGGTTTAGCAATTAGCGCATAAATCTCAAACCTGAAATCAAAACCCTAGAAAACACCACCACCCAATGGCGACAAGAAGATGCGTGCCCGTTCTAAACCAACTTTTCGCATCATGCTCACGATTCAACCCTGCCCGATCGGTCACCTACATGCCCCGACCCGGAGACGGCGCTCCACGGGCCGTGACACTCATACCGGGCGACGGGATCGGACCCCTGGTCACCGGCGCCGTGGAGCAAGTGATGGAGGTGATGCACGCGCCGGTTTTCTTCGAAAAGTTCGAGGTTCGGGGGGACATGAAGAAAGTGCCGCAGGAGGTGATCGATTCGATCAGGAAGAACAAGGTGTGCTTGAAGGGTGGTTTGGCTACGCCCATGGGCGGTGGTGTGAGCTCGTTGAATTTGCAGCTTAGGAGAGAGCTTGATCTGTATGCTTCACTTGTGAATTGCTGCAATCTTCCTGGGTTGCCGACGAGGCATGAGAATGTTGACATTGTTGTGATCAGGGAGAATACGGAGGGCGAGTACGCTGGTCTCGAACATGAGGTTGTTCCCGGCGTCGTCGAAAGCCTTAAGGTAGATTTATATTGCATTTTTTTTCCCTTGTTGATTATTTTGATGAATTTGGTGTGCATATTCTGTCTCGGCTGCAATGTCTTTCTTTTAGTTTTGAATTATGTAGGAGGCGATCAATTTAAGTTGGAATTTCGTGGGTAAATAAGTTTAACCGTACTTAGGAGTAGATATTGTTTATTACTTACTTTGTCTTCTTATGTAGAGTGGCCAAAAAAAAAAAAAAGGCAAGTTTGTCAATTTGAAGGGTTAGGTGTCAAGTATCAGTTTCACTCAGGGGAAGCAAGTGCGAAATCGGGGGCTGGATTAAAATTTATTAAGAACTTATATGAAAACTTCTTAATTTTTAGGGGCTTAATTATAAATTTCTTATAAAAATAAAGAAAACGAAGGAAAAATTTTGCAAATTTCCCCAAGCTTGGCTCCCCCAAGCTCATACGTAGCTTCGCTCCTGGTTTCACAGTTAAACTGATTGTTCCTCCTGCCCTTCATCCATCCAGTACTGCCGTGAGTAGTGATGAGCTAGTACTGAAATTATTCAGTTGCATTTTTTTCTTGTCAATGTAGATTTATTTATATTTTTTGTAGAGTCCAATGGTGTTGTAGCCGACCTCACTTAATGGAATAAAGCTTTGTTGTTGTTGTAATGTAGATTTATTTACAAACTGACTGAAATTTTTCAGTCGAACTATTTAGTTGCATCATACGTAGTTGTAGGTTTGAATTCACTGTATGTACTGGAACTTACGATGAGGGGAAAGAATTCAGGCTGATTGATCATTTATTTAGCAAGTGTACAGCAGTAATGGAGGATATCATTTTGTATTGAGACTTATTGTATTTTAATTACTTGAGTGTGTACTGCATTTAGTGTCACTTTTTATGCATCATAATTATGGTCCGTGATACTCATCAGTTTTTTCAAGGAAAAATGAAAGAAAAAGCCTAAAAAAATTTCTTTAACTGACAACAGCTTATAAGTGTATGAGTTTATTTATTTATTTTCTTTTTCTGCATGAACATAAATTATGTATAGGCTCCTGCAATGCTTATGCTATTGCTAGCTTTTATATATTGAATACAAGCCACATGTTTTTGTCATTTCTTGCAGAGTATTCATTCATTACTTGAGTTCCTTTCCCTTAGGCTCTCTGTAAATCTCATGAAATTAGCACCTTGACATTGTTCGGTATTTGGCTATATATATAGTGTTGTATGTTTGCAACTCATACTAATTTTTTGTTAGGTAATAACAAAGTTTTGTTCAGAGCGCATTGCGAAATATGCTTTCGAGTATGCTTACTTGAATAACAGAAAGAAGGTGACTGCTGTGCACAAAGCAAACATTATGAAGCTTGCAGATGGTTTGTTCTTGGAATCTTGTCGGGAGATTGCCTCAAAATATCCTGGAATTACATATAATGAAGTTATTGTGGATAACTGCTGCATGCAGCTTGTTTCAAAGCCTCAACAATTTGATGTCATGGTACGTGAATTCAAAAGTAGACTTAATGGTATTTCATAATATGTATAATCTTTGATTAAAGTACATTGCAATATAAAGTTGTTTTATGGATACTTTGATTCAATTCTATCTAATTATTAGTGGGATGATCAACTCGTCAGACTTTAATGAAATTGTAAGTAAGTTTGTGATTTATAAATCTTTTTGTTTAGTGTTGCTGAACTATAAATTTTGCTTTAGAAATTACTATGCTGATTGTAAAGGAGTGAGGTTCATTTAACTGTGGGTGAAATATAATCTGGAGTAGGGATAAAACTAGTCACACTCTGCCAACATGGAATTAGATATTTGTTCTTCTGGCCATCTATGTGGAGAAGGGGATGTGGTATGGACTAGGAGAGGGAGCAGTTATGCTTAAAGTTGCAGCATATCTCTGACCTTTATAGAATGGGTTTGTGCTATTTAATGTAGTAAATAGATAAAGAATTCTGCCTTGATTATTTCATGGTAAAAGTGAGAACCATTGCAGGATGTTATCAGTTGGCACATTGGTTCTTTCTTTGTAATTTAGCTTCTTTGTTCCACTCAGTTTTTCCGAAGTTTGAAATTGATTACAATGGTTGAGTTCATACACACTGTTTGCATTTGCCAGGTAACACCCAATCTTTATGGAAATCTAGTTGCAAATACTGCAGCAGGTATTGCTGGAGGCACGGGAGTCATGCCAGGAGGTAAGATTATTTAATATACCAAAACTCACATTTATTTTATGAGTGTATTACCTTATGGGTTATCAAATACTGTGCTGCATCCTATCGGCTTATTACTATTGCATGTGAAGGTAATGTGTAGAACTTACAAGTGCAGATTATGGATTATTACTTGTATGCAATGTTGTTTTATACATTTCTTGAAACTCCATGCATTGAAGACTGTAAAGTAGGTCAATAAAAGTTTCATTCGGTAACTATTGGCAACATGCTTGTAGGTAATGTTGGGGCTGATCATGCTGTGTTTGAGCAAGGTGCTTCAGCAGGAAATGTTGGTAACGATAGAATTGTGGAACAAAAGAAAGCAAACCCAGTGGCTCTGCTTCTCTCGTCAGCCATGATGCTTAGACATCTTCGATTTCCAGCATTTGCTGATCGATTGGAAACTGCTGTCAAAAAAATCATACAAGATGGAAAATACAGGACAAAGGATCTTGGAGGGCAAAGCACCACGCAAGAAGTTGTTGATGCAGTCATTGAAGCTCTTGGCTGATTCATTTATTTGCCAATATCTTAAGCAAACTTCTGAGCTTCCATTAAATGCCCCAGGCTCGTACATTCTTTGCTAACCAATTATATTAGCATTATTTCCCATCATTGAGGGTAAAAATTATGAAATTTTGGTCTCGAATAATGTTTAAGGCAAAACGAGATTGATGCTA
Source organism: Sindora glabra (assembly GCA_020226215.1). NCBI lineage: Eukaryota > Viridiplantae > Streptophyta > Magnoliopsida > Fabales > Fabaceae > Sindora > Sindora glabra. The sequence goes on along the minus strand of CM035236.1, from coordinate 14,936,353 downwards.
TTAGTTTAAGTTACCAATTCAAGAAGGAAATGATGATATTTCTTGTTCATTGCTTTTATGCATTAGAATTTTATATGCTCATTTATTCCTCAACTCAGAAACCCTCTACCGTACTTGGGTTACTTTAGAAATTTCTGCTTAACAGAGTTTAGTGTGCAGGAAGAACAGTTTACATTGCAAGAATCGTTAAGTATATATTGACGATTGACAATGAAATTCTGCCATTGGTTTAAATGGAAGTAGTAAGTACTTCACCATCACCATATATAATAAAGAAGAGATTAGGACCGGAAAGAAACCATACTTAGCCACTGTTTAGCAATTTTAAGATGCGAGGTTCTTCTATGTAGTGGAACACCGGCGCTGAAAATCTGAATGCCGTGCTTGTCTATTATCTATTTATGAATAGGAAAGCTTGGTTGCCCCAAAATTAGCATGTCGCGTACCTCAGTTAAAACCATTTAGTTGTATCCTCTGTTCTGTCCGAGTCTCAGTCTCCATAGGTCTTCCTTGTACTCTCGTTATGATCTGTTAATCCTTCCTTGCAACTTCTTTTGGTGTCATCAATAAATGAAATCTGCATGACATGATTTGAAGCAAGTAAATGCCTAGTTCCAATTTGGATACAAAGACAGGCTGACAAGTTGGATTAGGACTGAGTGAATTAAATACTCTAAGCCAAAAAAAAAAATAGAAAATAGATAAAATATTTTTTGAAAGACTTGAACAAAGGGAGATCTATTCATTTTATTTTCTCAAATGAAATAATCATGTTCTAAATTATTATTTTAGTTCTTCTATTTTTCCTCCTTTTTTGTTATATTAAAGAGATATATACACAATTTTTTTTTGGAGTTCTATTATATTAAAATGAATTTTGAATCCTATCGTGCATAAAAATTTTATATTTATTGATATGATTCAAAATATTCACCCTTCCCGTTTTTTCGCCTCTTCACCATTAATCTTCTGAGGCCGTTTCACCACCCCAATGCAAGTCACCACTATTGGATCGTGTGAACGTATCCAACGGTTAGGTAGTGTCAGTTAAGGAAACCGAACTGACCTGACCGAATATAACCGAGCTTTGAGTATTAAAGTTCGCAACCAACCGAAGCTTGTGCTTTAACTGGTTGAAACCAAACACCTCAGTTCCAATCGAGTGCAAGCGGATTGGATCGGTTAGTGCAGCGTACTTAGACCTCTTTTTCCTGGATTCAGCTCACATAATCCCCTCAGAAAACCAGCAGCAATTTACTGCTATTCGTCACAAGATTGAGGCCATCGAACTAATAAACACTCTTCATTCAACCATAAGAAGCAATAGGAGCAAAATTGTTTCAGCGGAAACTCAAAATCTTGGATCTAACCAACCATATAGACTTGAAGGAGATGATAATTTTAGCTCTTGAAGCCTTGACGTACCTTTTGGATTGCTTTTATGACGACCAGCAAGTTTTCACCAAGGAGCTCATTATAAACATCATCTTTATGCAAAGCATCCAAAGCTCCAGAAAGTGATTGGGGCATTCGCTCGAGTTTTTCTTTAAAGTCCTCTGGATTTACATCTATTGCATAATTGTTATGAAAAAGACAAAAAAAATTATGCATTCTTCACAAGAATGCCAAAAACTGAGGACCATTTAATGTTTTGGAGGTATGTTGACTAATCGCCGTTCGCTGGTCGTGGGAGGAAGAAGAGTGCAATTTGTGCAGGGTTCATCGATGAAATAAGAGAGAAGAGGGAAAAGGATTCTGAAAATCTAATTAAAAGCCATTAATACGACATCATTTTATACCTCTTTCATCTTATTTTCGATCGGCCGCGGACCTGCCACCGACCGAACTCGAATATATTACCTATGTTTCATTTCTTTTTTTTGGTCGATTTTAATCGACCATACTTTACTATTCGTCATTGATCGTTATTTGACGGTCAGCTGGATAAGATCCGACCAGCAATATTTGGCCACCCTAGTGATGTTTCCTTCATCGCGATCTCTTCAAGTCCTATCATTTACTTGCCTTATCTTCTCAGTCGTAAAATCATCATAGTCCCTTTGCCAAATTGACCAGTGGCTCCATTTGCCTTTGTCCGCTTTAGCTAGGGGTATAAATCGAGCAAGCCTGCTTCGATACTGATTAATTAATTCGTACCATCTGTTAAAAAAATGAATTAAATTTTGAAGATTTGAATTCGGTTCGTATTTATAAGTTTATGAATAAGTCCACATTCATTCAATTTGTATTATCTATGGAAAAAAATAAATTAAATTTTTGAAGATCAAATTTAATCTGAATTTATGAGACTCGAGACATCCTAACTATTACCTACGTGATTCCCGCACGCTTAATTAGTATAGACAACCTTAGCACCTCTACGTTAAGGTTCGCACAACTACTCCTCTCACCAGTACCTTCCCAGCATGCAATGTTAGATCCCTTCCGCAAGCCGTGCTACTCTCTCTTCCTTGTGGACATTTCTGTCCTTTGACCAATCGGTTATGTAAACCCACTAATCCCATGCTTGTTAAACTGAAAAATGAGTGGAAAGGAAAGAATTTTAAATTTTAATTTTTTTTTACTTGATTGGTTAAAAGTGAAATAGAAGAAAAAGAAAATGCAATGATATGATTTATGATTATATTATTTTCACATATCACTAATTCAATTTTTTTTTCATTTTAACTAAATTTTAAAATCTTTTTTTCTTTCATCTTTTTCATCAACAAACATTGGTTAAGTATCCACCATCAGTCCCAAGTAATTCTACTTGCTTTTGTATTGTTCTCTTGTTAGGTATTGATTTACACTTTGAGGTTGTTTAGTTGTAAGAGAAATGGGGGGAGAAAGAAAATAAAAGAAAAAGAAATTTGAGAAGAAAGTAAAAGGAAAAAAAAGATATGTTTTTTCTCTTGTATTTGATTGGAGAGAAATTTGAGGAGAAAGAAAATGGGAGATAAGTTATTTTCTTTTATTTAGATAAATTGAAAATTAGAAAGAAAGAAAATTGAATAAAATAGAATAACCACAATATCCTTTATGTATAAAACATGGTTAGTTTATTATCAATGTAAATTTATTCTACACTATCACCCCCTTATGCATGATTATATCATTAAATTTGTGATTAAAAAATTTTATGTAATATTTATTTCTTAATGAGATATCATTTTTTATTCATCAATAATATAAAAATATTTAAATTATCAATTCATCAAATTTAAAGTCTTTTAAAAATATATGTTGTGATAATAATTTTCATTAATTTTAACATAAAATTGTTAACAAATTAAGTAGGCATGCTTATTGAGAATGTCCTTTTTCTTAGTGGCCAATGTTATACTTGTTTGTTGGGTTTTTAATAGACTTTATTAATTTTGTTCTCATTTTTCATCACAAATTAATCTATTAACTCTTCGTTATAGCATACAATAATGTTCCATCACATATAACGTAATATTATATTAAGTCATAACTTCCATCATAGTATATATTGGTGTTTCATGATATATTACCTAGCAAAATATAAATTTAACACATCATCTACATTGTTTATGTTATATACATCCTTCCAACTACCATTATCATGCAAAATCCACATAACTTAGTTATATACATCTTTGAAAAATTCTGTAACATTATTGAATATTTTTCAAATGATTTATGCATCTTTTATGAAGTGATATAAGAGGTTTTAGCGGTTCTTTTATGGCACACTAAAAAAAATTAATTTTTGGCACTTTTATTTTACATAAAAATCAATAGCACTGAAATCGAATTTCTTGCATGACTTCTATATTTTTTAACTTATTCCATAAATTTACAGATTTGTAATATTAAGGTTTGCTTCTCTTAAAAATTACAAGACTTCTTTCAACTATTTCAACTCGTTTGGTAGCTAATGTAATTCCTTCTCTCATAACTTCAGTTAAATTGTTAATTCTTATATTTATTTTTTTAAATCCACTTTCAACTAAATCAATCATTGTTGCTTTATGTTTGGTGTACTTTGAAAATGATGTTCTTTGAGATTGATTTTCATAAAATTAATTGAAATTACCACATGTAGGACTATATGCATTTATATTGCATGTAGAATTTATATCTTCATAAAAACCAAAATTAGACATAACATCAAAACAATCACTCAAATCAATGTTGTCCTTTTTCTATTATTGGACTTTGTCTTTTGCACTTTCAGCACAAATATCAATTGCTTTATCCTTACAAAAAAAATCCAAAAATTTATCATAATTATACATTAGTGTTCGCTTCCACTTTTATGCTTCAAGTTTCTATTATTAATGTAACCTTTGTCGATCATGTCTATATATTAGAAATAATTTGAAATTCAATACCCTTAAAGAAATATATTGACTGTAAAAATTTATTATAGTGTTATAGTAGTTATATATAAGCAATTATCTTCAAAATCTCATCCTAAACTTTTGGCTTCGCTTTAAATATCCATGTTATGGAATTCTAACCAATTCCACTTCATATATGAAATAAATCATAACATTCATTAAAGAGTGTCTTTAGACTTTTCATTCTATTCTTAATGTGTTGCTTTTGAAAAAAAGGTCATATCATTGATTTCAAAGTTTTCACCACAGTAACATAGGTTAGAGAAGTGAAAGTACCATCTAGTCTATTTCTTTCATGGACTTCCTCCAACAAAGTATTTAACAACATTGTATTCATCTCTAGAGTCTATTGCAGTGTATCTTTAGAAGAAGTTTATCCTTTATTTTTTGATCTCTTGTTCGTTGACATGATTCAATTTGCAAATTATCACATAAACTAGTATGATTACATAAGTAGTATGGAAAATTAATAATTAAGTTGTATGACAATATATTTTTTGTATACAATTTGTAATAAAATAATTTATTGTAAAGATAACAATCTTGCATCCTTCATTGGCATAAGCAACATACTTGATGTCTTATAAAATGCAAACATAAAAAATGCAAAAGTAACCCTATTATGCAATATTTATATGAAAAACACATAGTTCTATATCATTCAATATGGAACATCAAGTTCATAAAAAAATCAATAAATTACATATAATTACATAGTACATAAAATAAATTTATGATAAGCTCTTTTGATATTCATTCTACATAAGAGTTACTATGTTTTCTATTAAAATGAATCCCATATAAGGATTTATTTTAAGAGAAAGTATAATAACTCTTATGTGGGGTGAATATCAAAAGAGTTTATCATAAATTTTTTATGTACTATATCATAAATTTTTTTATATACTATATAATAATATGTAATTTATTAGTTTTCTGATGAACTTAGTGTTATATATCGAATTGTGTAGAATTATGTGTTTTTCATATAAATGTTGTTTAACATGATTGCTTTTGCATTTCTTTATATTGTACAAGACATCAGTCATAGTACTTATGCTAATGAAAGATGCAAGATTGTTGTCTTTAGAGTAAATTGCTTTGTTACAAACTACATACAAAAAATATAATGCTATGCAATTTAATTATTAATTTCATAAATTACTTATATAATCGTACTAGTTTATGTGACAATTTATAGATTAAATCATGTCAAATAACAAGAGATCAAAAAATAATGGATATACTTCTTCTAAAGATACATTACGATGGACTCCCAGGATGGATACATTGTTGTTAGATGCTTTGTTGGAAGAAGTCTACAAAAGAAATAGATCAGATGATACTTTCACTTCTCTAGCTTCCATTACTTCGTAAAAACTCTAAAACCAATAATAGGATTTTTTTTAAAGTAATACATCAAGAATAAAATGAAAACTCCAAAGGTATTCTTTAATGAATGTTATAATTTATTTTATATGTGGAGTGAAATTTGTTGGAATCCTATGATACAAATGTTCAAAACAGAGCCAAAAGTTTAGGATGAAATCTTGAAGATAATTGCTTATATATAACTATTGCAATACTATAATGAATTAATAAGAGAAGCCTAAAGCACAAAAATGGAAGTGAACACTAATATATAACTATGATAAATTATTGGATCTTTTTGGTAAGGATAGAGCAACTAGTGTTAGAAGTGCAAAAGACAAAATCCAATGGTGGGAAAGGAAAAACATTAATTTGAATGATTATTTTGATATTATGCTGACTTTAATTTTTATTGAAAAAATGAAGGCATAAATTTTACAAGCAATACGAATGCATATAGTTCTGTATGTGGCAATTCCAATTAATCTCACGGAAATCAATCCCAAGGAACATCATCTTCAAAGGACATCAAACACAAAGTACCAATGATTGATTTAGTTAAAAGTGGATATGAAAAAATGAACATGAAAATTAACAACTTAATTGAAATTATGAGAGAAGAAATTACATTAGCTAACAAACAAGTTGAAATAGATGAAGAGTTCTTACAATTCTTGAGAGAAGTAGACTTCAACATTACAATCTTGCAGACGTATGGAATGGGTTAGAAAGTATAGAAGTGATGCAAAAAATCTTATTTCAATACTATTGGTTCTTGAGTAAAAATAAGAATGTCAAAAATTAATTTTTTAGTGTGCAATAGGAAATGCACTAGAATCTTTTATATCATTTTATGAAGGATGCAAAAATCATCTAAAAAGTATTTAGTAATATTATGGGATTTCCTAGGATGTATATCACTAATTTATGCAAAATTTACATGATAATGATAGTTCATAGGATGTATATAACATAAACAATGTGGATGATGTATTTAATTTATATTTTGTTAGGTAATATGTCATGGAACACCAATGTATACTATGATGGGAGTTGAGACTTAATATAATGTTGAGTTATATGTAACACTATTGTATGCTATAATATAGGGTTAACAGACTAATTTGTGATGAAGGATGGAAATAAAATTAATAAAATTCATTGAAGTCCAACAAACAAGCATAACATTGGTCATTAGAAAAAGATAATCCTAGTAAGCATGTCTACTTAATTTGTTAATGATTTTATGTTAAAATTAATAAAAATTATTATCATAACATTTTTTAAAAGATTTTAAATTTAATGAATTGATAGTATAAATATTTTTATATTATTGATGAATAAAAAATGACATCTCATTAAAAAAAATATTAGATAAAAATTTTTAATGACAAATAGGGGTGATATTGTAGAATAAACTTACATTGACAATGAATTAACCATATTTTATACATTGAGGGCATTGTAGTTATTTTACTCTATTAAGTTATCTTTCTTCTCAATTTTCTATCCATTTAAATACAAGAAAACAGTTTCTCTCTTATATTCTTTTTTCTTAAATTTCTCTCCAATCAAACATATGGAAATAAAGGATTTGTTTGTTTTCTATTTTTACTATTTTTAAAAGGAGAATAACTTATTTACCAATCTATTTTCAGAATTTATTTTTAAAAATTATTTTCTAAATATATAACTTAAAAATAGAAATAATTTTTAGTTATTTTTTGAATTTATTTTCTTATTTTGAATATCAATTTTATAATTAAATAAAATATTTTTTTACAATATTAGTCACTTTTTAATCTTAATTTTTTAATTCAAAAATAATTTTTAAAGATATTTTTTAAAAATATATCTAAATACACTCAAAATATCTTCCTTTTTTTTTCTTTTCTTTCTATCCTCCTTTTTCCCCCCCCTCATTTCTCCGGCAACCAAACAAAAACTAAAAGAAGCAAGTGTCAATGTTCATAAATTCATAGAAAAAATAGAAAGCCTCGGATAATTCTTCCCACAAGGGCACAGTGTATTGGTGAGCGCTCATTTCTTCTTCTCCTTTTCTGTTCTTAACTTTTTTTTTTTTTTGGTTTTGTGAAATTGCTGAGTGGTCCTTTCACGTCACTTTACCTTGTATCTCACCATGCAATCACATCAACGGTAATTTGTTTGGTTAGAAAGAAAGATGATAAAAGAAAAAAAAATAGATAAATTACATGATTATAATTTTTTAATTATTTTATATCTTAAAAATTTTTGTTTATTTTATTTTTTCTCAATATAAATTTAAAAAATTCTTCTTCCTCCTCCTTTTTTTTTTTCTAATCAAACAATAGGTTAATGAGAGGCTCAAGCCAATCCAATGTGTACAAATGTGCACGAAGTTTTGAGGTATTCTCATGTGAGGGGGACATCAAACCAACGCCGCACGCAATTTGTGCCATTCAGTCTTGTGATAAGCCATCCCATCTCCAAAATACATAAAATATAAAGTATGGTTGAAACTTATATATTTACTATAAAGGCATTCTTTTACGATACATCAGGTTGAAATAACATGCAAACAATTTTATAAAATTTATAATATTTTATATAAAAGTTATAATTTTTTAAAATTCTTATAACAATTTTTAAAATTTGTGTTATAAATATCATTATTTAATATTGTAAAATTTATTAAAAATTATAAATTTTATATAAATAATTGTACTCTCCTAACTTATATCATTATAAAAAATAACACATTTTACATAAAATGTTATGAATTTTATAAAAAAAAATTGTAAAAATTCTCAATTGATTATATACATACTATCTCAATTTTATATAGTATCCAAGAATTCCCCTTTAATATATAGCCACAATAAATAAATAGATAAAAGGATTTTACCATGCGGAATTCAATTATTTTAACGGGTATGAAAATGAGTGATTAAGAAAAGGCTGGTCACTCAAATCAAAACTTGATTCATACACACAAAAACAATTGTCAAAAGTCAGTTTTTGCCAGAATCTTCCAAAACATTTTCAACCCAAAAAAATAAAAAAATTATTATAAAAATAAATAAAATTGGAAGTGTATCGTACATGTTGGGGTGTAAAACATGCTACAAGTCCGCATGCTTTGCAAATGGTCCTGTGAGTAGAAGGGGATTCGATCCTTATTTTTTAAATTTATTTTATTATGAGTTTATACAGATAAGTTCACCCAGCTCAAGCCAGCACAGGCTCTCACGAACTTTTTATTTTTTAGGTATTTGAAAATTTTTAAATTCATTTTAATTCTCAATTTAACGTATAATGATATAAAATAATTTTTTAAATTTTATTTTATTAACTAATTATACAAAATCAAAAAATTAATTGATTAATTATAATTTATAAAAAAATAACGAATGTACCTTCTTTAATTTAATATGCAATAATTTAATATAATTTTTTAAAATTATTTAACTAATTAATTAGATAATATAAAAATTAATTAATAAATTATAACTTATAAAAAATAATTTTTTACTCTAACTTAATTTAATATTTTCTTAAATATATTTTTTTAATTTTCAAAATTCGATCTTTAATTTTTATATATATATTTTTAATAATTCAATTATTTTCAATTAAAAAAAAGATGCAAGTTACATGCAAACCCTCGTGATCCGGACCAATTTTATTCATTTCGGGTGCAGGCAGGCAAACGCGCCCCGCCATCTCTTTGTAGTTGCTCCACTGTTGGCAGAACCTCCGGCAAATGCCACTAACTAAAATGATAGCGGCCTTATGATGCCTCCCACAAACTCTATGCCTTTGGGGAAACCTCTTGGCCTTTCCCAAATTCCCCAGTCTGACTTACAACGCAGCGACAAACAAGAAGAACTGCAATCATACGACACCGTTTTCAAGCCCGGTGCGCACATGACCTTTATTTTTATCTTCTTCCTCCTCCTCCTTGCATCCTCATTTTCATTCTCCTTCGTTTCATTCTCATCTCTTTTTTTGGAGGATCTCTTCGTCATGGGAATAAGAATTACATTCCTCAAATTCGTGCATAATATATGAGTTAAAAAAGAATTATATGAATTAATAAATAAACATAATATTTAATCTCTTAGATATAAAAATTATGATTATTATATTTTTTAAATTTCATAATTAACATTATTATTTTTTTATTTTTATATTTGTTATAATTATTTGTCCCTCTATTCACCTATAATGTTAAGATGAATGAAAAATATTAAAATAAATTTTTAAACCTCAGCTTCATAATAACAAATACATATTTACTTTTTAATTATATTTATTTTTCACTATTTATTTAGTATTACAAGCGAAGATAAGGATGTATGATTATAATAAATGTAAAAATAAAAGATTAATAATAGTGGTTATAAATTTCAAAAAATATAATAATTATTATTTTTATAAATGAGAAATTAAATATTATGTTTACTTATAAAAAATATAGAAATTACATTTATATTATTGAAACCAAAACTGTAAATATAATATATTTTACAGTGCGATAAAAATAGAATATTTCAAATAGGGTGATATAGTTTTATTGTTTTTTTTTTATCAGGAGACCTTTAGTATTTGATAGCTGTATTAAGCCCCGATTAATCCGAAGTTGAGTTAGGTTGAATCTAATAAGAAAATAAAGCTCTCCCAACAATAATTTTTTTCATTCATAAGGTTCCAATTCGAGAGTTTATTTAAAGGAATTAAGCTCACAATCTCTTGGGTCAACTGTCATTGGTGTTTCATTGTTTTCATTATAGAGGAAAAAGCTAATATGATTAAAGGAAGATAGATCATAACTAAATGAGAATTATGAGAAATTTGGGAGAGAAAATCTAAGGAAAAGCATATGATATGTGATTGATGGGATTTAAAATGGGAAAGGAAAAAAATAAAAATATATTTGGAATTTTTTTTGAAGATTTGAACATAAAAAAGAAATAAAAGAAAAATAAATCAAAAGTTATCTTCAATTGTCATGTATTATACACACTCTTATTTGTAGTATTTATTATTTAAGAAATATTATGATCATTATAATACTAAAAAGGTAATAAAGACCTAACTTTGTTAATTTGACCCAAATTAGAACATCAAATTAGTATCATAATTTATGCATTTGAACATTATAATTATCCTTTTGTCACCGAATGGTCCCCGATTAGGTTGAAAATGTAAGATGTTGACAAATTAATCCAAACAGAGGTTGTTACTTTTCAGGTTAGCTCAAGATTTTCATTTCTTACCCGCTTTCTTTCTTGTTGGATCATGGATCCGAGTTATTCAAAATAAGTCCATAACCCAATTTATACCATTCAAAATAAGTCCATAACTCAATTTATACCCTGACCTAAGAAATGTTTATAAATAAGCATAAGAAAAAAAGTTGGGGATTAGTTAACAAAACATACCTTAGAATCTCTTAGAAACTCTCTCTCTTTTCTTTTTTCACACAAAAAAATATTTAGATCATGAACAAGATTGTCTTTTCAAAGTGATTGCTAGTATAATAAATGAAAACAAACATCAAATCTAGAAATTTTTTTGCTACGTACTTCAATATTTTGGTATATATAAATATGTTTCATATTCTTATTATATTTTCCAAAATTAGTACCAAAGCTTGGTTGTTTGTTTTTTTGGTTTCTCCCAAATTAATATATATTTTTCAATAATCGTTTATTGCTTTATAAATATGAAAGTATAATTATTTATTATTGGCAATGTTTTTATCTTATTTTTTATGGTCTGGTTTCATGGGTTTCCGTGGATTTGTTTGCATACTTTATCCTGATCTCAAACTTTGTGGAAAGAAATTTGAAAACTAGAATTTGTATATTTGCTTATATTCAGTTTGCAAATGATGCTTTACATTTTTTTTAAAAAATGATATAAATGCAAACCGACGAATCACTTATAGTTCATCCTTTATATATATGGTCAGAGCACGAATTTTTTTTTTTTACAATTAAAAGCCATATTTTTTTTGTCTTTTATGGTATTTGTCTTTTTCTAAATGTGTTTTAAGGCCAAATATGCCTTTTTCTGGAAAAAAAAAAAAACGTGCAGCACGATCTATGAGATCATATATAATCATTAGAACTACTAGATTTCTAATGATATTCATGGAACCACAAAAGAAACAAGAATGAAAATAGAATGACAGCATTTTTTCTCTTTCTTGATCCAGGACAACATTTGGCTTAATTCGAGTAAGTCACGTGGGTTTTGTCCCATTATAAGTGACATGCAGTTAATGACATTAAGTGTAAAAAAAACTAAAATAAAAAAAAACAACGATTGAAAGCCATTTAAAAATTTTCAAAATGCAAGTAGTTACTTACGTACCATGCCAGCATGATTGGTGGTTACTTATGTAACTGAAAAAACTGTTGAAAACATTTAAAAAAAATATAAAGAGGGAAACTAGCAAGCATAGGATTTGAAACCGTGCCATTTGGATCAATGAAACTAGCGCCCTGACTAATTAAGTAAGGCTCCCAATTTGTTATAACCTACCCAACGAATTATTAAATACTATACTGAAATAATAAAAATGAAAATCTATTTTTCATCACAGGATTCAAACTTCACTTGCCTAGATAACAAACTTAGTGTCAAACCACTTGAACTAAATTATGTTTGATGTAACAATCGCTCATTCATCTTGATATACCATATTGGCAGAATTTTTTTTCACACTTTGAATTTTTTTATAATTATTGTGAGAATTTTTTACATACTGTTTACATGATGTACAAAATAAAAAAAAAAGGATATTTTTTATGATGAACATTTTTTTAACGCATAATTTTTTTATACGAATTATTACTTGGGACATCTAATTGAGTTCTTTCTTTTTGTATATGTTACAAAAAATGGTAAGACTTATACGTATACCAAGAAACATACGAACTCTCGTACAAAGATAAGAAGTCAATAGGTTGACTGTTAAACTTAAAAATCTCTAAGCTAATTCAGAACTTTATAAAGATAATTTTGTACATCTTGTAAATAATATCATCAAGTTTCATGAAAAAGTTTAAAACTTGATATAGGCTAGTGTTTTGAAGATGTATCAGGATTCGAAAAAATTAAAGCCTTTACGAAATACCTTACTTACAGATTATTTACAGATTATTAAAGGAATATATTAGATTTTTTATTAGAAAGAACAAAGGGATCCAGACAATATAATAATATTGTCCATAAATTTGTATTAGATTATTTAAAGTGTAAAAATGCCTTGTCGGGTAGGCAAGAAATCTAGTACTAAAATCAAGTTTCTCAAAGAGCTATATGATAGGTTCATTAGCTTTTTTCCACAAAGAATCAAATATTTGAAACTATTGTAACAATTGCAAACTTTAGGTAGATGTTTAATATTTGATATTTTATGTAATTTCTCTTATGTTCTATATTATTGAAATATGTTTCAATTTATATAATTTTTATTTGAAATTATGTATCTATAAATTATTCTCTTTAATATACTTTGCCTAATTAATTGTTTTAGTGTTAACCTCATATTAGGACTTTAGATGATCATTGGAAACATAATGACCTTTTTACTCTGAACTCTACATGTAAACTAGTCCTAATATAATTAATTAGACTCAAAGTAAATATATATATATATATATAAATATATATATATTGCTAGACATTAATTATGTATAATTTTATCTACATATAGAACTTTGTTTCTACAAACATAATGGCTACTACTTTCAAAAATATTATTGCTAAACTCAATAAGGGTGAGAAACTAAATGGTAACAATTATGAAATTTGGAGCATGAAAATCTAATATGTGTTGGAAGAGTAAGAGACTCTAGAAATACTCAATATTGTTCTAGATGAGTTTGAGGCAAGAAACACGACCCAAAATAGGCAAGACCGAGAAGCTTATGAAGTCTGGAAAAGGAAGAATTTTCTCGCTCGCATTATGTTGCTGAGCAGCATGGAGAATGACATCATACGAGAATTTAGGAATTACAACTTAGTTAGGGATATGTGGTTTGCTTTGAAAAATAAGTTTGGTGGAACATCTGCAATCAAACTAAGATCTCTCATGATCTAATTTGACACTTATAAATGAAAACCTAACTTAAGTATTTTACAACCTTGGGATGCGAAGCTTATTTTCTGGATACCTCAAACTCACATGACAAATTAGGTGCTCAAAGAAAGAAATGTATCTTTATCAGATACGTAGAACATTTAAAAGGTTATGTGTTCATTGGTAATAACAATAGGAATCTCATAGAGTTTGAATCACGAGATGTCACATTCTTAGAAAATAATTTTCCTAAATAGGGTGATATAAATAATGACTTATCTTTATACGAAATTATATATACAAGTGCGCAGGACTTGCTTCCTTCAAATGGGAGAATTTTAGGAAATATGTTTCCAATTCTAAGTACGAATGATAATGATCTTAATCAGTATGAGAGTAATCCAAATGGAAATACTTAAACGATTGATGATCTTAGTCCGAGTGGGAACAATTTGAGGATCCCTAAGAAATATGTTTCTCTAGAGCCTTAATTACGATGTAATGGCAGAAAAGGCATTCCTTGTTGTCGTTTCGACATTGAAGGTGGTGAAACCTTTGTGACCATTACACAAGATGAAGATGAGTCAAGAAATATCACAAAGGCTCTCTCTGGCTCTAATAAGGAAGATTAGACAAAAGCAAAGGGAGAAGCGATGGAGCCTATAAAATCAAATCAAGTTTGGAAACTTGTTGATCTTCCAAAAATTCGTAAGGCCACCACGAACAAATGAGTTTTTAAAATCAAGCATAAGGCTAATGGCACTGTTGAAAATACAAGGCTAGATTAGTAGCAAAAAGTTATATACAACAATAAGGAATATATTATGAAGAAACCTTTTCACATTTTGTCAGATTCACCTCAATCCATTTATTATTAGCTATAGTTGCTAGTATAGACTTTGAATTACATCAAATGGATGTAAAGATTGCATTTCTCAATGGAGATTTAGAAGAAGAAATATACATACAACAACTTATAGGTTTTATTAAAAAAGGAAAAGAGAATAAAGTTTATAGACTTTTAAAGTCTAATATGGCTTGAAGCAATCTTCAAGACAATGGTATATTCACTTTCACAATGTGATTATGTCAAATGATTTTATCATGATTGACAAAGACCATTGCATATATATAAAAAATTCGAAGGATAAGTTTATAGTTTTATCATTATATGTTGACAATATACTTATAGCTGGAAATAGTAAGGAGTATGTTAATGAAATTAAAGGATGGTTGTCATCTAATTTTTAAATGAAAGATATGGGTGAAGCTGCATATATTCTTAGAGTTAAGATTTTAAGAAATCATTTAAAGGAATTATTATCTCTATCATAAGAACATTATATTAATAAAAAATTTTAACGATTCCAAATGTAACATTGTAAACTTATAGACACTTTTATTACTAAAGGTGAAAGTCTAAGTCGAAGGATGTGTCCTAAGACTCTAGAATAAGAAACATATATGAGAAAAGTTTCCTATGCAAGTGCAATTGGATGTATGATGTATATAATGATACGTACAAGGCTTGATATTTATTTTATTGTTGGCATGGTAAGCCGATATCAGTCCAACCCAGGCTGAGCACATTGGAAAGTAGTTAAAAGAATAGTGAGGTATTTAAAAGGTATTGCTAACTATTCATTATGTTATGAAAGAAATGATCTGCAATTGAAAGGTTACAGTAATGCTGATTGGGGAGGAGATTTAGATGAAAGGAAGTCTACCTTTAGGTATATCTTCTTACTAAATAATGTTGTTATATCTTGGAGTAGTAAAAAGCAATCATGCATAATCTTATCCACAATGAAAGTTAAATTTGTAGTATTTTTAATAGCAGTAAAAGAAGTAGTGTGGCTCAAAAGGATCTTGGATCATTTGAGTGTAAATGCTAATATTGTTGATCTAGTTTTAGTAAATTATGATAACTAAATAGCAATTGCATACACAAAGGATGTTAAATATCATTGCAAGACTAAGCATATAGACACAAAGTACAACTTTGTGAGAGATATAGTTGCATGTAAAGAAGTAAACATGAAATATATTTTTACGTATAAGATGGTAGTAGATCCTATGACTAAGCCTATTCCTCAAGATGTATTTGTAAAATATGTGAAATCCTAAGGATTGTGTAGATGTTGATACAATAATTATAATTTCTTTTAACAATATTCATAAAATATTAATGTTTGAACAATAATTATATTTATTATAAGCTTACATATATAAATGTAAGAATATTTTTTAGAACATTCTTAAGTTATTAAAAAGTTATGTTGGATAGATAGAAGATTAGCCTACTCATATGGATAATTGCCTCTTGTCAATTTTTATAATTAATAAGAGATGAGACAATTTTAAACTTTTTATCTAAGTGATAATTGAGAGCTAAACTTAAAATATGAGCGTCACCTTGTTAACAAATAAGATGAGGTCATATGTAAGACTGTAAGTGAACTAATAAGGAATTCACTTCATTGTCTAAATTACCGGATATGTGTTATGATAGAAATAAGAAAGAGTAAACTGGTAAACTTATGTTAGCCATTGAGTATGTCTAAACCTTTATCTGTATGGTATTGGTACATTATATAAAGAAATATGCTCCATAGGAAAAAGGAGAGAATATCGTAACACGTATTTCATACCACGTATACAAATTATGACCAATAAAAGTGATCAAAGTCTATATCTTAGATTTAATGTGTGAGACCTTTAAGGGAATAAAGTCTTCATACTTGTACCCTTATGACTCTATTCTATTTATTGAGATTTAAATTTAATGATTGCTATTTTAGAATATTACTAAAGGACTATGAGAGATTTTGTCTAACGAGACATTACTAAAAAATTAAACTAAATTAAAATCAAGAGATCTGAGAAAAGAGGAAGATTATTAAATGTATCACATTATATTTGTATTCACCAGTATACCAGTTATAGTGTATCTATAATTATGAATATAATATGTAATGCATATAAATGAGATCATTTGAGAAATTCAAATATGATAAAATGATCTAGGGTGCTGCATACTTAAAGTTTACTTAAGATCCATTATTTATCGAGAAGTTATATATTCCTAACTGATGTATAGTAAAGAGTTATTGAAATATGCTAGTCACACAGTTTATTTTCTTGTATGATTTGTTACAAAACATAAGAGATAATGTTCTCTTAAAAAATGCTGAGAGTATGGATTCTATTATGTATGAGTGGGAGATGTTGAATTATGGATCTGAGTCACCTAAAATAGGTCTATAACCCAATCCATATCTTGATATAAGAAATATTCATATATAGGCAGAAGAAAAGAAATTTGGGGTTGGTTAATAAAAAATTCCTCAGAATCTCTTAAAAACTCTTTCTATTTTTTCTCTACAGAAAAAAAAAAAATTAGACTGTGAACAAGATTATCTTTTCGAAATGATTGCTAATACGACAAGTAAAAACAAACATTGAATCTAGAATTTTTGTTGTTGCGTATTTCGATATTTTAATATGTATGAATCCGTTTCATATTCCTATTATATTTTTCAACATTTCTAATTTACTTTCCCCACCTAAGGCTACTCTTCAACATCAAGACATATAATCACTAGACTCTGATCTAACAGTTAAGATAATGACACATCACTTTGGATTTTAGAATTTAGTTAGCATTGTAAAATTCTTTAATTTCTATAATAATAATAACAATAATAATAATAGTGGCAGTAGTAGGTACTTGTCACTTAATTATAAAAACTTATTAATTTATATATTTGGCCGTTTTGGTATGATATCTAGGAATAACAAAGGCAACTAAAACGACAATGAATCATTTTGATTTAATTAGCTAGTAAATTAATTAATTAATTTCTTTTTTTATTAGTATTGTGAATCATATTTCTTTATCGCCTTTTATGAGACCCTCCAATTAATAAATAATTTGGGAATCGGGAGTGGGACCGAAAAACTATTAGTATGTGGAAGATACTTTTGTCCTTTGAATAAAAAATCCGTGGAAGCAAATCACTTTCCATTTTAAATATGATTAATTTGGGACCATTAATTACAATATAATCATGGTCCCGGACACGATTATTAACATTTTCCTAAATTCAAAATCGAAATAACTTACAATAAAGTCTCGTGAAATTGGCGGATTCATCCATTAAGTTTTAACAAAATGGGATTACGACAGTGAAACCAACAACCGCAATTTGTGGTAAAAAAAATTCATTTAATTATTAATATATTATTATAAAATATATCATTTTAAAAATAATAAATTTGATGTATAAATATATTTATGATGATGATGTTGATAATGTATCGAAATAACTCCCGATAATAAATCATATACAAACAGTGGTATGGAAAGATTGAGACTGATTCTCAACCAAGTGGACCATGTCCATATCCTCTAACCTAAAGCCTTTGGTTTGCCAATTATTATTTGCTCATTTTAATTCAAACTATATAAATAATGCAAAAAAGGCCTCTAGAGTGATGGCTTGGGATTAGATTGAGTTTTATTTAATATATAAAATTAATAATTCACATTAAATTTCACATAATGCGTGATAAAATTAATTATAGGTTAATCATATAATAAAAGAGGATTCTATCTTACTCTTCAATTAAATATAAAATTTTTCATTGTACAATTACTTGTATCCATAGTCAAATGAAAACGAAACAATAAAAATTTTCAATTTAAACTCAATTAAGAGTGCAAACAAACTACTTGCAAATAATTTAATATTCATTTCAAGTTTGACTTTAAATTATTTAATATTATACGAATTCAAATTTAAATTAGTTAATTTTTAAACAAGTCAAACTTTAATTTTATATTATTAATATGGAACTATTTGCAAATATAAACAAAACTTAATAATACAAAATATTTTTTATTTTTTATATTGTATAAATAATATAATATATAAAAATTTATAAATTAATAGTTATTAAAGTTGTATGGAAAAATATAATACTTTAGCTAAAATAATTAAGGATCTATTTGTTTGGGAGGTTTTTTAAAAATTATTTTTTTAATTTTTAAAAGCAAAAGTTTTTATTTGGTGATTGTTTTTATAATTTATTTTTAAAAATTATAACGACCAATATGTAACTTAAAAATAAAAGAATAAAACTTTTTCCTTTTTTTAACTTTTTTTTGTTCCTAATCGTAGTATTATAATTAAAAGAGATCCTTTTTTATTCATTTTATTCATCGACATTTATTTTTTATTTCTCTTAAATATAAAAATATTTATAAAAAATAATTAAAAATAATTTTAAAAATATTTATAAAAAATAAAAATATATCTAATCACAATATAACTATTTAATATTTTTTTACTTTCTATAAAATGTAATCGTTTTATATTATGTAATAGTTGTGTAAATTTTCTTATGAGTTTTATGATTACAAAAAGTTTATATTGATAAATAAAATGAGATAAAAAAATTGGTGTATTATTTATTTTTGAAAGATAAGTTTTTATATATTCAAATTTAAGTGAAATGATAAACTATTTAAATAAATTTATTTAGATTCATATTCATTACAAGATTAAACTGGAATTTAAATATTTCAAATTGGTTATGATAACTTTGAATTTGATAATGTACTACTTAAAAAAGTTTGTATAAACTAATTTAAGTTTGAACTAAATTTTAAATTATTCAAACTTGATGAATTTAATCTTGAATTCAAATTTATTTATTTTTTGTGAGTTTAAATTTGAACATATAAAAATTTAATTTGATATAGCCTTTTACACTTAAATGTAATAATATTCAAACTTTTAAAAAGTAATTTTCTTTGAACTACAATATTATTCCCACTCCTTTTTTTATCATTAGCCGTAAATTTATATCCAATTTAAACGTGAGTTTAACTTTTCTTTTTCTAAACTAATGTAAAAATTCAAAAGTTTTTTTTTCAAAAGAGAATAATTGGTACACGTTGGAAATTGACATTCATTCATACTCCCAAACCCACCCCCAACACACATATATGTAGACTATGAAAGAACATGAGTCCATCTAAATGTAATTTTAATGGTATTTAAATTTAATTTATTATTAATGAATAATAAATTAAAAAATATATATTATTATTAACAATAATTAAAATAATTTTACTACTTTAGGATAGCATATAATACATTAATAATTGCGTAATAACATAGAAGTAATTTATACTTGTAGTTGATGAAATTTGAATTCTTATAATAATTTTTAAATATTGGCTAAATGGGTTTAAGTAGAAGAAAATCACTTTACGGCAACCTAATAAGCTGATAAGGTGACTGATCAACTCATGCTAAGACAAGGTGATCAATCAGCCCATTACCTAGGCGATTGGTTAACCTAGTTTGAAAGTGCTTGGCCCAATCTAAACTAGTCATAGTGCATGACATCTCATTGTAATGAAAATAGTTATAATTGGCTTACATGAGTTAACATCTAACAAATTCTAGAATGATTTCCTTATATTTAATGACTTATGTGTAAAGTGATCAATTTGCCCTTTAAATGATCGCTAGGTATGCTTTCTTAATTTTAATTACATTCATACTACTTCACTTTATGACTCTTTACTCATTCTCTCTCTAACATTAAGCGTTAAATACTCTTCGTGGTATTTACTACTATAGGCTTTTTGTAGGTTTACTTTTTTAAGAACCAGTTGATCAATTGATCATCATGCTCCATCGTTCATAACCTACCTTTATACCATTTGGTAAATTCTAAAACATACCTTCTAACAAATCTTCAATTTGGTAAAACTTTTGCAATGTTTTAATTTTTAAATTTGGCATTCATACTAAATTTACTCATACTACTTCACTTTATGACTCTTTACTCATTCTCTCTCTAACATTGAGTGTTAAATAATCTTCGTGGTATTTACTACTATAGGCTTTTTGCAGGTTTACCTTTTTGAGGACCAGCTGATTAGTTGATCATCATACTCTATCATTCATAACCTACCTTTATACCATTTGGTAAATTCTAAAACATACCTTCCAACAAATCTTCAATTTGGCAAAACCTTTGCTATGTTGCAATTTTTAAATTTAGTGTAATGCTACTTTGTATATCTTCCCTGATCATTCAAACGATTTGAACCAAGTTAATCATTTATGTGTTTAAGTTTGAATTTGTTAAAAATGAATGAGTTTGAATTCCAATTGAACATCATTAGATTTGAAAAATTCAAACTTGAGTTCGAATCTAACTCGAATACAAGTTCAAACGAATTTTCACGTACTTATTCAAGTAACATATTTTAGACCCTAAATTCTTATAAAACTTGAAATATTTAAATTTAAATTTAAATTTTTAAGGAATACGAACCTAAATAAATTTATACAATCCTAATTCAAATAGTTTATTATTTCACTTAAGATTTAAATTTGACTTATCATTAATATAAATGAATTTTACATTGTCATCCACTTATATGTTACTGTATTATTTAAAAACTCTTAAAATTCTTTCATTATTAATAAAATTTCTTAGTTATTTTTTATTTTTTAATGATAAGACATCTTTCAATTTATTAACAATGTAAAATATTTTATACTGATAGTGGATTAAATTTAAATCCTTTCACCTAAATTTAATTATATGAAATCTTATTTTTAATAGATAAATCACATACTAGGTTATTTTTTAGAGTTTGAATTTAATCCACTATCATATAAAAATTTTTACACCATAGTGAATGAAAAGAATATATATCATTAAATAGTAATAGTAATTAGGAATTTTTTATAACAATAAAAGAGTTTTAACAGTTTTTTATTGATATGACAACATATGAGTAGATAATAATGTAAAATTAATTTATATTAATAGTAGATTAAATTTAAATATTTTTTATTTTATTTTACTTATTAATATAATTTTTTTATAATCATTAAATTTATTAAAAAAATCTATACAATCATTAAATAATGCCAATAATTATTTTAATCAAAATATTATTTTTTTTCATGTAATCTTGAAATTACTTAATTAACCAAAAAAAATTAACAATTATTCATGTAATTGAATTTTTTATGTATTAAATTATTCGCACATAATATAAAAATAAATATATTTTTTACTATTAAATTCATTTAGATTCATCAACAGTTCGAGTAAAATAAAATATAAAGTTCAAACTTAACTAAAATATTAATCAAATTCAATTCATTAAAATTTAACTCATTCAAAATCAAATTTGAGCAGAAGATCTTACAAATTAATCTCAAGCGAGCGAGTTGATTCTACCTTTGGTCCTCCTTTACTTCGAGAGCTGACACTTTACTTTTTAAATAACTTGTGGAACATAATAATCAGGTTCTCTCATGGAAGGGCTAAAACGAAGGAGGAAGTCAACATTACGTGGTCATCTTGTTTCTTCGTGAAGCATAGCAGCCCTTTAAAAAAAATGGTTTTGATTCTCACCTATTTACTTAAGTAATTTATTTAAGATTCAAGCTTCATTAAACAGGCCAACCATCCAGAATTTCTGCAGAGTTTTTGAGAAAAAAAAAAAAACTTCTAGTAATATATTATATTAGTACTGAAAATTTAATATTATTTTCACATAGGTATCATCAAATATATTATTATTTTAATTCAGTAATCTAATTTCTTTAAGAAAAATTAATTTCTTATCAAAATAAAATAATTTTCTATAAGAACATATTATCAAGTTGAAATAATAATATATTTAACAATATTTATTGAAATAATACTAAATTTTCAGTATTAACATAACACTTAAAATCATCTCAATTTTTAGGATCCAGCAATTAGCAAATTATTTTTATTTTGATTAGTTACTATGTTGACTTTTCAAACTAAAAAAAAATCCTTTTATATAGTGAAGTATTAAAAGAGAAGTACTTGTCAGACACCAGCGAATTTTAAATCCATGGGGCTTAATAAATTCGGAGTTCATTAAATTTAAATTAAAATCATTTATTTATAATTATCAATAATTTTTTAATGAATATGATCCTATAATATTAACTTAATAATTTTTTAGATTCTTATATTATTTTAAATTTTAAGGCTGCACAGTAGAATTCTCCTGGTGGGGATAGAAATGGAGGTCATGCCCAGAAGACCCGCGCTAATTGGGGAAAAAAATTGAGCAACGTTATTATACATACATTTATAATTTGGAAAATGTTTAATATAGTTCTTTTTTTCTTATATATTCCCTCCGTTACTTTTTAAGTATTAGTATATAAAGAAAAACATACCAAATGAGAAAAGTATTTTTATAGAAAGGATGAGAAGAATAAATCATAACTATTTAAAATAGTTACATGATAAGAGGAGTAGGATCAAAATATTTAATTTAATAATAAAGAATTTGGATTAAAATATAAAATTATGTAATTTTTTAAGTAATTATAATCATTTTAAATAATTACATAACTTTTATTAATGATTTAATTTTAACCATAAATACAAAATTTGAAAATAATTAAAAGAGAGGTACCTGTCAGGTACCGGTGAATTTTAAATCCTTCGAGCTTAATAAATTTAGAATTCATTAAATTTAAGTTAAAATTGTTTATTTATAATTATTAATATTTTTAACTGAATATGATCATATAATACTAATTTAATAATCTTTGAGACTCTTACATTATTTTAAATTTTAAAATTTTAAGGCTACAGAATGGAATTCTAATGGAGGGGATAGAAATGGTGGTCATACGCAGAGGGCACGCACTAGTTGTGGAAAAAATTGAGTAACGTTATTATACATACATTTATAATTTGGAAAATGTTTAATATAGTCTTTTATATATATATATTCCCTCCATTTTTTTTAAGTATCATTTAAAGTTAATATATAAAAAAAATATATCAAATGAGAAAAGTATTTTTATAGAATGGATGAGAAGAATAAATCATAACTATTTAAAATAGTTACATGATAAGAGGAGCAGGGTCAAAATATTTAAATTTAATAATAAAAAATTAGGATTAAAATATAAAGTTATGTAACTTTTTTTAAGTGATTATAATTATTTTAAATGATTATATGACCTTCATTAATCTTTTAATTCTTACTATTAATATAAAATTTAATAATTACGATTCACTCCTCTTATCTCTCACATAAAAACATTTAAATGTTACAATTCTCTCCTCTTATTTTCACATAAAAACACTTTTCTTAATATATCCTAATATATAAAGATTCAAAAAAGATGATAAATAATTTTAATTTTAAAAAAGATGAGTTATAATTTACTAATATATCTTTTACTAAAAATTAATTAATATATAAAGTTATTGAATATTTATTTAAACAATAGGGATAATATTTGAAAGAAAATAATAAATATAATCTTGATTTCTTAATATAACAAATAATTAAGAATAAAATTTTTTCTTTAAAATGACATGTAAAAAGAAATGAAAAGAGTATATTTTTAATAAGCAGTGAAGTTTAGGGAATTGTAAATCTCATTGGTAGAGTTGCAAGCAATTTAGATAACCTATCAAGGATTTACAATCTAACTTATTTATAACCTAACTTAATTAATTCAATTAATTATTAACTGATTCAATTATCTATTAACTAATAGTTAATTGTATTAACTGATTTGACTAACTGATAACATCAATTGTTTGAATGAAAATGTTTAGTTAAATTGGCTATTTCTTATTAGTTGTTTATATGTAAAATGATATATAAGGATACATATATATTTTATAATTTATTTAAGTATTTTTTATTTTAATAATATTTTAGATTTATTATATGATTTATGTTTAAGAAATATAATAATTTATTTTTAAGCAATTTTTTAAGTTATACTTGCTTAAAAATATGATAAATCTAAAATATAATTAAAGATTTATTATATTTCTTAAGTTATTATATATCTTAAAATAAATTATTATATTTCATAAATGCTTTATAGAAATAAGTAATTATTATTTAATAAATGTATTTGATCTTTTTTTAGTAAGGATATAAATGAAAATAAATATATTATTTAAGGATAATTTTATATTTTTACAAGGCCATTATTAATTAGTTAATTGAAAACACTAAGTTCACCAACTTTTTCAAATTAACTGATTAAGGGCCAATCAGCTAATTGAATAAGTTGTTTGTTAAATAGTTAAATTAATTGATTGATTTAGTCAAATAACTAAATATTATCAAATTAGCTAAAAACTCACTAAATTTTTTTTACCAAATACCCTCTTAATCTATTTATTTAAACAAATTAGGTCAAAATTAATAAATAAGTTTTTAAGATAAATTAAGTCAAACCTATCATTTTTAGGCTTTATTTTAAACCTATCAAGTAAGTTTATTTAATTATTAATATATTTATAAACATTAACATATATATATTTATATATAAGCCTAATTAAATTATTAAATCATTTTAAACTTGAAGAAGGCCTTGGAGCTGTTTAATAAACAGCTTTTCATACAGTTTTTAGCTGGTTTGACCCAAAATAACTGATTGCATTAGCTTTTTGCAATCAAAAACCTATTTTTACAAATGCTGGACCAAGCAGTATTTTGATGCAGTTGAGAGTGTGTTTATTTTTAAATACCTAAACTGCCTTAAATATTTTCCATATTTTCCACCTTGCCTTTCATAAAAATGACCTTCAACTACTGCCTGCTCCTTCATTTTTTCGTATTTTCCTTCAATTCGAGGGCTCAGAACATCATTGAGTGCTTGCCAGACTGCAACTGAAAGAGAAGTTGCCGGACTCAAACTGAAAGAGAAGCTGCTAGACTGGAGGAGGCGTTGCATTTTGATCTTGAGTGAAAAAGAAACCGCATAACTTGTAAGATCTTCTTCCCATTGAGCCTGGTTCTTGCTTTCTGGAATTCAAAGAATGCTTTAAATTAAGCTATTGAATTCAATTTGTGACTTGATTGTTCTAATTAGATAGAGATTAGTTTTGTAGTTTATGGCTCGGTTTGGGAACTCAGGGGATTTAAATAGAGATCAATTATTTTCTGCTCGAAATTGATTATGTTAGGAGTTGAAATTAATCAATGTCATTCAACTAGTCTCTAATTTTCTGCTTGAGACCAATTATTTTTAGTCTTTCAATTAGTTTCTATTTTTTCCTATTTTGCTGAGATGCAAATGAATTCAGTATTAGCTTACGTTGGTCTTCACAAAAGCAGTAACATAAGTGTTGTTTGATTTAAAAACAAAAACAGAGGCAGTAACATAAGTGCCTCACGTAGTTGGTATCATATTGTTTAACTTTGTAAGATAATCACAAGTTGTATATTTACTATATTATATTCCAATATTCCAGGAAAGTTCATTCTGATCTCCGGCTTTGCTGACAAGCTCAAATCTCAAGCGGCGACTTTCATATATATTTGTTCAAGCTTTTGTTTGATCAATTCAATTCATATCCTACTGTGGATTTATTGGACTTCGAACTGTCCTTTGGATTTGATTGTTTGTCGAGTAACATCAAGGTTTGCTTTCATTTCCTTTTTCTCTTATTCTTTTTTTCCATTTTAATTTAATGGTCTTTATTCTGCATATGATTGGGTTATAATCCATATCTTCATAAGCTTCCTTAAATTAAGAATTGTGACCGTATCTTACAATTATAGAATTGCTCATATCTATGTAGATCCTCTACACTCTACCTCTTAACTTTTCTTTTGCTTGATTTTTGTTATTTGGATTAATAAGAAACTGAAGAAACAATAAAAACCTCCAGTTCTTTTGTAAGTCACCACAAGCTAGAGATGTGAATTTGGTTTCTTTGCTTTCATTTTATTACGATTGGGTTCTCATTTTTTCTTCATCGGCCTTCTAAAATTTTTAAATTTGCATTTGCCCTATAATTGCATATTTGCATATATCATATATATAGACTCTTTACCCCATGAAGGATTTTTAAATCTTCTTTATTTGATTTTCATTACTTGGATCAATATGCTAATAAGCAACTTATAAAATAGTATCTCTAAGATTACACTTGCCATAGATGCTTAAAAACTATAAAATACCTTACTTTGGGTTATTTAGAACTGCCTCAATAATCATTATTCAATCTGCTTATTTTACAACGAGTAAGGTCTCGTGTTTTCCTCTTCTGTAAGCTCCTTATTAGTTTCACTTGGCTTGTAGTATCCTACATCAAGAATTAGGATGAAACATGACACCCCAACACACCTTAAACTATTTTCAAATCCTTTTATACGGAAACTTTCAAGTTCATTCCTTAAATAATATGAGATAAATATAATATCTTGTGTTGAACTCATATGAGATAAATATGTGTGGATGATTTGCTATTTATACAGTGCATATGTGTGGATTATTTGGTACTCCAATCTGAGATAAATATATAAAGCACATCAATTTGCATTTTCATTTTTTTAATGTTGTTTCAAGGGATGTTGCATGTGTTTGTTTCTTATTCATTCAATTTCTTTGGACCTTGTAGTTCTTCATTTCCTATTTGTTTTATCATCATACCTATTGTTAATTTAGCATGCTGCATATAATGCCGCAAAATGATCATGTGTCTATACTTCTCTTTTCTTTTACCTAATGTTAGAATCATACTTATAGTCGTAATAACCACTATAGGATCTTCCTATTAATCATGTCTATAGCATATTTTTAATTTGTCTAGTTAAGTTGAAAATTACTTTTTTACAATTTTCACATAATAACTATTTCATAATGCTTGGATGGCTTCTACCTAATAAGAGAGTGGAGGAGAAAGTCAAGAAGGGAGAGACATGGGAAGATTTACTTAGTTAAAAGAAGGACTTTATATTTTCATTAATATATGTAATTAATTAATGGAAAGAAGTAAAGGAAAAAGTGATGCAACAATCTTTCAAAGGTTATCATGGAAGAAGATAGAAACGGAGTTCCAAAAAAGGATTAAATTATTATAGGAGAAAGGTAAACTTAAAAACAAGTATGATTGGATGAGATTTAGATGGAGTCCTTGGAAACAATCGAAAGGGAGAGAGACTGGATTAGGATGACACCATGATAAAGGAACAATCAGTGTTAGTGATGAGTAGTGAGATTCAAGAATTAAGGTTAGCTATTTTTTTTAATTTCCTTACTTTGATGCTTGAAAAATTAGATGAATGAGCTAATCTTAATTACTTATGCCTTGTTTTATAGGAAAATAGCAAATTTGAAACATTTTGTGATGAAGGTATTGATCCTGAACTTAATTACAAAATAGATTAACTTTTTGGGCATTCATCAGCTGGATGAGGGTTTAAATTTACTTCTGTTGGTGATCGTCCACAAGGGTAAGAAATAAATAATACTTATGTTCCTTCTCCACCTCATGAAGATAATGCTTATGATATACCTGTGGGTTATGAAGATAATATGGATGAGACAAGAGATCTCAATAATTGCTATATGGAAGGTGCATGGGAAGATATATGGGGAGATTTTACCCTTATGCCAAAAGCTACACAAAATGAAGGGGATAAGAGAGAAGAAGAAATAAAAGGGTTTTGGAGAGTGATGGTTTAGAAAGTAACAAAAGTATAAAGACCACTTCTACTAGAAGAGGAGGAGCCACTGTAG
Source organism: Sindora glabra (assembly GCA_020226215.1). Lineage (NCBI taxonomy): Eukaryota > Viridiplantae > Streptophyta > Magnoliopsida > Fabales > Fabaceae > Sindora > Sindora glabra. Next base: position 14,907,938 of record CM035236.1, on the reverse strand, counting down.
TAATGTGTGAAAATTTTGATGCTTTGTTTGAAATCATTAAGGAAAGAAACACTGCTATGATAAATTTTTTGAATGTCATTGATACCTTTAAGCATAATGTGGGAGATGCTTCAAAGCATAGTCTTATTAATGCTTTGGCAAAGATTTGTGCTTTACCTGGACTAGAGCTTAAAACACCTAAATTTAGCTTTGCTTGCACAATGATTGAATATCCATAAAAAAAAGGTAATCTTGTTTGGTTTGCTAAGTGACATGGTAGTAGTTGAATGGATAAAGTTTATGTATAAGGAGCAGAAGGAGCATTAGAATCGCATCCTAGGCATTTATATGTTTCGTTGTTATTGTAAGATATTTATGGCTATGTATACCTAAACTACATAAGTTGTTATCCTTAATATTTATGGATACTCAAAATTTCTACTTATGGATACCCATACTTTTTGGATATTTTAGCCATGATGCTATAACAACTTATAGTCTCCTACCTATTTAATACTGTAACTTTCATAAACAAAAACTTGTTGATGTTTCTCAACCACATATAAAAATGCAAGTATCAAGAGACATTAACATAAGAATCATGAACAATGATTGTTTGCTATTATCAATTCTGGCTAACTTTGCATTAAGGGTATGACTAACTATACATCAAATATTCTATTTTCTATTTCATGTTAATTGTCATGTGGTTTATTTTCCTATGTACAAGATAATTTGATAATTTGATTGGGTGGAAGCTTTATTAAAACTTACTAATTTATGTTTGCTTATATATATGTTAAACATTTCAGGTGAACGCTATTATTGGTTTCTTATTTGCTGGATGTTTTAGACATTGTGGGAAGGTGTGATACTTACTATTAATACAAATTACATGGTAGTGACTTTATTGTCTTCATCTTGTATATCTCATAGTTTGGACCTTATAAGTTGTGAAGTTTTCATGATAAGAGTAAACTTGTGTATCTATTCCTTATATTTTACTAGTTAATTTGTAGGAATGGATAATCATGATATGCAAATCATGCAAATTCTACAAAATAGGGAACTTCTTTATCAAATTCTTGAAAATGACAATGAGTTTTGGGACTTAGTAGTATGTGCAACAGGTTATTTATGTGTGCATTACTTAAATCATATCCATAAGGAGCTATGCTACATTTAAAATGAGTTATTAACTGACCATGAAAAACAGTGCTTTAATACATTTAGAATGAATCAAGATACATTTCACCAATTATGCATGGATTTGAAAAACAAGTATAGTTTAAGATCTTCAAATAGGATATCAATTTTGGAGAAAGTAAGATTATTTGTATATATCCTCAGTAAGGGTGCCTCAAACTGAGATGCATAAGAGCGATTTCAACACTTCGGTGAAACTGTGAGTAGAGTTTTAAAAAAGTTTTGGATACCATGGATAGCCTTTCTAGAAATATAATCAGGTTAAAAGATCTTGAATTCAAGGAAATTCCATCACAAATTGCTAATAATATTAGATACATGCCACACTTTAAGGTAACCAGATATGCAACTATCTCTTTTAAATTTTTTATAAAAATAAATGTTTATTATCTCATAAATATAATTTTATATTAGGATTGCATTGGAACTATTGATGGAATACACATAGCAGTGATTGTTCCTGTTGAGGATCAATTACAATATAGAGGAAGAAAAGGAATAATGACTACAAATGTCTTGACAGCGTATTATTTTGATTTGCTATTTACCTATATCTTGGCTGGATGGGAAGGATCAGCACATAATGCACGTATTTTCCTTAATACAATTAGTAATCCAAGTTTACATTTTCCAAAACCACCATCAGGTAAGTTTTCAAGTTCTTAACAATTTAATTATTGTCTGACTTACAGAACTAGGAATTATTTCTTTCTAATTATATAACATTTATATATGCTTAGGAAAATATTACTTGGTGGATAAAGGCTACCTAGATAGAAAGGGATATTTGGCTCCGTACCCAAAGACACGGTATCATCAATCAGAATTTTGTGGTGCAACTCCAAGAGGATCTTGAAAAGTTTTCAATCGAGCTCATTTATCTTTAAGAAGTTGCATTGAAAGGATTTTTGGTGTTCTTAAAGCTCGATGGAGGATATTATAAAAAATTCTCAAATATCCAATAATGGATTAGAATATAATTATTTGTGTAACTTTTGCATTGCATAATTATATTAGAAGAAATAAACTTAGTGACCCAGCTTTCACAATCATAGATCGAGATTCTGATTTTATATCTCCTGAGATATTTTCAAATACTGTGGATAGTTCTTCACAAGATGTTGCTGGAGAAATGAGAACTGGAGAGATGAAAACTATCCGAGACATAATTGCTTCTAGTTTGATGACGATAGATTAACTAGACGATCATCTTAAGATGTTATAAATATTTACATTAAATGGTGTTAAATACTTTTAATCTAAAATGGATTTATTGTTAAAATTTTATTTTAATTGATACTTTCTAATTTTGTAATATATTTTATAATTAATAATTTATTTTTCAATTGACTCATATCCATGAAAAATATTAATTTATTAATTTTTCATTTCTTCCACTATCGACATATAAAAATTTATAATATTTATTTTTTCATAAAAATCAAATAATTATAGTTATTAATTTTTATTAATAAATTTATTTAATATAAAATTATATTAATTTAATTTTGAATAAATATTTAATATAATATAATTTTTAATACTATATTCTTTATAAGAAAATTTAATCTATTAGATAATATATATGATCTAAAATATTAAAATAAAAAAAATACTTAAATAATTCATAAAATATACTAATACCTTTTTATATCATTTTATAACAAATAGTTAATTATAAATAGTTAATTTTATTAAACACTCTTATTCAATTAGCTAATACAATCAACTAGTAAAATTAACTAATATAATTAATTATCAGCTAACAGCTAATTGAATCAGTTAACAGCTTTAACTATTAGTTAATTACTAAATAAACCTAACTTATTAACATATTTGAAAGCCTAATTAAACTTCTTTAATATGTTAGACTGTATTTAAATTTTCTTTTTATATAAGTTAATAAGTTGAGCTTAAGTCAATATTCTAAAAAGTAAGTCTAGTTTATCTAAAATAAAAATTAATTCGATTTAACCTATTTATACCCTTATTCACAAGAAAGAAATAAATACGAATTAAATTTAAATATGTAAGTAACATTTCTCTATTATTTATATTTATATTTAAACAAATGCTATCACAATCTTCGAGACTGTAGATGAGCATTAATTATTAAATCCCTTAACTAATCAAATTTAATACTCCTTCCATTTTTTTAAATTTTATTTTAGAGAGAAAATTTTCTATTTATTTGTTGTTTTAAGAAATCAAAATTATATTTATTGCCTTTTTTTAAATATTACTTCTACTATTTAAATAAATACTTAACAATTTTATTTATCAGTTAACTTTTAGTAAAAAAATATTAATAAATTAAAATTAAAGTCATTTATTCCCTTCCCTAATTTTTTATAGATTAATTTAAATGATAATTAACAATGAATGGAGAGAGTATTTTTATTTTTATGTTTAGTAATATAATAAATGAGGAATACTAATTTTAATAATAATATACTATTAAAATAAAATCTTAATTTTAAATATAATTTTAATATTAATTGTATTATCATTTATTATGTTATAAAAATAGAAATAAAATATTAAATTTGATTAGTCAAAAATTAATAATTAATGGTTATCCATAATCTCGAAGTTAAGGAACATCTAACTAACCAAGCTTGAATTCACTAAAATTAAATGAGCTTGTGCTTGAGTTCAAACTCTTTTAATTTAGATAATTCAAAATTAAGTTCAAATCTAATTTGAACATAAAATTTAAATGAGTTATATGAGCTTACTTAAACCGTATATTATTTATCCAAATTCTCTCATTAAACTTAAAATATTTAAATTCAAACTTGAATTTATAATGAATGTAAGAGTAAATAAGTTTATATAATTTGTTATTTCATCCCAAATTTAAGCATATAAAAAATTATTTTTCATTAACAAATTAAATATTTGATTTTTTTCTCCCATTTCACTTATTAATATAAATTCTTTTACGAACATCAAAGTTTATAAAAATATTTATACAGTCATTATATAATATCCATAATTATACTTAATAAAAAATAATAAATACTAGAAAATTAATTATTTCAAACAAAATATCATACTACTTTAATAATGATTAATGCGATTGAATTTTATTATATATTATATTATTTATATATAATGTGAAAAATATATTTTTTTGTTATTTGGTTTATTTATAGTTATAAACAATTTAAGTCAAGTAATATAAAATTTAAACTCAATTCATATATTAAACAAATCAAACTCATTTAAATATTAATTGAAATTAATTACTCTTAGGGGCATTTGATTTATGGAATATAATGATATTTTTGGGAATATTTTATAGGAATGTTACATTCTTATATTTAGTTCAAAAATTTTTAAAATTTTTCTGACAATGTAACATTTCTAAAAATGTTTTTACCACAAATTTTTTTCTAAAATATTTCGATGTGGGGATGTGAAAATTTGAGATTCTCATTCCATGAGAATATCAATGTTAAAATACAAAGATAAACTTACCTTTTTTTTAGTTCAAATTCATCGTATCCAAATTTTTATTTTGTATTAGATGAGTAAACTATTAACTCAAATTATATTTTAGTCTCCACTTGTTTCCTTAATTTTAAAATTTGACCCTTGATTTATTACTCCATTTGAAAAAAAATTGAATAATTCATTTGGATATTTTATTTACTCAAAAGATACTTAGCACATTAATTTGTCTATTACTAAGTCCATGATTTATAAAATGTGCTTTTATGAAGCTTCCACCTATTTTGTTAAAGAATTTCTTTTTGTAAAAACATAATTATAAAATATAAAAATTAATAAATTTATTCATTATTTAATATAAAAAATGTGATAAAAATATTTCTTATTTCAAAAAAAATATTTTTCATTGTTATTATATCATTAAATATCATAATTTTTAATAAAATTAAAATATATAAATAATATATTACTTCACTTCTTTACTTTATGAAAGTAAATAAAAAATTTTAGTAAAAAAATATCTTTCAAGAATAAACAGAGCTAATAGTTTTAAATTATTAACAAAAAATTTGAACTCTCTTATTCATTTCAACCTTTCTAGAATTTGATAAGGTGCCCATTAAAAGCCAATTACAAATTAAACATAGTCATTCATTTCAATCCTTGATTTATTTGTCCGTATTTCAATATTTCATAAATTTGCAAATAAGACAAACATATTTCTTTATTATTGAGGTGGCAAGTATACATAAAACATATTTCTTTTTTGGATTTTTATATGACCCATAAAAAAAGTGACAGTACAGCTATGCTTATTTATTTTTATATAACCCATAATAAATTTGGAGAAGGAATTTTAAATTATTAAATTATTTTTGTACTTTATGATAATTTAAATTATTAATTTATTAAGTTTTTAAAAATTTATTTATATGCTTTTAAGTAAAATTATGATTCCTTATAAAATAAAATAAAAAAAACTAATTGGGGGTATTTTTGACATATTAAAAAAATTTTAGAAATATAAAATATGAACCAAATATGAGAATATAACATATTTATAAATTTAAGAAAATATTTCTAAAAATATTTATATTGAACCAAATATAGAAATGTGTACTTTCTTAGAAATGTAAGATTCCACGAACTAAATACTCCTTTAGAAATGTCTTTAAAAAGCATGCCATGAAAAAATTGGTTATAAAAGCCTTTAATGGGAACAGATTGCATGTGATAAAGTGTATTCTTTTCCTTCTTTATTATTTATTATAGTTAATTAATTTTACAATATTAAAATAATTTAATTGATTCATTTTTAATGATTTTTAAAGACTATATTTTACGTATAAAGTTTAAAGTAATTAAAAATAAAAAATATAACAAAATAAATATAAATAAATTAAGAATGTAAAATAATAAAATATTGATTAATAAAAATAAAAATAAAAAATATTGATTAATAAAAATAAAAATAAAAAATATTTAATATTTTATTAAAATTATAAAGAAATAGATAAAAATAAAAATTTATTTACAATATGATAAATATTAAATAATAGAAAATTAATTTTAATTGATTAAAACTGATCCATCATGTTAGATTGTGGTTATTATCACATTAAATAGCTTTTATAACCTATAATAATAATAACCACATGTATTAATTCTGTAAGAGATAGTTTATGTATAACAATAATATTATAAAATATGAGTTGTGATATAAGTGTTTAGGATTTCATCTCTAATTTTAGGTGGCAATTGAGAGATTAAATAGAATATAATTATGAGAAAGTATGTCGAAAACAAACACCCTGAACAAGTAAAATTGTTGAAATGTGAACTCTTATGAATGGCATGAATTATTGTGAAAAGAAATTAATAGGGCACATCATTCAATGTATACACCACAATGTTATTATTAATTCAATTTTTAAAATAATTTGTCACCAGAATAACGAGTATATTATCATTTTTATTTAATAACTGCAAATTACTTATCGAAACTATATATAATATTTTGAAAAGAAATAAATAAAAAAACGTTAATTTCTACACAATTCATAATCAACATATTTATTTAATAAAAATTAGGACGAGACTATTTTCATTGCATTTTTATTGATAATGTTATATTTAATTTATACAAAAATCTCTCAACACCAAACGTATCAAGTTTAGAGTGCAAGTTGAAGAAATTGTAATCATAATATATACAAATAGAGAGGGATTAAATTTGATTAATTATTAGTATAAAATTTTTTATATTATCAATAAATAAAAAAATAAGAATTCATTAAAAAATTAATATCAATTAAATTTTTTTATTAATAATAAAAAGTTTTAATAATATATCAACACATGAATTAAAGATAGTGTAAAATTAATTCATATTTACAATAAATTAAATTTAAATTCATATATATTAATATAAATTAATAATAAAGTGATACTTATTAGTGCATTTACATATGATAGATTAACCTAGAGCTATATCAACTTATAATTCATTTTACGTAATAGAGAAGGCAAGTAAGAATTTCACCGTTTCCCAAAGTTTTTTGTCCAATTATTAACGCGACCAAGTCAAAGTTTAGCAAAATTTACATTTTATTAATTAATTACATAAAAACAAATTTACATTGTAATAGCATGTAAAGGACGAAAGTAGATTTTCTCCCTTTTTATTTTTCTTATGTGTTATATATATAATATTCTTTTATAGATTTTTTTTTATGTAAAAAGATTTTAAATCCGTTGCACATTAAAAAAATTTATTTATCTTATTCAACATAAAGGGAAAATAAATAAAGGAGAGGAAAAAATGGACCACCAATTTTAACGGACAGAGTACAACGGATCATGCAGAGTGCGAACTTGTCAATTTCAGTTGAATGCTCTTCAGAATTGTCTCGACTGCTTTGGACTCATTCTGATCATTTTCTACTTATCTCTTCCAACTGAAATAAATTATTAAGCACCATTTTTCTCTTCGACGTTAGAGTCAACTCTATTATTCCTTCTCTGTTCTCAAGGACCATGAATCCTTTCTTCAGAAACTTGTCTTGGACTCGATTCCAAATCAGTTCATATCGGAATTTACGTAAAGTTTCTAGCTTTTCCGGAAAATCTGACAAGGGCTCATGGGAATCAATGGACGGTCTGCTTCCTTGTTCTGCAAATTTTGTTCCTTTGTCTCCAATAAGCTTCCTGGAGAGAGCAGCAAATGTTTGCGGCGACCGAACCTCGCTTGTGTCTGGTTCTTTGAAGTATAATTGGGGTCAAACCCACCAACGGTGTCTGAAAATAGCTTCTGCTTTGAATCAGTTGGAGATTTCTCGCGGAGATGTGGTGGGTATATTGCATTGGCAATTTCTGTGTCTGATGAATTTTTATTGTTCTTTTGGCACATACAAGTTTGATTGCTGTGATACTGTTTTTGAATTTATGTTTCTAATCCTTATTAGTTGCTTCAAGAGTCAGTGAATCCATTGAGAACATCAAAATATCTTTCTGAACATTATAAAGGGATGATCTTTAAGGCTATGATCCTGGATTTTGTGAAGAGTCTTTGGTTCATCAGTCCATGTTTTTGTTGCAAATGATTTTCCTTTATCTTATGTGTGGATTGCATGTCATTGATTTAATTTGCATTATGATTAATCTGATGGTATTATGAGATATGTAAGAGAGTTATGTCTGCGGGAGAGGGGATGAGGCCCAACCATCTCCAATGGTGAGGTGTTTTGTGAGCCTGTTTTATTGCGAGTCTGTAAGTAGCTTTTTGATTCCTTTTGGGTGAATCACTATTACTGAAGCAAGGCAGTATTTGTTTTGAACAGGTAGCAACCCTTTCTCCCAATGTACCTGCAATGTATGAGTTGCATTTTGCAGTCCCAATGGCCGGAGCAATTCTGTGTACCCTTAACTCGCGCCTCGATGCTAATACGATTTCAGTCCTGCTAGAACATTCCCAATCCAAGATCCTTTTTGTGGACTACCAATTGCTGGAAGTTGCTCGAGGAGCATTGGCCCAGCTTGGCCAAAGATCAAGAGAATTACCCATTTTAGTCTTGATCACTGACTCTGATTGCCGCTCTACCATTGACACTAATGCAATCGACTTTGAGTATGAGAAGCTTCTAGCTGATGGACATGATGGATTTCAGATGGTTCGACCAAGTAACGAATTGGATCCTATAAGCGTAAATTACACGTCTGGCACTACGTCTAGGCCTAAAGGAGTTGTGTACAGCCATAGAGGTGCTTATTTGAACTCTTTAGCTACAGTTCTCCTGTTTGGAATGGGCTTTTTGCCTGTTTATCTCTGGACTGTGCCTATGTTTCATTGCAATGGTTGGTGTCTTCCATGGGGAGTTGCAGCACAATGTGGCATCAATGTGTGCCTGAGGAAGGTCTCTCCAAAAGACATCTTTGACCGTATCATTCGCCACAAGGTGACACACTTGGGAGGAGCTCCCACAGTGCTGAACATGATTGCGAATTCTTGTGAGGCTGATAGAAAGCCCCTCACTCACAAGGTTTTAATAATGACAGGCGGCTCTCCCCCTCCTCCTCAGATACTCTCCAAGATCGAGGAGATTGGCTTCACTGTCTCTCACTTGTACGGCCTCACAGAAACATATGGTCCGGGAACTCATTGTGCTTGGAGACCCGAGTGGGAAGATTCCCTTCCTTCTGAAGAAAAATACAAGATGAAAGCCCGGCAAGGCGTGCCTCATGTTGGATTGGAGTTTCTTGATGTCAAAGATCCTTCAACAATGGAAAGTGTTCCTGCTGATGGCAACACAATGGGTGAGGTAGTGTTCAAAGGAAACACAGTAATGAGTGGATATCTTAGAGATTTGAAAGCAACTGAGGAAGCTTTCAAAGGCGGATGGTTTCATAGTGGGGATTTAGCCGTGAAACATTCTGATGGCTATATAGAAATTAAAGACAGACTGAAGGATGTGATAATTTCAGGGGGAGAAAATATAAGCTCAGTTGAGGTGGAAACAGTTTTGTATAACCATCCTGCTGTTCTAGAGGCTGCAGTTGTTGCCCGCCCAGATGATCATTGGGGCCAGACGCCTTGTGCATTTGTGAAGTTAAAAGAAGGTTTTGAAGCAGATGCTCAAGAGATTATCAACTTTTGCAGGGACCATTTGCCACATTATATGGCTCCTAAGACAGTCATTCTGCAGGACATCCCAAAAACTTCAACAGGAAAGACGCAGAAGTATATTTTGAGGGAGAAAGCCAAGGCTTTGGGCAGCATTTCTTGAAAATTTTCAGTGCTCCCTGGAATTTATTACCACTTTCGTGATGGTGCTAGTTTGTATAGAAACTACATTAGAAATTGGCATGTTGGGGGAAAAAAACTAAATCGGTGCTTCATTTATGCCACAGAAAAATGTTGGATGCCAAGTTCATGATATGATAAACACAGATGAATTATACATGACTCTGTAGTTGCAAATCAAATTGAGTTCATGCACAAGCACAATCTGGAGTGGTATAACTAGTACTGAAAGAGGGGCAGTTGCATAAGTTGAGTCAATAAAATAAAGATAAGTGCACACACTTATATAAAAAATCCGGTCCACACATTAATATTATAATCAAAAGACAGTGGAATCAAACAATTGATGATTTAAGAATGAAAACATACAGGTCTCATATGTGTGGAGCCTTTCTGTATTTATGTTAATTATTGTAGCCTCTTTTTTATTTATGTTAATTAGCACTTTCTGAATTTATGTTAATTAGTGGAGCCTTTTTTGTATTTATGTTAATTAGCACGGACTCTGGTTTATATGAATGTATTAAAAGCATTGCACATAAACTTTTGAAGAAATGGGTGTTTAAATGCCAACTCCAATGGAAGAGATAGACATGCTACTGATGTGTATAAACATTTTATCTACGCAAAAATGTTCCTTTTTCTTTTCAAATTAGAAAACCGAGTAATTGATGATAAGTGATAATGATATTGACAACCATAAATATAATAAAAATGCTATAGTCATTAAAAATAAATTTTAAAATTAAGTTTAAAATTTTCTTTTATATTAACTAGATTAAATTTTATAGATTTATTTTACTATCTTATAATTAATGATAATCCTTAATTTAAATTTGATATCCATTTTTGAATTCTATTTTTGATATATATAATACTTTGTATATAATATTTTCTACACCTCCTGCAAAAACATAAGTAAAATAACCCAAACATCGTGGTTCGTATTATCAAGATTACAGAAGTCGGCAGTTATGGGTGTTAAATGCAGGAGGGAGTAACTTACATTTTTTCACCCCTTGAAATAAAACTGAATGTTTTTTGTCGTCGTTTTGGTGTAAAATCAAATTAACGTGATTTTTACTTTATATGAGTAACGTGGAATTGTCATTTTCATTTTTTGTCAGGGTTGGGCAGAATTCAAGCTGCTACCCTCTTATACCACATTTTTAAAGCGCTTGCTACTGAAGTGCAGGCGCGGTAAATTGTGATGTTACATGACGTGGTTTAATTGCTCATTGGGCCGCTCGGTCATGAGTTGAGCAACTAAGCTCAATTCTAATTGGGCCACGTGTTACAAATTGAACACCTTGAAACAAATTAGATTAATTATAGATTTAACAAATCCAAACAGGCGTGACATCTGGAGTCATATACAGTCGTAACGAGTAGAGGGTGCTCTTTATCGTGGTTTTGGATAAAATATAAGTTATTGAATAAAATTATTGGTTTAGTCAACTCATCAAATAATTTAAATTTACCCACATTTCTATAAAACTCATCGAATAACTTAAATTTAATCACATTTCCATAAATTCTAAATTTATGGGGTAATATAGAATTCCCTGGCCGGAGATATACCATAAAATTTTTAGGTCGAACACCAACTTACAGCAAACTTTCACAGAAGACCACATCATTTTGATACGGTGAGACTGCAACCCCTTTAGGAAAGTAGACGCCTTTGGAAAGCAATGTGATAATAGCTCAAAAGTCCACCATTAGGATTGTTTAACATGTCAAGAATTATAGGGGCTTTCTATGGTACAAATTCATATGTGATGCAACATATATTTTAAGGCTTGATTTTCAACACGTGTATTAAGCCATTAAGGAGAGAAAGTTTGGCTGCAATTGATTCCAGATATCTTTTGTTACACAGTTCCTAAATTGTTGAATCCTAAAACTGAGTTTTATAAATTCTTGTATATACGTGATAATTGAATTAAAAAATTAAAAATATTTATCAGATTCAAGTTTGATTCATTATATTTAGTATAAATAAATTTTGAATTACCACTCACTTATATGTTATCATCTCAATAAAAATATTATTAAAATATTTTATTATCATAAAATTTTTTAACTATTATTAAAATTTTAATGATATATTATCTTTTTTATTTAATCATAATGTGAAATATTTTATAACAATAGTAGATCAAATTTAAATTCACATTTATTAATATTTAAATTTGATCCATTGTCTGTATAAATTAATTTTATATTTTTATCTATTCATGTTTTATTGCATTAATAAAGATTGTTAAAAAATTTTATTGTTACTAAAAAAATTAGTAATTATTATTATATATTTAATGATGGATCATTTTCTTATTTACTAATAGATTGACAGTCAAAAAATTTATACTAATAGTAAATAAAATTTAGACTCTATTTATTATACAAATGTTTAATTAAAAAATCCCTTTTTACGCTCAAGACAAAACCCTTTTAAATAAAAATAAATAAATTAAGAAATATCAATAAATTTTCTAAAGTGTTTACTATCAAACTTTTTTAAATTAGGGTATATGTATTAATTGTCCTACTAATTATCTTTAATAACTAAAATTTGATATTAAAATAATCATCAATCACAAATTAAATTTAGAAAATTATTTTACTTAAATCATTCTTGTTTATCATTATTTTACCTAATAATTTTTATAATAAAAAATTTTATTATTAGAATATATCATAATATAAAAAATAGAGAAATATATAATAATACGAAAAGAATATAGATTAAATTATTCCGTTACTTTTTATAACTTCACTCAATTTCTAATTGATTCCTTATAGTTTTAATGTTTTGAATTGAATCCTTATACTCACTTTTTATTTTAATTGGATACTTGATTTTGTTAGTAATTTACATACATAAATAACACTCTTTTTAATGTATTAGTATTTCATAGTTAATTTAAATTAAGATTTACATTTGGAGTTGTTCAATCAATATGATAAATATCTATCAATTTATATAAGAATTTAAATTAGATTTATCATTAATATAAAATATTTTATACTAGTGAGGAATAAAATATATATAATTAAAAATTTAATAACAATTAAAAATTTTTAAAAATGGTAAAATAGTTTTAACATTTTTTTATTGACATAGTAATACATTAAATAGGTAATAATATAATTATGCTATGACATAAAAATAAATAATGTAGCACCTCAATCACAAAAATTAATAAGTGAATGAAAATATAATCTTAACCATGCATATTTTTTATTTAGTAAATTTAACTATATTGTATCTTTCTAAATATTTTTTCAAACTATAATAATTTGTCACTCGAACAGATGACTATTTATTCATTGTTATGTCATTATTTAAGTTCCAAAAATGTTAGTTATGTTAAATAATTACAAGCTAAAATCTTTAAATTAATATCTAATAAGTGTAGTGAATGGATTATAAATAAAAAATAGTTCTAAGAACTTAATTAAATATAAAGAAAAATTACAAATTAAAATAATGACAAAATTTAAGTAAAATTTTTTAAATATTTATTATAAGATTCTTCAATTAAATCACAATATATGTGTTAATTAATTACCAAATAATAGGAATATTGATAATTATTGTAATTATAAAATTATAATTATTAATAATAATTAAATAACATAATTATACACATGTGATATAATTAGAAAATTTTATGATAAACATTTAAGGAATTTTATAAAAATTTTATCCTTAAAATAAATGTAAAAATAAATTTTAATTTAACTTGATAAACAAATCAAAAAATAAAATTTAATTTGATTTAAAAATAAAAATTAATTAACTTTGTTCAAGAAGAGCACTCACGTGCGCCATTTTTTTAAAAAAAAAAATTGTAGGACTCATCTTATTGGCTATATGCTACAGTAGTCATGAAGCCTCACTCTAGCCGATTACACCCCCTTATCACTGTTCTTTCTTTCTAACTACGAATTCAGGAAAAATTCTAATATAAAAATTTTAATATACTCCTATAATAAAATACTATACCTTATTCGGAGAGAAAGATAGAGAGAATGAAGTGAGGTGAACCCACGTGTGAAGCCCACCCAATCCTACTCTCTCTGTCTCTCTCTGCGAATTCAGGGTCTTTTGGCAGCGCTTCTATTAAATTTTTGGCTGCCAGATGTCACTCTTTGGTTGCACATTTTCCCACCATTTTACTGCCTCTCTTTCGGCCAGCTGTGGCGTAGCAAACAACAAGAAACGGACTGTTTATGTGTACCTTTGGGCTCATAAATTTAGATAATAGAAAAGTTTTTAATGGGCTTCTGCAAGCCCAATTTTGTGAAGCCGAAAATGGGAGCTAGACGGCATATTTTAACCGTCCAATTAGGCTTTTTTTTATCATTTTAATTGATTAATTTATAATTGTTAGGTTATTAATTAATATATTATTATATTAAAATATAAAAATAATTTTGAAAAAATATTATTATAAATTCTACTTAAAATAAATATTACAAATCTCTAATTAAGTAATATTTTGTATGTTTAATAAATGTCATTATAAAACATAAATATTTAATTAATAATTTAAATTTAATGAATTATTGGCATAAATGGATTTTACACTATCATCCTTTCATATGTTATCATATCATGAAAAAATAATATTAATTTTTTAATGAATATTATCTTTTTATTCATTAATAATATAAAAAAATTATGTTGACAGTTAATTAAATTCAAATTTTTGAATAAAAAACATATACTTAGTGTATCATGAAAACAACTACACTAATTAAAAATTTTAATATTTAATACAATATATTCAATATAATTATAGATAATATTTAATTTTGAGAGTCAACACATGTTATATCAAAATGAAGGTACTTTGATTTATTTATAAAAAAAAGATATAACAAATGTATAACACATTAATGGAAGTAAATTTCAATTCATAATAACAATCTACACACATAAGCATGACAATCACTTCTAGCATATGTAAGTATTATATTAGGTCTATATCATACATAGAATTACTCAATTGGCATGTTCACAAGTGATACAACTCTTTCATTCTAAACATAATTTACAAGGATAAATTTCTGTTTCAATCACAAGGGTCACATCTATCACCATACAGTTAATACAAAGCTTTAAAAAAATGCAAAAGACTATCTAAGATAAGCTCTGTTCATAATCATTCCATATATGAGTGGCTATGCATTCCTTGAGGATGTATCATTCTTTATAATCTTTCTCAGTATTTCATACTTTACAATCCCTAGTATATTCTTTTTCACTGTGCAACAGCTCACAATCCACTTTATTCATCAACCATCGATTGGGATCAACATCTATAAAAAAATTATACAATACACAATATGCAATGGTGATGTCTATCATTGTTGCAAAAGAATAATAAAGTTCTATCCCATTATCTATGATAGGAGATTTCTTTTTAAGGACGTCAAATGCTCTTTCAATCACATTCCTTAATGAAGCATGTCAATTATTAAATATCTTTTTTGCATTTTAGGGATCACGTGTAGTGTACTTCTTTAAGTTATAACGAACACCTTTATATGATGTAAGAAGTCCTACTTTCAGAGGATAATATGCATCTCCTAAGTAGAATTTGTCTAGGATATACAACAATTATGCAAACAACTATCACAACATCGGTGTCATTATAAGAAGAACTGTGTATAAATGATTGTTATATCATCTTTTAAGCGAATACCATATTACAATATATCTTACTTCTGGGAATTTTCAGTCTATCTCCTCTTTTATTTAATGCATGTTTAAGAATCCTAGAGTCTGATGCAATTCCTCCCCATCCAGTTAAAACATATGTGAATTTCATATCAAATGAACAAACTACTAACACATTTTGTGTAGGGTAATCTTTTCTTCCTCAGAAGCGAGGGACATCTTCTTTCGGTACCTTGACTCATATATGAGTGTTATCTAAAGCTCCAATACAATCTTGTACATAATAAACATTTGTCAATATTAACATCTTTCCAAAAGTGAAGCTTAGTTCTACATTTTCTAAATCCTAAACCCTAAACCTACGGACAAATGTTTACCAGCTTTAAATACAAGCTTGAAACCAAACTTATTTAGCAGACTACCAAATATCAAATTCTTTTTTATTTCTAATACATAATAAATATTTGTCAATATTAACATCTTTCTAAAAGTGAAACTCAGTTCTACATTTCCTATCCCAAGGATAGGAATAGTAGTAGAGTTGTCCATGTACAAAATAGTGTCATCATTTAGAGTTTTCATAATTTTGAACAAGCTCTTACTTTTGCACACATGTTGGATAATGCTGGAATCAACCCACCATGTATCATCATCCCCAAGGACAAGAATAGTAATAGAGTTGCTCATGTACAGAATAGTGTCATCATTTAGAATTTTCATGGTTTTGAATAGGCCCTTATTCTTGCACACATGTTGGGTAGTGTAGAATCAACCCACCATGCATCATCATCTTTAAGCAAATTAATTTTAGATATCATTGCAATAAGATCTTTGGAGGGAGTACTATTAAATCTTTGCTTTTCCTTTTTTTTTTAAGAGCTCGACATTTGGATCTATAATGTCTTTCCTTATGACAAAAGAAGTATTTACCTTTCTTTTTTTTCTTGTTGCCTTGAGAATTATCACTAGATTGATTCTTCCTCTTAGGTAAGGCCATGCTAGATTGATCTTCTTCCATCGTATTTATCTTTGAGGCATGTGAATCTTTAGTCTCATCTTGCATGCAGAATTCTTTTTTGCCTATTTATTTCTGGACTGTGCCTATGTTTCATTGCAATGGTTGGGGTCTTCCATGGGGAGTTGCAGCACAATGTGGCATCAATGTGTGCCTAAGGAAGGTCTCTCCAAAGGACATCATTCACAGTATTATTCAGCACAAAGTGACACACTTGGGAGGAGCCGCCACAGTGCTGAACTTGATTGTGAATTCTTGTAAGGCTGATAAAAAGCCCCTTACCCACAAGGTTTAGATACTGAAAGGCGGCTCTCTCCCGCCTCATCAGATCCTCGCCAAGATGAAGAGGATTGGCTTCCCCGTTTCTCACCTGTACGGACTCACAGAAACATATGGTCCCGGAACTCCTTGTGCATGGAGACCTGAGTGGAACGATTCTCTGCCTCCTGAAGTAAAATGCAAAATGAAAGCCCGGCAAGGAGTGCCTCATGTTGGATTGGAGGGTCTTGATGTCAAAGATCCTTCAACAGTGGAAAGTGTTCCAGCTGATGGCCAAACAATGGGGCAGGTAGTGTTCGAAGGAAACACAGTAATGAGTGGATATCTTAGAGATTTGAAAGCAACTGAGGAAGCTTTCAAAGGCGGATGGTTTCATAGTGGGGATTTGGTCGTGAAACATCCTGAAGGCTATATAGAAATTAAAGACAGATTGAAGGATGTGATAATTTCAGGGGGACAGAATATAAGCACGATTGAGGTAGAAACACTTTTGCCATCCTGCTTTTCTAGAGGCTGCAGTTGTTGCGCGCCCAGATGATCATTGGGGCCATACGCCTTGTGCATTTGTGAAGTTGAAAGATGGTTTTGAAGCAGATGCTCAAGAGATTATTAACTTTTGCAGGGACCATTTGCCACATTATATGGCTCCTAAGATTGTCATTTTGGAGAATATCCCAAAAACTTCAACTGGAAAGATGCAGAAGTATATTTTGAGGGGGAAAGCCAAGGCTTTGGGCAGTATTTCTTTAAAAATCTCTAGTGTCAAAATGTTCTCTGGATTTTCTCCTCTTTCATGATGGTGCACGTTAGAACCTTACATAAGAAGTTGGCATATTGGGGAGAAGAAAAACTAAATCAGTGTTTTATTTTTAATTTTTTTAAGTTCAGCATCAGATCATGTTGCGTGCACAAATACAACCTGAACCAATATGATTAATACCTGAAGAGCCAAGTCGGGCCAATAAAATACAAGGGAAGCCACACATTTATATATAAAATCACGCCGACACATTAATATTCCAATCCAAACACGATGAAATTAAACAATTGATGATCTAAGAATGAAAACACATTGATTCCAAAAACGTGGAGCCCTCCTATATTGGTACTAATTAATACAAACTTGGGTTCATATGAAGACATATAAACCTAATCCTTTTTCGGATTTTGATCTGTTCTTCATGAAGTAGCCAAAGCTGGATACTGCATCAAATCAAGACGGATTATATAATGATTAAGAAGGGAGCCACAATAAATGTGATTACCAATCTTAATGCCACTGGAAATCCAAGAGAAGCCAGAATCATAATAATGAGCAATCGGTTTTCCTTCCAGATTCACAGCTATAACTCCTCCATTCTTCTCCATATCAGGAAATCTCATATACTTTACCATCATTCCAAATACCTTTTGAAGAAATGGGTGTTTAAGAGCCAGCTCAATTGGAAGAGAGAGAGACTGCCATTAGTGCAAATAAGCATTTAGAGTAAGCAAAACAGCTATTTTTCTTTTTCAAATTAGAAACAGTATTGCTGTATCCAACAAAAATGAAATTCGAAATTGAGTTTTGAATACAAATCAAGAGCTATTATAAAAAAAAGGACAGTTCAATGCACAAAGGTCCTGCTATGCGCGGGTCCAAGGAGGATTGAACCACTTTAGGTCTATTATATGCAGCCTTACTCAGCATTTTTTTGCATAAGGTTATTTTTACAATTCGAACCCATGATCTCCAAGTCACAGGGTGATAACTCTATTACTGTGCCAAGGCTCTCCCTTGACTATTATCAAAATGGATAAAAAAGATTTGGAACTCAATTTCGGATTTTATTTCTGATACATATAGCATTTTTAAATTAGAAAACTGAGTATTTGATGATAAGCAATAATGATGTTGAGGCCATAAATAAAATGATACCGAGCTCAATGCAATCCAGTAATGTCCTTTTCCATCATAATGAATATTATCAGGCACGCCAGGCAGGTCTTCAATAAATTTGTCTATGCTTCCCTTTTTAGGACCTTGCGTATAATATTTTCTACACCTCCTCCTGCAAAAGCATAAGTAAAATAACCCAAACATTGTGATTCAGCATTGATACTCTATTTTGGAGGTGTTTGAAAAAAGAAACAAATTCCCTGAAATAGAAACTAGTCACACACGATAGAACAAGATAACACAACCAATTTAGCACCGTTCAGCAACACATTGAGAAATATCAGGGAATTGAAAGTTCTGGATGCTAAATGCAACTATTTTAAAGTTGAAGGGATAACTTGCGTTCTTTCGTAAATAAATTGAATACTGTTTGTGGTCTTCTTGGTTTAAAATCAAATTAAACACGATTTTTACTTTGCATGAGTAGCATGGAATTGTCACATTACTTGGTATTGTTTAGTTGCTTAGTGGGCTGTCGGGTCATGGGCTAAGTAACTAGGCCCAATTCTAATTGGGCCTCCCGGCACAGGTTGGATCTTCTGAAATAAATCAGGCTGGTTATGAATTGAATCAATTGCATTATAGGCGACCCTAACATCCAAAGTCATATCATATATTTTTAACTCAGAAAGCAACTTACAGCATAGTTTCACAGAAGACCACACAAGTTTGATCCGGTGAGACTGCAACCCCATTAGGAAAGTAGAGGTCTTTGGCAAGCAATGTGGTTTGCTTTGTTGCTGGATTATAGCTCAAAAGTCTACCATTAGGATTGCCTTCCAACATGTCAAGAGCAAAGTCTTTCAATGGGTATTTGTGTGAAGCATCTGTGAAATAAATGATACCATCATTTGCGATATCCACACCATCTGTTATTTTAAATTTCAAGCCCTCAGCTTCATCAGTCAATAACTCAACCTTCCCTTCTTGGGTCACTCTCAACAGTCCCTATATCAATAATTCCATTCAGAAAGATTTGAAATCTCGTAATATTAATGAGAAGTTGGTTTTAAATTGTTATCACAGCATTAGTATTGTGTGTTGCACTAACAGCTTCTGTGATTGTAATAATAATCAGAAATGTTGAAAATGAAATTCGAAATTAAGTGCTTAATATAAATCAAGGGCAGTTAATTAATACAGAACGATTGAAAAAATTTATAAAATTCAATATAATTGATATAAAAAATTTAAAATGCTTTTGGTACATATATAAAATTCAATATAAATCAGAAATGTTATATGTATTGGAAATGAAATTCGAAATTAAGTACCGAATATAAACCAAGGGCAATTAATTAATACAGAATCATTGAATAAATTTATAAAATTTAATACAATGAATATAAAAAATTCAACATACTTTGTAACATTTTTTAATATTGGAGATGAATAGATAACACGTTATGCATCTAGTTTCCCTATTAAATCACTGGTTAGAAGTAAAGCTGCAAAACTAGGGAAAAATTAACATGAAGGCACCTTGTTGATTCAAGCAGAATCAGATAGATAAAGGGGCTTTTTTTTTTATAAAGATGACAAATTAAGGGATCATTTTATTTAAAACATGCAAAATTTAGAAACTACTAATAAAAAATAATAAAATTAGAGATAAAATTACAAGTGAAACATCAAAGTGTTGATTTTACGGTAAATATATTTAACAAGTTTGTCATAAATATATAAAAAGGACATTTTTTTTTTTTTTGGCCATATAAAAAGGACAGTTAGAATCATTCTCATTCCCAAGAATAAAGTTAGAACAAAGATACTCAGAGACTTGAAACATAATTTATTAAAAATTTATACAAAAATGCCCTGCTAGGACGGTTAAATTTGAATTTTAAAAAAATAAAAAGAAAGCTTAAAATAAATTCAAAATTTGAACCACAGAATGGAGCTTCGTCCTGGTTGTTTCTCCTCCATAAACTCATTAGACTACCGGTCAATATAGCCATGCTCCAAACATAAAATTAAGGGCTTACCTTATCGGAGTTTGCAACTATAACTTCACCATTCACCGGCCCCAAAGCAACTCCCAACGGTCTTCCTCCGGTATTGACCCACTCGTGAACCGCCGAGTCAGCCACCGATTCATTCACCGTGACTCGCTTAATCCACCCATCAGAACTCCCGGTGTAAATCACACCCGACTCAGCATCGTAAGCCAAGTCCTCTGGTCCCACCAAATGTCCCTTCCCCACCATCTCCGACCCTCTTCCCATGTGGCCGTTGCGTGACGGCGCCTTCAAGGTGTGCCGGCTTAACTCGCTGTCTGGATAACGAACTGGTTCGAACGGCTCGAGCTGGTAGAGAACGGCAGCTGCCACAACCGCAACAAACAACACCTTGAAATTCCATGAAAATGTGTTTCTTGTTCTCCCAGGGGGACTGGGAGAAAAGTCGGATTTAGGTTCCGGATGATGCCTCGCCTCCATATGCTTGTTTGGCGCAGAAAATTGTTTGAAAGGAAGAGAGCTGTGCTCTGTACTTTTTTTTTTTGGTTTGAGGGGATATATCAAAATAATTTTATTTGCGCGTTTTTAGATGTATAATATTAAAATAATAAAAATACTTTATTAATTCAATACGAAAGGTGGGGTGTACGATAATTTTTTCCATCGTAAAAAAAAGGTGTTTTCCAACCTCCTTTATCAAAATACTAGTTTTCTAACCCGTTCGTTGCACGGGAGTCTATTATTTTGTCAAATAAAAACAAGAATAATAAATATAGAACAAAAATTATAAAAATTTGAAAATTTAATTTATTAGGCTTATTTTGTAATTAAAATTTTCAAATATATAAATAACAAATTTTTAAAATGTAATATAAAATTTAAAAAAATATATAATATACAATTAAATAATTTAATTGAATGGAAAATTTAATTCATTTAAAATATTTTTATAATAAAAAATTTATGTTACATTTATATTATTTATTGATATTGATATCTAAATTATAATAAATAGTAGTGAATATGAAAATATAAAAAAATGTAATGAAATTGATAAAAGGAATAAAAATAGTATATAAAAGGTAAAAAAATTATATTTGATTTGAAATTTAGGTCTTAAAAATAATATAGAAAAAATATTGACAAATTTTAAATTTAATTTATTAATATTTTTATTAAGAAGTATAACATTTGATTATATAATTCAATTAATACTTTCTAAATTAAAATTTTAGGGTATTTATAATATTTTATAATACAATTAAATATATCATATTATATATATTATAGTAATATTAGCATTTACATTGTAAATGATAGAAATGGACATGGAAAAAAATGAAAAATAAGCAACATAATAAAAAAAAGAAAAGAGAAATAATGAGTAAGTAGAAAATAATATGAGTTAAAAATAAAATAAATAGTTAAGTAATTCACTTAAATTAAAATTTTAATTTATTTAAAATAAAATAATAAGAAATAATATATCATTCTATATCTGTGCTTCTTAATAATATTAGTTTATGATCCACAAATAACATGAGAGGTATTTAAAAAGGAAAAGAAGAAAAATATAATCAGAAAAAATAAAAAGAAGATGATATAACTCTACTATTAAGTAATATAAGAGTTAAAAAAAAGCATGTGGTTATGTTAATTAATTATATCAAAATTTTAATTTATTTAAATATTTTTTAATAAAAATAAAATATATTATATTTTGTCTATATTATTTAATAATATTAGTATATAAGGTTTAAATTTATCCACTTATAGGTTAAAATATTTTACATTATTAATAAATAAAAAAGGTACTTTATTAAAAAAAAGCAATAGTAATTAAAATGTTTTAGCAACAATAAGACAATTTTAACAATTTTTATATTGATATAATAATATATTGACAGTAAATTAAATTTAAATCTTAGTATATAATTTGTAAATAATATAAATGAATATGAAAATAATGATACTTTGAAGTGAAATAATATATAAGCTATAAAATTTTGATAACATTTTAATTAATTTCTATATAATTTAAAATAAAATACATAAAAATGATATTAAAATAATATTGATCAACTTTAAATAAATAAAAATACTTTTAGTTATTAAATATTTTTAAATAATAGAGTATATAATTAATTATCTTAACTAAAAAATTTATATCAAAATTTCAAACTATCTAAAATATTTTTAATAAACATTTAAAATTTTCATTTTATATCCATATTATTTTGTAATATTAGTATTTAATGATAAATAATAATAGTAAATATTAAAAAAATGCTACAATAGAATATAAATAAAAAGAAAACACACAATTGGCAAGTTATATAGTAACATAAGAGTTAAAAATAAAATATATAATAATTTAATTAAAATAAATTTATAACTAATTTGAAATAAAAATAAAATATTTCATATTATATCTATACCAATTAATGATAATAGCGTTTAAATTATGAAAAATAGAAATAGAACATTAAACAAATATAGAATTAGTAGCTAAAAAAAGTTGAAGTTGTATGTGAGTTTATAACCTTAACAAAACGATAATTAATATATATTTAATTTAAAATGTAGCATTTAAAAATTAATATTAATAAAATATTAAAAATTAATATTAATAAATTTTAATTTTAATTTTCAAATATTTTTACTAAATAATAGATTATGTAATTAATTTTTCAACTAATTTTTCTATATTAAAATTTTAAATCATTTGAAATATTATTATAATAAAATTATATATATTATAATTTATTTACGTAATTTATAATATTAACATTTAATTTATAAATAATAATGATCATAAAAAATAAAAATATATAATCAAGCAAATAAAAATAAGAAAAATAATGAGTGAGTTGTAAGAAAAATATAAAAATTAAAATTAGATTATTTAGTTAGGTAATTAAATTAAATTAAAACCTAAAATTGATTTAAAATATTATTAAAAAATATAAAATATATCATATTATACATATATTTTTAATGATATTAACATCTAAGCCTTAAATAATAATATAAATATAGAAAAAATGTAATAAAACAAATAAAAATAAATAAGAATTGAGGTGTAAAATTAATATAAAAGTAGAAAATAGAATATAAAATTAAGAACTTTAATTAAATTAAATATGCATAACTTGTTTAAAATATTTTTATAATAAAAATAAAATATATTATATTATTTTTATACGATATAGTGATATTAGTATTTGATATATAAATAACAAAATTGAGTACAAAAACGCATATAATAATATAGATAAAAAGCAATGAAATAGTGCGTGAATTGTGAAGCTTTTACAAAATATGTGATTTAACTTGAAATGTAGCATTTAAAATTGATATCAAGAAAATATATACAAAATTTAAGTAAATAAGTTTGATTTTAATTTTTAAATATTTTATTAAATAATAATATATGTGGTTCAATAATTTAATTAATATTTTATTTGCTAAAATTTTAATTTATTTAAAATATTTTATAATAAAATTAAATATATCATGCTATATTTATATTATTTTATGATATTAGTATCTAAATTGTAAATAATGGTAATTGACATGAAAAAATAAAAATATATAAATAAGTAATGAAAAAAATTAATAAAAAGAAGGGAAATAATGAGTAAGTTAAAAAATAATATAAGAGTTAAAAATAGAATATATAATTAAATATAATCAACTAAAATAATTTTTAAATTATTTTAGATATTTTTATAATTAAAATAAAATACATTATATTATATGTATATTATTTAATGATATTGATATATGCATTGTAAATAATATAAGTGAACATAAAAAATTTAAAAATAAAAAAAATTAATTAAATTAATAATTTAATTTTTAAAAATAATTTTATAATTAGAATAAAATATACCACCCATACTTCTGTTCAACAATATTAACATTTGGATTATAAATTACATAAGTGAATATGAAAAAAATATATATAATAAAGTAAATAAAAAGATACATATATTTTGATTTTAGAATAGTACTTAAAAATTAATATGAATAAATATTGATAAAATTTAAATAAATAATTAAGATTTTAATTTTCATACATTTTTATTAAATAATAGAATATATAGTTAATTATTTTGATTAATACATTCAGTATTAAAATTTTAAGTTATTATAATATATTTTAAATAAAATTAAATATATTATATTATGTTTATATTACTTTTAACATTTGAAATATTGTAAACAATATGACAGTAGACATGAAAAAAAAAAAAGAAAGATAGAAAAATCCACAACATCGTAAACAATATTAGGTGCTTGTTACGGTACTCCGGAGGTTTCAAACCCAGGATGACATGGCACAATACAAGCCATTGGATGAGATTACTAAGAATTTTGATAATCTCATTCAATGATTCACAATGCACCACATCACCCCGAGTTTGAAACCCCGGAGTACCGTAGAATTCCCCGCAATATTAACATCTGAAATATTGTAAACAATGTTCCCAAAGCCAGAAAATGGTGTCTGCTGAAGAACAAAGACTGGATCAGCTCCCATTCGTTCCGATAACGTGGGCTATGTCAAATGAGGCCATGAAAATATTGGCTCATCACATATGCCGCCTGGGAAGTGGACCACATCACAGAGGTGCAGCGGCCCACCGCTAATGCTTGCAAGCTGTCACCCACATTGGGAGCAGATGCACTCAGGCGGGAAACCAAAAAAACCAAGGCTCCAGAGGCTGACACGTCATAGGAAAAAATAATATTAAATGGAGAAGTAGAAGGGCGTTTTAGATGTATAGTATTAGATTTTAAGCAAATGAATATATTCATGAAAAATGCATTCCGACAAAATAGAAAATAAATGGAATGTCGATGTTTTTGTCTATTCAGAAAATGACAGATGAGATGTTATGAAGAAATTTTTACATGAACACTTAAATATAATAAATGTTTTCTCATAACTACAATGGGTATTTTTGCTTTTATCAATAATTAAAAATCAAAATTAATTGTTAATTTATCCATCTGTAAATTTTATAAAAAATTTAAATTACTTTTTATTCCCTATAATTTCATTTAATTTTTAATTAAGTCCCCATAATTTATAAATTTTGAATGAGATCCTTATATTTATATTTTATTTCTAATTGAATACTTCATACCCATTATTTTTCTATTGAATTATGTTAATAATTGTCACACATGAATAATACTTTTTTGATATGATTTAATAATTGATCAAATTTACTAAGAAGAGGCAAATTTGCCTTGAAAGTGAAATTTATGAATAAAGTTATTAGAATTTATAAAAAAGATAAATTTTATATAAATAATTATATTTTATATAATTTAATATAAAAATTATAAAATATTATGAAAAAGTTACATATTTTATGAGATTTTTTCATTAAATTTGCAAAAAATTATCCGAGAAAATTCGCCATGAATAGTTGTTAGCTGGCGACATAAATCCAACCCTTAATAATTGTTAACGTAAAAATTTCACATAATTTCTAATTATATCTAAGTGACAAATAAGTAAAAATAAATTTAAACATTTTATGGCATTATTTCATCTTTCAATGGAAAGATAAATTATTTATCTTTCACACTTTAAATTGTTGATTAATTTAATTGTTGTTTATGTAAAGATAATTTTTTAATATTATATTAATATTAAAAATTCAGTACTATTTTCATATAGATGTTCCTATGCATATTATTTTTTTAATTCAGTAATTTTATTTTTTTTAAAAATAATTAATTTTCAATAAAAAATAGATAATTTTCTATTAGATCATTGCTGAATTTGAAAAAAATAATATAATTGATTATATTTATAAAAGAATAATATTAAATTTTTAATATTAATATAATACTAAAAGTTTTCATCTATGTAAGTAAATTGCTAATAAAATTTAATATGAAAATTATAAAAAATTAATTAAAAAAATAAATATAAAAATTCAATTCAAATATTTTAAATCATAAGAATTTAATAAAAAATTAAGTAACACAACAAAATAGCACTAGAATAATTTAACTTTACAAAAAAAAATATACACATTAAAATTCTTTTTTTAATTTTTAAAATATTCAAAGTCACAATTTAATCTTTATTTTTTATATAACATAAAGGTACAAGTTATAATTTCTTTTTGTGAAAGGTACAACTTATAATTACAACTTGAGAAACCTGTTCCCAATTTTTATGCAGCATTCTTAATTGTGAGTTAACATGTACCTTCACCATCCTCATTTAATACCTAAGAAGAATACTCTTTCAGCATCCTTAACTACTTATCCTATAAATTAAAATTGAAAGTTAAATACTTTGGATTGATTACATATAATGGAATGCATACTGTTGGCCTACTCCTATTTCTCAATTATGATTACAAAATATTTTGAATAGATGTCAATTTGTAAAAAGTTCATATTATTATTTTTGAAAAATTGGAAGAGCATCAAGACCATTTGAAGATTTTTTAGGACAAGAAACTAGAAATTTTTACATAAATAAGTTGTTAAAAAATTATTTTGACTTAAAAAAATTGTGAAAGTATGTATCTTATTATTTGAAATGATTTTCCAAAAGAGTTAGAATCATACGAGGTTATAATTTATATTAGAGACTTGATTAACTTCTAAAATTTTCTTAAAACTTTATTTTATGACATATGAATTGAATAGGCAGTCAATTCATTTGTTAAAAAGCCTTTAAAATGTAATATTTGGCTTACAAAAAGTGAAAGTATGTATCTTATTGCTTGAAATGATTTTCCAAAAAAGTTAGAGTCTTATAGGGTTATAATTTATATTATAGACTTGATTAACTTTTGAAGATTTCTTAAAACTTTGTTTTATGACACATGAACATGAATTGAATAGACAGTCAATTCATGTTGTCTAAAGAGCCTTCAAAATGTAATCTTCGACTCACAAATTGATTACCTATTTGATTCATGCAATTTAGAAAGCTTTTAAAACTTGAAAACCCCTATTGAATTAAATAGGCAAGTGATTTAATGTGTCAATAAACTCATTAAACTAAGGAGAATCGATTAAGCAATCATTTATTTTTCAAATTTTTTTGACAATAAGCTTATATAATCAAATAGGAAATCAATTACTCATGATTTAAATTTAAAAATGTTGTTATCTTAGAAAATGTAACAGATTTTTCTTTTCTCCAACTCCTATTTAAAGCTTTTATTCATATTTCTAAAGATATGAGACACACTAAAAGATCTAAATTTCTTTGAGCTTCCTTTCTTTGAAATCCAGATCTACATTTAAGCTAAAAATCTTTAAGAACTTCATCATTAAATGTTTCATTTTTATCTTTTGCTCTAAGTGCACTAAATTATATTTCATTTTGTTGGATTTCACATGTATCATATAACGTAGGAGGAAAAATAGTTTTTCAAAATTATATATGTGAAACTTTTCCAGAATCAATACATAGGGATATAGATCAATATCATGAGGATTACCTCTTGAAGTGCAGACCACAAATCATTAGCATAATTAAGTGATTGTGCCTCTGTGGTGTCTACACAGAGTGAATGACAACCTCTCAACCTTTTACGAATATGTTAGGAGATGTCTTTCTCAAAAGGGATTAGGGTTTTGTACGTTTTTAAGTTATTTTGGTAGCAACTTATTATTATCCTATACAAAGTGATGCCTTCATGCTTTTTATAAAACTTATTATTATCCTATACAAAGTGATCGTGCCTCTGTGGTATCTACACGGAGTGAATAACGATCTCTCAACCTCTCATAAATATGTTAAGAGATGTCTTTCTCATAAGGGATTAGGGTTTTGTGCATTTTTAAGTTATTTTGGTAGTAGCTTATTATTATCTTATATAAAATGATGCCTTCATGCTTTTTATAAAACTTATACACGTCACTTTCCTAGTCTGACTAGGAAATTGCCTTATCCTTTTAATTTAACTTAAAAACTAAAACTTTATCCTTATCATGATAAAAGTGAGGAGAAAGATAGGGCTTATCTTTTAGTTATCTAATATTACTTTAATTTTAATAACTAAATATTATTAGA
This sequence comes from Sindora glabra, assembly GCA_020226215.1. Classification (NCBI taxonomy): domain Eukaryota; kingdom Viridiplantae; phylum Streptophyta; class Magnoliopsida; order Fabales; family Fabaceae; genus Sindora; species Sindora glabra. The sequence continues at coordinate 14,879,050 of CM035236.1, read as the reverse complement.
TAATAACATTATCTCATAACATAATTATGTAATATTATTAGATAATAATATGATTCTATAATATAATTATCTAATATTAAATGACATAATTATTTGATATTATTTTAATATAAAATAATATCATATATTATGTGAATATATATATTATTACTCTGATAATATATATATATATACTAAATAAAAAGCCCAATCAATAGGATTTTAGTCTAATTAAGATTTAATTAATTACTATCTCATTCTTACTCTTTTTGTATAATCCTGTAGGCTGTTATTACGTTGGTAATGACCCATCAGTGGATCATAAATAATGAGTAATATCTAGTAATACATTATTGTCATTCAAGTAATAAGAATATCTAGGATTCGATATCTACCTAATATATGAGCAACACTTTATAACATAATTCCTTTTGTAACGATATCCAAATCAAACTAGAGGCATGGAGTGTGTCATCCTCATCAATGTTCAATCCACATTTCTTAATACTGAGTAGACTAACTTAAACAAATTATCAATATCACATATTGATCCATTTGAGCACAACTATACATTTTTATATCTCACTTAATTAAGGGGCTCAAGGATATCATTCCTTTTATATAGGAGGAACAAAATTCCATCTATATTACTTATATCCTTCTATATGATTCATGACACACTCAATCAACGCCTTACACATCATTTTAGTTAAAGGTAACATAGGATGCCATCAAAATGTGTAACTCCTTATATAGGAAATCTTAATGACTTCAAGTCAAACGACTACTTACACTGTAGTTACATGAGAATAGGTAATGACACTTGTTAATCCATGTAGTATTCTTACAACCGATCAATCCAATATATTTGTTCATTAACAATATACCTATGTATTGATTTGATATCATATATCCATGATTCATAATCATTAGTCATGATACATATTAATCTCAATATATTATTGCTATTCTTTTCGTAACAATACTCAACTAGGAACATTTTAAGAATAATAAAATTATTCCAAGAATAATTATTATATTAAGTTATAAATTGTGCAAAAATGAAATAAAATATAATAATTGCATTACTTAAAATAAAACATAATATATTGTATGTTATATCATTTGATGATTGGATCCTATAACATACACATTAACACATTTCCTCTTTAAATTTTTTAATTTTCTATTTTAGTGAGGAATCCTAAGGATTCTAAAGTGTTGTAACTTTATGGATTGTATTCTTGCATAGGGTGTCACAAGGGAAGGTTTGTATTATTCAAAAAAACTTTATAAGGCTTCTAAAGAACCTTTAATTTTAAGGGATTTAGTATACTAACTACATAATTCAGAAATGTTCAATTTCAAAAAGTAGATGTGCATAAGGAGTATGTTTCTTTCTTAGAAGAATAACTATACATAGTTTACACCTTCTCTTCCTTATCCCTATTTATTTTTATCACTTTTACTATTTATTGCATGCTTAAGCCATTTCAGTTGATTATTGATTTATGAGATATGGGTCTTGGCTAAATAAAACCTTATTAGGTTGTTTCTTCTTAGTTCTTGGCTTTATGTTTTGAGCACTTTGTTTTTAGGGCATAAAACCTCTATCTTTATTAGGAAATTTTTTTAATAATCCCAATTCACCTCTCTTATTGTATCCTTATCTTATATATACTAGAAAAAATAATTAAATCTTACCTATATTTTCTTTAATTAATGGTTTACAAATTCCTTAGTACCTTTTTTAGTTATATAAGTGTAAGTGTATAAGAACACCTTTAGATTAGTAGACATTTGACCCAAACTAGCCTCTTGAAAAGGTTCACATATGAAATTACAAATTAAAAATAACCATTATTAATGTTTTACCATCTTTTTATCATGCTTAAACATAAAGATCGAATCATTAGTGTGCATGTTTCCTTTAATAGTAAATATGCTAAACTTTTTTTAACTTCTTACTTTTTCTTAAAGTCATCTTCATCCCACTTCTTCTTAAAGTTAGCAAATAGGTTATTAAACATCCACTCAAGCTTCTTTGATAGATCCTTCCTTGTTCAATTTATCATAGCCTTCTAGTTCGTTACGACCTTATGAATGAAAATTTTCTTTATGATGTGTATGAAATTAAGCCTCTAATTGTACATCTCTTGGAAGTATTCAACAATTAAGGTCAAATATGTGTAAATTGGAAAATTAAAATACAAATACAAAGTTAATAATTAAGAACTTATATTTACCTATAAATTATTAAACCACTGGCCTTTAAAGCCTTAGAAGTAGCTTTATAGGTGAGGCATAGCTTTATGAATTAAGCTTTGATCATCTTTGTTATGTCTTTAATAGGACCATGGGTAGGCCTAATAATCAACCTATAAACTAAATATATCAATAACATATAATCATTGCAAATTATCAATAAGTTAACAACAATTATATCATTAAAAGCTATTTAAACAATACTTATGAGTCATGTTTCAAATGCACACAAATCCTGCCATTAATAAGGTTTCTATTACAAAGCAAGACCAATGGTCACCTTGAATGAATCACTAATAATAAAGCACTCAACTGGGGTAGGTTGTTAACTAGGTTTCAAAGAAACAAGCTAAAAGATGTGTGGCATTGCATAGGTGATTGACATAATGGCTATTAAATAGTCTATAGGGCTAATATAGTAGATATGGATGGCATAATGCTTTAAGTTACAAATGATGACATAAGCATCCTATCACCATAACTTTTGATTGTACGACCACTTATGCTGATTTCTCTACCTCCACATGTTGAAAATATAGCAACCCATAATAAATGAAAGACAATCACAAAAATAGACAAAGTATTATTCCTAATCATAAAAATTAACCAATAGTTGCTCATAATTATAAAAAGGAATATGAATAAATTCTTTCCTACACTTATCAATATTTCTGGATTTTCTAACTTAAAAATCTAACATTACAATGATAGATTTGTATTCATTTTACAAATCTAGAATACCATAATCTTGATTATGTGGAAAATGCTACTTAGCAAAAATCCTTTAAAACTATATAAAACATTCTGGTTACTATACAAGTCATTTTCAAAATGACAAAAAAAAATAGAAAAGGAACTCATGTCAATTCTAACTTGCCAAGGGGTATTTGAAGCATGAGAAAGTAGGAAGTGATGTTAATGTTGAATTTCTTCTTCTTAGACAATGTGACTATAAAAGCAAACAAATAGCATAGTTTAACTTTTTCTAGCATTACTAAACTCTATTGACCCATTCTACTTATCAATTTTAGAACATTAATGGTTTATTTAAATGAGGAAATATAAGAGAAAAGAAATGAAAAAAAAAGGTATGATAAAATAAACTAAATGTGGGAAGATAATATTTTACTACCATTTATCTTACTTCTAAACAAACAAAGGACGTTTAAGAGTTCATATTCATAAAAAGTATTGTAATCTTCTATTACATTGATAAATAAAACAATTAAAAAATTGAAAATAAATGAAAGGAATAACCAATTAACCATAAATTTTTATACAAGTACTTTGATAAACTTAGTAGTAAAAAGGCCAAAAAAATCAATTAAATCATAGAAAAAAGGGCTAATAAGTATTTATTTCTAATGAGATAGTATAGTTTAAATTCTATGGTCAAGAATCCTAATATATTCAATAAAAATAGTTAGAAAGATTTAATAATCTATACTTATTTTTATTTTACTTTTTCTAGTAAAAAGTGTTCATGAAAGATTATATAAACAATAATTTTTATGATTGCAAGAGAAATGTTAATAATTTCTTTATAATAATAGATAAAATAGCCAAATTAAGGTTTAAGTGCCTTTAAAACAAGAAATGACATTATTAAAAAAATTTAATGAAAGGAGAAAAATTTTATATATTATCATAACTATAGTTTAAAGTAAGTCCAACCATACTTTTAAATAAGATAAGGATTTTGTCCAATATTATTTTAATCTTAAAAGTTAATGTATCATTACTTATAACTTAAATTATAAAATTATAGGTCACATGATAATTTAATTTAGGCCATTTTGTTATAATACAGGAGTAATGCTAAGATTGCAAACAAAAGCAAGACATAATTAGAATAAGAGTAAACTTGTAAGTAGGAACAAAATCATGATTTCTAACTTAAGTGCAAAATTCATATTTGAATGGGCATAGTTTAATTTGTATAAACATATTTTTCTATTCATTACTATGCATAATTAACTAAGTTAAAAAAACTTAAAAATCTAAGAATTTATCTAAACATTTTACAATGAATTTAAAATAAGTAAAAAATCTAAGAAATCATCATTAAATTCAATAAACTAAATTTGAATTAGCTAAAAATTACAAAAATACTAAAATGCTTGTTATTTGAAAAAACTCACCAATTAAAATGGCAAGCGGACAATGTTAAATACAATAGCAACAATGAAGGCAAACAAGCTTAGTAGAAACAGGTTAAGGTGCAACAGTGAAAGAAAAAGAAAAGAGGAAGGAAAAGGGTAAAGTGAAGGGAGTTCAAGTAATATTCATAGGTTATCAATGAACTTAGTGAAAAGGATGATTCATCACTAATATATTTAAATGAAACAATAGGTTTCAAGAAATGACAAAAGTAATAACAAATTTTTTAAATTTCATCGTTGAATTTCAAAATTCTTCATTATTTCAAAAAAAAAAAACAAATTTTCATGGCTCCACTTATCACAAAGTTCATTGCTAATTTGTAATATGAAATCCATTTCTATTGCTAATTCATCATTAAAAATTTGTTAATAATAATTACCAACAAACTTAACAATAAACATACACACTTGCATCATTAATATTGTCACTAAATTTTAATATTTTCTTCCTATTTTGGTAGTCACAATATTAACAACTTTTCTATCATAAATCCATTGCAAAAATTCCATCCATAATTTTCATTAACAAATAGTAAAATTCTTATAATAAGTGAAAAGATTAAAAATGACATTAGACAAATGTTTTTTTAATTAACATAATACTCTCATGCCAAACACAAAGCAATTTTATTGTTTGTGGTTTAATTTGAGAAAATTAAAAATGTTATTTTTCTAAAAAAATATATTTAGTCCTTGAAAAATTTTAAAATTTTAAATCAATGCTAATAATTTCTACTTCAATCCCTTAATAATTTTATCCCAACTTATACATTCTTTTGTTATTAAATTTAGATTTACTTAATAATAAGTTAATGCTGATAGCAAGGCCTTTGTGAAAAATGTATGAATGGAAACTAGTTTAATGAATGTTTTTATTTTTAGTATATAGTTTGTTACTAACTTATTTTTCTTTCTAAAATTAACTATAAGATAAATTTCATTCACTTTAAAATTTAAGCATAATTCATTAATTTTTTTACTTTTAAAAAATTTCAAACATTCCTTAATAAAGCTAATAGACATTTGTTCCATTTTCTATATCAATTTTGTCCTTTTTTATTATAATTTTATAATTTTAAAAAATTTAAAATATCTATTTCAGTTTTAGGATGATTGAATTTTGACTAGTTCAACTTTAAAAATTTAAAAATTGCTCTTTAAATTATATAAAATTTAAAATTAATACTTTTCATTAACTTAATTTATTATTTTATCAAACTATATATTTTTCATTATATTTTTAATATGAATCACAATATTATAGTATGCTAGTTTATCTTTTAATTTTTTTACAAATGATTTCTATGTTATATATATGTGTGAAAAAATGATTGAAATTAACTAATATACTACAATATTGTGGTTCGTATATAAAAATTTGTTTAAAAAATAATGTAATTTAATAAAATAATTAATTAAATTGAGAATAAATATTAATTTCAAGTTTTATTAAGTTTAAGAGTGATTTTCAAATTTGTAAAGTAGAAGGGGATAAACTTCCTTAAATTCAAAAGGACATATTATATTATATTTTTTAAAAAAATATTATTTAAATTAATGTATGTAATTAAAAGTAATAATCCTCTTAAAATGATGTTTTGACATATATTTTGAAAATATATCAAATTTACTTAAATATTTTTATTCAAGGGATAACTTTAATTTTGTAATGAAATTCTTATCAATAAATTTTATTATTTGTAACATTGAAAGCATATAAAAAATTACAATTTTTTTTATAAAGTTACACTTATAATAAAAACATTTAAATTAAATTTAAAATATTTTAATATATATTAATACATCATATTATAATAGTATTCCTTGATATAACCTTAATTATGATTATTGTTCAAAGGTTGTAGCTTACAATTATAATCCCATCAAAAGACTAATAGTCTTAAGATTTTCCTTCCTTCATTAGTAATGAAGTTGATATCTTTTTGAATTAAAACTATGCCTCTTTTTGGGTAAAATAAAGGAGTTAATGCTTGAGATGAAAGAAACTATAAAAAAGAAATTTAATGAATTTTGGAAACCCTTGAAACATTATCAATTATAGGAGAAAAGGAAAAATGATATTTGAAAAAGGACCCTTAAAAATTCATGAATCCCAATATCAAGTATAATGTTGTGATTAATTAACCAATTTATACATACATTGCCTTAATTGAAAGTATGCATTATTTCTACTTTCCAATTATGCTTCGATAGGTTCTAAGTAACTTGAAATAAACCAATCCTTTTACACCCTAAATTAGTTAAGCATAAGACTAAAGCTTTAGAATCACACTCCATACAAATTTTTCTATATTCCAACTTCTAAGCTATTTTATAGCCATAAATGACCCTCTAACACTCAGCTTGAAAAGAAGAATAGTTATTTAAAGATTTTGCAAAATCATGAATCCAATTACCAAACATATCTTTTATTAACCCCTTATAACTTGCCAAGCTAGAGTTAGCTTTAATTAGAAACACAATTTGAATTTACTTTCACCTAACCTTGTAGTAATAGCCAGGCAATGTGGATCTCCTTACAACTCCTTACTAGTTTCCCATCAAACTTTATTTGAGGAACTATATCCTCATTAATATATTGATAATAAGCTTCGCTAGATTAAATGGCTTTATAAACTCCACTAAGTGAATTTCCTTATTCCTCTAAGTCCACAAATACTAGCAACATATAACTTAGATATAACACCAATCAAGACATGATGCATTGATCTTAGCATTATGGAAATTAAACTCAAGCTAGTCCTCATGCACCAATAAACCAAAATGAACTAAACAATCAAATGGAATTAGAACTTTCCATGTATTCCATACATTTCAACAATCCCTCAGTACATACAAAATGATTTCTTTTTTATTCTTACAACTTTTAGAAAACTATAAAGTATTAACCTATTCTAAAATGTAACCAAGTAAGCAATTTACCATGACATGCTTGCCAAATGAAAAAATTAACATAGTGTGGCACTGGAAACTTCTGTACAAATGACTAGTATCTCTATTCTTCAAAGCAAGCATGATTCATTAACCTTTCATAAGCATTTTTAACTTTGAAATCATTTATATCCTTACAATCCCAACCTAGCACATTTGCACTTATATTTGGACTCAAGGGAAAAACTACTTAAATGCTACTTAAAATATGGCTTGGCAAAACTTAATTAAGTAACTTACAATCCCAATTTTGATTAACAACAAAATCATGAGCTCGACCTTCCATTTACTCTCCATCTATTTGCACTAAAGCATATTGATATAATAGGTTATACATATTAGTCTATTTATCCTTCCAAAAATAGACTAAGCAGCTATTTTTTACTCTTTATTTCATATTAATTTAGGTATACTTCCAAACTCTAGATAAATCTCTCTAAAGTGTGGATTCCCTACTACTAGTACTAATTTCTATAGGTTAATTAGCTTTTTTTCCTATATTTACCTTTCAAAACATTTATTCACAAGCTTTACTCACCAAAACAATTTTTAAAGCATAGTTTCATAAAATATGCAAAATTTATAGCTTTAAGTTTCCTTATTCCTAGCCCTTTATTGCTTTTTAGTTGATAAATATGCTCCTAATAGATAGTATGAAACTTTTTATGTTGAAATATAGGTTAATGATTATGTATAAGGTATAATAGATGCAAATTAACTAAATAAGTAATGAATTCATAGAATTTTTGCAATCTTAGAATTAATAATTGTTTTATACTCATTTATGACTTTTAAAGTTGTTCTTTGGATGCTCATAATCGAATATATACTTAAGTATAACATATAAAGTTATTATCAAGTTGCCTATACTGGAATATTCACCCATTTCACCTAGTTTTATGTACTATGGATGATATTGATACATATTAAGTTTATGAACATTATGATAAGTATAAATAGATATGATGTTGATGTAATGAATTTATAAACATTATGGTAAAATATATGGATATTTTAATATTGAGTTTGTGTATACAATGATAATCATACATAGATGTAGTATGATACTCATACATAGTTGTTATACTTTTATTATGAGCTTAGGCATATTATTTAAGTTATTCAAATGATGAAAACCCTATATAGGGTGAGATATGTGATATGAATATGAAAGGGAATGATGAAATGATATATGATATGAATAACACCTAATTTGAAAAAACCATCTATAAGGGAATAAGGTTAATTGGGATATACAAAAAGATTTAATTACTTTCATATAGTATTTATTTGTTCATGTTATCTATATCATGGAATATAAATATTCTTTTGTGAATAAGAAATAGTTTAGGTGGAAAAGGATTTTGTAATACCTTTGTTTATATATTGGAAAGTAAATTGTTCATTTACTATTGAATATATATCATAATGATATGTGTGAAATTATTGATATATGATTGTGTTTGGCTAAGGGGGATTGTGTATGTGAATATAGTAAATAGTAATTTAAATAGTTCTTTTAAGTGTAACATTATAGGAAAAATGAGACAACAATAATGAGACCTTGCATTTTGTATATTGCATTTATTTCCTAAAAAAATATGTAAACTAGTTGTTACACTAACTTTTCCTTAAGAAGGTATGGATACTCACCAATCTTTCTTTGTAAAAGTATTTAGTAGAATAGTTGTTGAACTTAATTCGTTTTAAACAAGTTACATTATCTTACTTACTTACTAAGTTTTTATGAAAAGTCATTTGATTTCTATTTTCTATTTTTTGTTTGTATCTTTTTTTTTCATTTTATGGGAAATCTTCCTTTAAGTTATTCAGCTGCTATTTATTGGAAGGAAAGTAGGCTTATACGAAGACTTTGGTACTAAAGTGTATCATTTAATAGTTGGAGCAATTAGAGGTATATGTATAAGGTACTTGTTCATTATATAGTATAACTACAACCTTTCACATATTGTTACTAGGCATACACTTTTCTAGTAAGGATTAGGATGGCATAAATATTTTTAGTATAATTGTATTTTTATTTAGTGAAACTAGTAAGAGGTTGCTCAAAGCAAACGTCCTATGCCAATCACACACCCTAGGATTAGGTTATGGCAAAATGACAAAGAATAAAGCTTTGAAAATGAGTCACATATAAATACCTAAATAATTTCATTTATGTCATCTTTCTACAACACTTTATAAGCCTTTATCATAATATTTATAAAATTAAGATTGAATTGCTTGAAAAAGTTCAAAACCAATTCCTTTATAGAGGAAAAATCACAATGGATATGTACTAGATTAATCTAAGAAATTGCTAACTTTTGATAAACTTTATTAAAGTATAGGTAAAAGGATGCACAAAAAATGTTTGATTAAAATAAAGGAATTATCGACTGAAAAAGTTTTTCACAAGCTAAAACTAATAACCACTCTTTATTTTTTATAGTTTCACTTTCAAAGTTTCAATTAAAAGGAGTAAGTAATCTAAAATCAATACTAGATATATTACTATATAAAAATAACGTTTGCATTGGATATAATAAAATCTCATGAAAGTTTGATATCTCCACGTACAAAGAGTGCAGATACTAGCCTTATATCAAATAATTGTGTGAATAACATTAAAAAAGGGGAGTGAACAAGGCCACCAAAACTAATATCATCATCATTTAGCGCTTTACACAAGCTTTTTTCATCATCATTATCATATTTTCCTACAAGCATAAATAAAAAAAAATATTTCACCTCTTCCCGTATTAAGAAGTTTCCAAATTCTTTTACAAAACGGTGAAAATTTATCTGATTAATTTTTCAAAAATCTCAATATAAATAAAATTATAATATAAAAATTTCTCCTTACTTCCTATATTAAAGAATTTTAATGCAAATAAATCATACTATTATTCATCTAATTATACATTTAATGAGAAAAAACAAAACTAGAGTGCCTTTATCATAATTAGCTTGCGTGATATTTGTCTATCTTGTAAGTTAATAGCATTAGTAACTAGACCACTATCAGTTCATTATAAACAATAAAATAACATGGTTCAATATCAGAATAAGATTGGAGGCTAGAATTTTTCCTATTGTTATCTTAAGGCAGAATTAATCATCATTCCTAACAATTGGAAGCTCAAAAAATAAAACACCGATAACTTGGAAGACGAAGGTTTCAAATCTTAGCATCAATCAAAGTTACCTCGAGTGATGACAACAAACCAAAACCACGAACGGTGAATTTGATACCTTCCACTATCAAACCATAGTTTAGAAGTATAATTATAAAAACAAGGCCAATGAATGATGTTCTATTTCTTTAATGTGCACCAGTTGATGAGAATTTTTCTTCCATTGAAAATTCTAACATAATTTTTAAACAGGAACTAGACTGTAATCTATATCTATATCTATAAAGCTAAAACAAGCTTTTTCTTCTCCTTTTCTTATTAATTTTTACTGCTGATGTGTCGAGTTCTAGGGGCTCCAATTTTTACATTTCCCGCCAAGCTTCACTGCTTGCTAACTGCTCTTGCCAATGGGCTCTTTCTCCCAAAATTAAACGGCCCAGTTTACCCCCAAGCAATGATGCTACTTACTAGGTTTCTCCTGTTACCAATGGGCTTCTTTTGTCCAAATAAATTAAAATTTTATTTTTTTTAAATAATTTTACTACTTTCAAATTATTATACAATTTTTTATTTTTTTATTTGCTCTATTATCCTATTAAATTATATGTATAGTGTTTTTTTCTATCTTATAATTATATATTTTTATGTTCACTAATATTATTTGTAGTTCAAATGTTAATATTAGTTAATAATATATATAACGTGAAATATTTTATTTTTAAGGAAAAATTTAAATAAGTTAAAACTTAATTTAATTAAATTACTTAATTATATATTTTATTTTTATTTTTAAATTTCTTTACAATTCAACCATTGTACTGTTATTTTTTTATTGAGTAATGCTTTGAGAAACTCAACTTTTCAATAGATTCAGTAATTTACCATTAAATTACTTTCTTTTTAAATATCAAAATAAAGGAATTAAAATTAAAAATATAAATTCTAATGTATTAAATGCAATCTAATAGTTTTATATAGTATTATCCTTTTTTATTTACTTCGTGACAGGCTTTTTTTTCTTCTTTTTTTCATGTTCATTTTTTATTATTTACAATTGATATACCACTATCATTAAGAAGTGTGTATATATATGTATTCTATTTTTATTATAAAAATAATTTAAATAAGTTAAAAGATTTGATTTTATTAAATTAGTTAATTATAATTTATATTTTTAATTGTCATATTACTTTATAACTCATCTTTTATTTCCTTTTTTTAAATTTGCTACATTACATTTTTTATTTTTTTTATGTGCACTACTACTATATACAATTTAGATGGTAATATCAAAAAATAATATAGATATAATACAATGCATTTAACTTTATTATAAATATATTTTAAATAAATTAAAATGTTAACATAAAATTTATTAATAAAAATTAATTATATATTTTACTATTTAATAAAAAACTTATGCAAATTAAAATCAAATCTATTTCTTTAAATTTTATCAATATTTTCATATCAATATCAAATTTTTAGTACAATGTTTAAAATTAAATATTCGTTAATTGAAAATTTGTCAATACGTTACAATTGATGCACTTTTTCTCTTTTTTATATTTATTTTTAATATCTATAACTTAGACATTAATATTATCAAATATTATAAATATAATATGATATATTAAGTACATTAATTTAATTGAATTACTTAAATATATATTTTATTTTTAATTTCTCTTTTTAATTACTCTATTTTATATTTTTCTTTTTTTTATGTTTATTTTTATTGTTTATGGTTCAAACTTCAATATCACTGGGAAATATGCATACAATATTTTATATTTTATTTTTGTTATAAATATTTTAAAATAAATTAAAAATTTTAATTTAATTAAATTACTTAAATGGAATAGTTTTAACTTTTATATTACCTTGCATATCACTTAATGTTTCTCTTCTTTTTATTTGCTTCATAGCATGTTTTTCTTTTCTTTCATATTCTTCCCTGTTGTTACAATTCAAATGCTAATATAATTAAGAAATATATATACCACGTGATATATTTTATTTTTATTATGAAAAATATTTTAAATAAAATGATAGATTTAATTTTATTAAATAACTTAACTATGTATATTATTTTTAACTCTTACTTTATAACTCACTTATTATTTCTCTTCTTTTTATTTATTGTGTTGTATTTCTTATTTTTTATCCATTACTATTATAATTAATTGAAATTATTAATTACATACTCTATTATTTAATAGATATATTTGAAAATTAAAATTGAATTTATTTTTCAAGTGCAATGTATCATATTAAATATATACCAATTTAAATTTTATCAAGATTTTAGAGTTCATACATTATTTTACTTTCTTTAATTTATTTTATTGTAACTTTTTCTTTTTTTTAAATGTTTCATTCATGTTATTTATAAATTAAATGTTAATATTACTAAAAAATATAGATATAAAGATATGTATTTTATTTACTATAAAAAATTTTTAAATAAATGAAAAGATCTAATTTAATTATTTAATCTGTTATAATATTTTATAGTTCATTCTTTGTTTCTCTTCTTTTTATTGGCACAATTGCATTTCTTTTTAATTTCTTACCACTACTATTATTTACAATTTGAATACTAATATAATCAAATGGTATAAATATAGCACATTATATTTAACCTTATTATAAAAATATTTTAAATAACTTAAAATTTTAATATAGAGTATTAATCAAAATAATTAATTATATATTCACTTTTTTGGTTGAAATAATAAAAAATTAAAACATATTTATTTAAAATTTTTCAACATTTTAAAAATTAATTTTTAAATGTTATATTTTAAATTAAATTTATATCAATTAAGGTTTTGATCAATGTATAGTTCACGTGTTATTTCACTTTCTTTTATTTATCTTATTGCATTTATATGCATTTCTATTCTTTGTAGTTCAAATACCGACATAATTGAATTATATAATATAATATAATATATTTTATTTTTATAAAAACATATTATTTGAATTAAAGATTTAATTTAATTTGATTGTTTAACTACATATTTTATTTTTAACTTCTATATTACTTAACATTGGAATCATACCCTCTTCTTTTTACTCACTTCATTGCATTTTTTTTCCTTTTTTTGGTTCATATTCATTGTTATTGTTAATGAGTGAAATACTAATATTACAAAGAAATTTATTATAAAAATATCAATTAAATTATGTAATTAATTTTTTAATAAAAATAAAAATTAGATTTATTTATTGAATTTTGTACATGTATTTTTGAAATATTGTTAAGATTTTACAATTCACACTCTATTTTTGTTCTTTTTTTAATTTCATTGCATGTTTTTCTTTATTCTTTTGTTTATTCATATTATTTGTAATTTAAACATTGGCATCACTAAGTGAAATGAATATAACACAAAATATTTTTATATTATAAAATTATTTTAAATAAGAAAATATATAATCTGATTGAATAGATTAATTACTTTTTTTTAATTTTTGTGTTGCATTTCAAGAAATATTACTTATATATTTAAATATATAATTACAAAATAAATATAATATATTTAATTTTTTATTTTATTTACATACAGTATTCTTATAATAATAAATACACTGTACAAATGTCAATATCACATGATATCCATTCTATCTATTCTGTCTGTCTATTCTATAATCCTAAAACAAGCTTTTTCTTTTCCAATTTACGGGGGCACATGTCGTGCTCTTCTTCCTCTATTTTTCCATTTTCCTATCCATTCCTTCTGCTTCTTTGATCTATCTTTCACGCCAGCTGTTAAAAGGAAGCTTCACTGCCATGCATTTTCATTTTATATGGCCAAATCGGCTTCCATATGTCATTAGATTATATTTCTTCAATTTTTATTTCTTTCCAGCTACTTTATTTTCTTTTCAAACCACAATTTTTTCCTTTTATTTATACACACATTCATTTTTTTACACAATTTCACATTTTTTTATTGACACAATAACTTTAATATATTACATATTTACGTACATAATTTTTCATCTACTTTATTCTATTATGTATATGTATTCTTTATTATATTATATATATTCTCTCTAATTTATTACATACATATATAAAATTTATCTACAAATATTATAAAATAATATAAATATGATATAATATATTTTATGTTATTATAAAAATATTTTAAATAACTTAAATGTTTAATTTGATTACTTAATTACATGTTTCATTTTTAAATTTTATATTACTTTATAACTTATTCATTATTTTTCTTATTTTTATTCGCTTTATTATACTATTTTATGTTCATTTCTATTATTTATAATTTAGATGCTAATATTATCAAATGATATAAATATAATATATAATATTTAATTTTATTATAAAAATATTTTAAATAAATTAAAATTTTAATATAGAAAATATTAATTAAGAAATTTAATTACATATTCTATTATTTATAAAAAATTCATAACAATTAAAATTAAATTTATCTATTTAAATTTTATGAATATTTTCTTGATATTAATTTTTAATTATTATATTCAAATTAAATACATATTAATTAATATTTTTTCAAAAATTTATAACTTTTACGCTGCTTTGTTTCCTTTTATTGCATTTTCTTCATATTCACTCCTCTTATCTATAATTCAAGTACTAATCATTAAATAATATCTCAAGTTCTAATATCATTCAATAATATAAATATAATATGAAATATTTTATTTTTATTATAAATACATTTTAAATAATATAAATATTTAATTAAAATGAATTAGTTTACTATTTATTCAATTTTTAACTTTTATATTATTTAACATTAGAGTCAAATCCTCCTTATTATATTTTTACCCTTTCATGTTTTTTACACTATATTTTTTATTTCAATTTTATTTATTTAAAATTTCCTAATAATTTTTATTATCAATTTTAAATAGTATATTTCAAATTAAATATTTATCGGTTGACACATTATTTTTATTTTTATTTATTTTATTACATATTTTTCTTATTTTTGGTTCACTCCTATTATTTGTAACTTAGATATCTTATTTTTCTTTTCTTTTTTCATTTTTCCGCTCATTTCTTCTACTTTTGGTGGACCAAATTCTTGTTACAATAATGGGCCATTTTTTGGGCTAATTTTTTTTCCACCAAACCACACATTTGAGGAAAAAAATTGGACCAATCATTTCTTCTAAATTAAAATTAGCCCACCCTTTATTTTTTCTCTTTCTTTTCCAATACCCTTTTCACCTTTTATATAGAGAAAATAACCTTCTATTTCTCCATTTTTTATGCAATAGTGTTTCTATTTCTTGCAATTTTTCTTTTGTTATAATGAACAAATTGTTGCACTTTTTAGTCCATGTTGGTCAAAGCAAAAAAATTAGGCTTCCATTCTTCTTCCGTTTATTTTATATATATTTGTTTCTTTTTACATTTTTCTTTATTTATTTTATTGCTTCATTACATTATATATTATTTTTTATTTACTTTATGATATACTTTTATTATTTACAATTCTAATACTAATTTTATTGAGAGTAATACATATATAATACAATATATTTTATTTTTATTATAAAAATATTTTATATAGGTTAAAATTTAAATTTAATTAAATTGACAAATTGCATATTCTATTTTATATTTTACAACTCACCTATTATTTCTATCTTTTTTTATTTATTTCATTGTATACTTTTCTTCTTTTCTCTTTTTGTTTATTTAAAGTTATTGTTTACAACTCAAATACTAATATCACTAGGAAATTTATATTTTATTTTTTTTGTAAAGATATTCAAAATAAATTAAAATATTTAATTAAATTAAATTACTTAATTATATATTCTATTTTTTTACTTTTATACTACTTTACAATTTAATCATTATTTCTTTTAATTTTATTACTCTACCATAATTTTTTCTTTTTTCCTCTTTTCACATCTATTATTATTTAAATTTTATGGGCTAATTTCATAAAATAGTATATATATATATATATATATATATATATATATATATATATATATATATATATTTAATTTTGTTATAAATATATTTTAGATAATTTTTATATCCACTATTATTTACAATTTAGATGTCAATGTTACAAAATAGTATAAATATATCATGATATATTTAATTTTACTATAAATATATTTTAAATAAGTTAAAATTTTAATATAAAAGATATCAAATGAAATAATTAATTGTGTATAATATTATTTAATGAAAGCAACTAAAAATTTAAATCAAATTTACTTTTTAAAATTTTGTCAATATCATGTTTATATTGATTTTTAAATGTTGTATTTTAAATTAAATGTATAACAATTAAGATTTTGTCAATACTTTATAAATCATGCATTATTTCACTTTTTTAATCTATTTTTTACATTTTTTGTGCTCACTTTTATTATTTACAATTTAGGCAATAATATCATTAAATAGCATAACATATTAATATTATTAAGTAGAATAGATACAATATAACTTATTTTATATTATTACAAAAATATTTTAAATATTTTAAATTTTAATTTAATTATAGTTTTTAGTATCCTATCCTATTTATCCTATCTCTACATCTAAAGTAACCTTTCTCTTCTTCATTTTATATTATTATTTCTTATTATGTGTCAAGCGTTAGGCTTTGAAATTTTTCATTTCTTGCCTAGGTTATTTATAATGTTAGTTGCTAACTTGCTGCCACTGATAATGGGCTTCTTCCTCTAACAAAAACAACCTAGCTTCTACAAAAATTAATAGCCCAATTTGTTGGCCTTATTATTTTCATACAGGCCAAGTTAAGGAGAAAAAAAGGACTAGTAATGGTAGTGTTTCTTCCTCTTAAGGCAATTAAAGTGTCATAAATAGATGTTCCATCTCAATTTACGATGCCATTAATATGTTAAAATTTTCTCACTTAATAGATGTCTAAAAATATTTGCTCTCTTCCATTAAAGATGTGAGTTGAAGAATAGAAGCTGATGTTTGCTCCACTTTGCTCTTATAATTTGAGTTGCTTTTTCGAATAAACAACACCTTTTATTTGAACCATTTTCTTCAGATGATTGCAAGATAGATTTGTTAATGTAATACTACTTGGAGTGATAACAAAATGGAAAAGTTTTGTTTTTGTTGCTTTGGCATATGGGTTTTGCATCTGTGATTCCAAGATGATGAAGGTTTGCATGATTTGTGATTTTTGAACTTTGTTTCTAGCATTTTAATGGATACTTTTTGTATTTTGTATTCAATTTTTTCTTCTTTCTAAAGTTATGCATGTTTCTTAAATCTATGATCCATCATTTTGTGACAAGAACCTTGGAGCATTGATGAATAGGCATGAACAAAATTAAAGCAAAATATGGAGTGTCTCTTTGGTCGGTTAGCTGGGTTGTAACATTGAAGATGATTAGGGAAAGTTTGAATATTTCAATTAATTTCATTGATGCTTCATTGTTGTTTTTTTTCCTTTTGTTTTTGTTGCTGATATAATTACATTACATTATATTGTTATTAGAAAGTTTTCTAATTATATAGGATGAATTTTACTTTTATTTAATTTTTATTTTCATTATTTCATTTAATTCCAAGACTACCCCTTCTATTTTATATTGTGTGGATACTTGAATTTAGTTTATGAGATAGAGAAATTATGGTTAGTGAAGTGTGGAAGTTCACTTCTATGTGTTAATTGTTGATTGTGTATCTATTTTGTTCATTTCTTTTAAAGTAATATACTACTCTTTTGACTATTTTTAGGTACTAATATGTGTTTGTAGGTATTATGGGTACATAAAGGTACTGATGTGCATATTTTAGAGTGCCTAAGTATATATTAATTTGATGGGTATTAATACATAGTGAATCGATGATAGAAGTGTCATTTGTAGGTTTAGTTCTTTCGTGCTCTTTACCTCTTTAAGTTTTAGAGCTTCATATTTACTTTAACCAAGTTGCTCCAACTCAAGTAATAAGTTTTTTGTGTATCAAAGTGTGTTGTTTCTTCTTCATGGTGCATAATAGTAAATTAATGTTTGTTATATATACTTTTCTCATAACTTATAACAAGTATATTCAATTATGTTATTAGCTAATTTAGCAATCTCATATATAACACGGGCTCAAAACAAATTATATATATAATAATGTAATATTGGGTTTGTCCTTGGATACCTGACACATGTCATTGTACTCTCATAGCTGCTCCAATTTTATTTTAGGCTTCTTTATTCTATATATATTGTAATATAATATAATATTGGGTTTTTCCTTTCATACCTTACACATGTCACTTGTACTCTCACTGCTACTCCAATTTTGTTTTTGTTAATAAATAATTCTAATATACCTAGTTTAAAAGTATGAATATTAATGTCTTAATTTTGTGATAAAATGAGAATAATTAAATTTTAATAATAAAAAATAAATGATTAAATTTTTTTTTGGTAATACAAAAGGGCATAAAGCCTAAAGAAAAGAAACTACGAAATAAATATACCATTGGGAGACTCTTAACACATTAGCAAGAAATAACAAAGACATTTAGGATGGAGACCTTTGAAAATAGTGAATTCTAGCATTCAGAATGACACTAAAGTTGGCCATCCAGTTAGCACTTGCATTGCCTTCTCTGAAATAATGATTAATTTGCACTTCCTAATCCTTTTGCAGGAGATCATGTAAAATTGAAATAAGATAATTTCCTTTAAGTGGATATTAATCAAACTATAGAATGATTAAGATTTATGATTAAGAAATTGGTTTAATAGATAAAAAGTTAATAATATAATAATTATATTTTGAATCATAAATTTTATTTTAAATTTAAATCTACTAATAATTTAAAATAAGTAATTTAAGTGAATTGTTTATACCAACTTGTATATATATTTTTACACTTCTTCACTATATAATAAACCTAATTTAATGATTATTAACACAAGTTTATTTATAATATATTATAATTTAAAACATTTAAAATTAAAACACTTTTAAAAAATTATCACATAACCATTTTGAAAATATAAAATATAGTTAACAAATTGAAAATATAAACTTTTACTTTATAAATTTGGATTTTACTTTTTTCTATTTTTTAAAATAATCTCCTTCTCTTATTTTTTTACATATTAAGGCACAAAAAAATTATTTAAAATGCTCAATTTAGTAATAAAAATTTAGTATCAGTTTCAATCTAAAGTTCAATATCCATTGATACTTTTGAAATAGGTAATACTTATACATATTATTTTTTTTTTGACACGTTACCATTCCAAATTAGGTTCTCTAAGCATATTTAAAATATGTTAAGAAAGTTTTATTTAAAGATTAAAGTGTTATGTGTACACTTAGAAAAATATAATATATATATATATATTTCTTTTTGCTTTTTACATTTTATAAACTATATTAAACACAAACTTTTACAACATACATACTATTATTTTTAAATAAAATATTTATTTTTATTTTATATATTGTTATTAATGATTTTTGTATAAGATAAAATAAAAAAATAAAAATAAATGAGACAAAATTGAATTTCTCTTGGTAACGTGTGAAAATGTAAAGAAAATAGAAACTAACATCAAGAAAAAATACAACTAATAATCTAATATATCAAATTCAAAAATAGATATTTGTATTAAGTCAAAATTATAATAATGGATCATCTATATTTTTTAGTCTTGAATTTTTAGGTGAAACACATTTAAACTTACATACATACATAAGAATGTGTGCACGTATGTTGATTGTTTACTAATAATTTCTTGATATTATTTGATTTTATATACAAATCTAAATAATTCAAAAGAATAAAAAATAAAAAATATTACATTATATTTAAAAGAATAATAACATGATTTCTATTAAAAAATTTGATTAGTTAAAATAAAAATATTTTGAAATTATTTGGATGGAGTACATTAATGTTTGGTTATAATTTTATTGCATTGTATGTAACAATATATTTCTTTTAACAAATTTATGATAAGTAAAGACTTTATTGTTAAAAGAATAATGTTGTTAATAAAATAATTAAAATAAAGTATTTAAAATTATAGCATATAATTTTTTTCAATTTCTCAAGTAAATAATATTTAATGCAGAAGTAATAAGTTTTATATACTTTTTTTTAATATAAATGAGTGATTTTAAATAGTAAAAAATATTTTTCTATTGTTTATTTCATGCAACATTTAAATAATAAATAGTAATTTTTTATTAATTTTTTTATAATAATTAATATTTTATTCTATTTAATAAATTAATAATTTTATTATATATTTTTAAAGTTAAGTACAAATATAAATTTTAAAAATATGTGTGCATGAAGCAAAAAGAGAAGAAAAGGAAATATTTGAAGTAAGAGTTTTTTAAATTTGAATAGAGGAAAAAAGTTTAACCTAACTTATTTTTTATTTAGCTATTGATTTGTTAAAAACAAACATGAGACTAAAATAAAATTAAAACAAATTTAAGGTTTGATTTAAAAAAATTATAAAGGAATAATTAACTTGAGATTTTCTTTTATACAAGTAATGTGCTATTATTTTATTAGTTTATTAATTAAAATATTGATACCTATAATTATAGTTTACATATGAGAAAACTGTCCTTTTTTTATGTTTCTTTATTCTCAGTTTTCAATTTCAATTTTTTATTAATACAATGTAATTCTATTCTACCAATTATATATATATATATATATATATATATATATATATATATATATATATATATATATATATATATATATATATATATATATATATATTAGCTTCTTTTTATTTTGTCCGTTCCTTCTTTCACATTTTACTTATGTTTTAATTGTTTAGCAATCTCTTATCTTACTAGTTTTTAATAAGTTTGTTAAGTGCCCTTTTTTATAATTTTTGTTAAGTTGCATTCTCCTTTTTATAAATGATCTCTCTTTCCAACTATATTAAATATTTTATTCAATTTTTTACTTTCTAATCATATAAAAGACCTTATTTATATATGATTTTTTCTCTTTACTTTCATTATATTAAAAAGTACGTTGAATGTCATTTTTTATTGAATTGCATTCTCTTTTTTTATAAGTGGCCTCTCTTTTTATCATATTAAATATTTTATCCAATTTTTTCTCTATAATTATATAAAGTACCTTATTTATATTTCCCTTATCACATGAATTGCAAGTATCCCAATTTTAATTATAACTATTACTGAGCATTAATTGCTTATTAATTTTTATAATTTTCTAAAATCACATAAATTATTTATTTTTAATATTTGATTAAGCATTTGACATTCTTAATATTATCAATTTAATTAATTAATCTAGGGTTGGAATTCACTACTCAATAATTATTATATCTTATTTATTCACAATATCCTCTTAGATTTTATAGATTTATTCAATTTAATCGTTTGCTTTTTCTCTGCTTCAAACTAAGTTATAATCAAATATCTTATTCAAATAAAATTTCTTTTCTAATTATGTTAAATATTTTGTTCATTTTTTCTCACTAATCATATAAAATATCTTATTTAAATTGATCTTCTCCTAACCATATAAAGTAAAATTATTCATAATTAAGGCTAGATATTGATTTTGTGAATATTTTTTAATTTTTTCCATAATATTTTTATATTGTAATTTATGTAACTCTCTAAAATTTCTTGAATAATTTATTTTTTTACCAATATTCTTTTGGTATTTGACTAAATATTTTTAACTTCTCAAACCAATAAAAAAAATCAATTAAATGTAATGATGTAAATCATATATTTTATGAAATATTAATATCCTATTTTTATTTTGATTATACCTTAAAATAATTTTTTATCTTTACATAATTTTATGTTGTGATTTAATTTGGTTAAAGAATATAATCATAGCTTTAATTTATATATTAAAAATTTACTTATATAATTTTTTAAGAATAATTAAATTATTTTGTTATCAAAATTTTATTTATAAAAATATATATTTATATAAATGATATTTTGCATACCAGCGCTAAGGGCGGGTTTAAAATCTTGCGTATCAATAAAGTTAACTTTTTTTCTAGGTGTCCACGAACAAGATTTCGTGGACTCCTCGAGTTAAACTGTGTATAGTCTAGTAATATCCTTTTTCGTGGACTCCTCGAGTTAAACTGTGTATAGTCTAGTAATATCCTTTAAAGAATAATTATATATGCTTTCTTCTATAACATGGAATAAGATTATAAATTGCGGTTGTAATAATAATTATAATTTTATTATAATTAATAAAATAAAAAATAAATGAAAAAATTATTACTATAATATAAAATTATAAAAATTATAAATTTAGAGGTAATTTAATTCAGTTTAATAGTATGAGAAATACTATTTCTTGTTAAATAAGAAAAATGCAAGTTATTTGGTTAACTATTAAGAATATAATAATTATTTTATTAATACTCCTTAATATATTCAAAATTCAATCAAATAAAATATAAAAAATTACTTCCTACAAAATATTATTTTTTATGTGTCAACCAAATAACTTTATATACTTTCTAAGAAATTTATATATGAAATTATTTTTTTAAAAGTTAAATTTACCACAAAATCAATCTCTCATAAAAAAATTATTTTTTGTGTAAATTAAATGAGTTCTTAGCATAGTTCGTAATGCACAATATTAGACCGGCATACTCCAGTTTTAATCTTTGTCCACAACCCACGCGTAAAAATCCAACAATACCCTCTATTCATAAGCTCCCGCAATTCAATCTCACTCCAAAAATCATAGCCGCCGTTGTCACCGTTAGCTTCGTCTTCACCCTCGCTGTCCGATATAATACTACTTTTTCGTTTCATGCTAAACGTTTAAAAGATAAATAATGATAAAAAATTTTACCACACACAAATCATGCCCTAAAAAAATAATTTTTCATTAAATCATCAACCTTTTAAAATCACCCAATCAAACGCTCTTCTTGATGTGTTGATGCATCGACTCTTAAATCCTCCTCCCGAAAGCTCCACTGTAAATAGCAAGCATATAGTATCAAAGATAGGGCATCAACACTTTACAATAGCCCTGTCAGGATCTGTTCCCTTCTTCATTCTCAACCCTAAAAATGGCGTCCCATTGGAAAGCAACAAGCATTGAAAAAGAAGAAGAAAGCTTCAGCTATTTCTTGCAGTCGGCAAGTTCCACGGTGTTTTCTATGGCGTTACAGACGGCGGTAGGACGTAATAGCGAAAGTTGGCGAAGGAGCCAAGCTTTCTGCCACGGACGTTGCAGCTCAAATTGGCTGCGAAAATCCAGAAGCAGCCGCCATGCTTGATCGTAAACTGAAGCTTTTAGCCAGTCATTCTGTGATTTGTTGCTCTGTTGCTGATGAGACTAATTTGCAGAGACTTTATGGCATGTCTCCTCTTTCCAGACTCTTTGCGCTGGATGCTGAAAACCGCAATTCTGAAAAGAAGTTATACCATTTGACATGGTTCATGGGAAGAACGAATTTGAATATCTAAGGTTCTAGAATACTACAAAGAATTTGAAAATGCCAATACATTAGTAGATGTTAGTGGTGGTTTTGGGATAACTCTTGACTTGATCACTTCCGAATACCCGCATATTAAGGGCATCAATTTTGATTTATCTCATGTCATTCAAAATGCTACTCTCCATTCCAATATGTTATACACAATTAATGATATATATCTATATTCTATGATTTAGTTCTGAAAATATTTAAGATTATTAAACTTTTTATATCTTAGAATTTCCAAATTATGTAATGTTGCGGGAGGGGAGCATGTCGCAGGATATATATTTGAGTAAGTTCCCAAGGCAGATGGCTTTTTATGAAGGTAAAATAAAAAAAAATTAAAGAAGCATAATTTTTTTATAAAAGAAAAAATTACGTGAACGATGTCAATGAATAAATTTAAGCCCGTCTCCTGCAGGTGAGGGGAAAGCGTAAAATAGGGATAGTGTGAATTATGCTTTTTTCCTTGTTTTTTATTTATTGCACTTAACTAATTTCATGTATATTAAAAAATTAATTTAATTAATTTATTTTTAGTTAACTTTTCAAGACTACTCTTGTATACATAAAATTTAAAATAGTTAGAAATAGAAAGAGAAATGTGATGAAATAAATATAAATAAATTGAAAATGTAGAATAATAAAATATTCATTGATAAAAAGTAATAGTAAAATTAAAAAAATGATATTTAATATTTTATTAGAATTATAAAATGACAAATAAAAGAAAATAATTTTTTTCAATATATATATATATATTAACCTAGCAAGGTATCATCAAAGTCCAAAAGGTAAAAATTAGAGGGTTGAGTTTAATTTAAAACCATAGAATACACTAATGAATGAGGACAATAGACTAGTACGAAGGAAAAATTCAACCTTACTCATTGTTTTTTCATTAAGATAGTTAGAATCTTATTTACCTGCATATAGCCAAAGGAATTTTAAGTCAGCGAATGAAAACAACGTCTTCAAAATAAAATGTTAATTTTTATTATATTTATCATATTCAATATTAAAAATATAAATAACATTATTTCAATAAAAAAAATTTTTTTGCCAGAACAAATAGATCTTGAACTAAGATTTCTTTTGCAAATTTAAAAGCAAAAATGTACGTTCAAAATTCATTTTAAAATTTTTACGAAAAAAATTGATAAAGTTTTCTTTATTTTTAATCACTTTCTTAAGGTTACACACCTTAAATCATAAAACCTATAAACTCTTTATAAATGTGACAACAACACAATATATATATATATATATATATATATATATATATATATATATATATACACACAGACACCAACCACTTCACTAATCCAACTATCAAAATTCCCTAACAAGGCAGTCTTTTTTTTATAGGTACAACAAAACTTAAAAGTATTCAATTCAATCTAAAAATATTAAAAATAAAATAGAATGAGTTATAAGAACTCAATAAGTATATATCTACCACTACCATACTTAAAATTAGTTGTAAAATAATCAAATACTAAATAAGTCTTAAAATAAAACATAGTCACTATTAAATCCTTGAATTTTTGTGACTCATGATACCGATATACGACTAGATATATTTACCTACATATAACTCATATTTTTCCATTTCATATCATAAATTGAATAACCTTGACCATTCAATTTACATAATATGAATATCACATCACATGCAACCTATTTTAGGTGATCATCAATCTATTAAGTAGCTATCAAGGCTTAATCACGTCCAAACCATCACAATAAAATCAAATAGAAATATTCAAGCAACTAGATACTAAATTCACATCACAATTCACAACAGTTCATTATAAAATATGCTTGTGCCCACTTTTTGACTTTTAGTTTATAAACTACCCATTCTTATTCTTCCGGGATTGGCCATATATCCTTCATAAATATATTATTGAAATTTTCTATCCGATTTTCACATCATCACCCTTATCACAACTCATAATTTTAATGTTACTCATGACATAATGTATAGTATAATCTACACACTAAAACTCAAGCTCTACATATCACAATTATAATACATTATCAATATGAAGCAACTATTCATCATCATAAGGTAATATTAAGGCATATAATAGCATATATATATGTATGTATGAGGAGGGATCCATTGATACTAAATTAAAATGACTTACACCAAATTTAGACTCTTAATCTTATTAAAATTTAAAGAATAAGATCAATTCACTTTAAATTAACTCTTATACTATATGTAATTTATTTTCTCTCACTTTCCCACAATTAATGGATTAAACAAAAATTTATAAATCATAAATATATTGCAAGTCTACTTTAATTAAAAGATAGCAAGTAATTTATGCCTTCCTCTTATAAATATATTTTAGTAAATAAAATATTAAATTAAAAAGTAAAGTGAGTTATATTAATTAGATATAGTTCCTATTAATTTCTTACCATTAATGCATTGAATAAGCATTTTTCTCATTCTTAAAATATTAAATTAAAGTAAAAAATATCTCAAAATATTAAATTTATATGAAAAGATTTATTTTATGCCCAATGGAATTCTTTTGATTTAAATTTAATATTTTAAAAAATTATTTTAATTTAATATTTTCTTTACAAAAATATATTAAAAAATACATAAGTAGATGTATATGAAATCAAAAAGTTTTAGCAATAATTCATAATTAATAATATATATTAATGGTAAAATTTGACAAGGAAAAAAGCTCTTATTTAATGTATTAATAGTAAAAATTTAAAAAGAGTCATATGTAATTAATATAATTTGCTTCAACTTTTAATCTAATATTTTGTTTACTAAAATATATTTATTGGAGAGAGGCATAAATTACCTACTATCTTTTTAATTAAAATAGACTTGTAATACATTTATGATTTAGGAATTTTTATTTAATGCATTAATTATGTAAAAAGAGAGAGAAAAAAAATTATATATAGTGCAAAAATTGATTTAAAGTGAACTAATCTCATTCTTTAAAATTTAATAGGATTAAGGATTCAAATTTGATATAAGCTATTTCAACTTACATTGCTATCAATGAATTCCTCCTATATATATATTGATATCATTTGTACTACATTTTCCAATATATAAGTAATAAAGAAAACTTAATCAAGGATCAATAATAGCACCACTGTACTCTCTAAGCACCACATTCACTTAATACCTATAATAAACTAATTATATTGATGACATATTAATCAATTTAACAATAATAACTATTGAAAGTCAAGCTCTTTAATTATAAACAAACTCCATTCTAGGTATGAATGTATTTATGATTTAGATAGTTAATAAGAAAATTATAAATTATAAAATATAATGTCCAACCAATATAAGTAATATATAAATTTTAGGATAAGATATATGCTCATCTGAGGGTACTTCTCTACCCTTAGAAGTTCTAGAGTATCCATACTCCTCTTTCATCTTTTCTTTCTACTTCACAATTTACAAAGATAATTTATAAATATACCAATTTTACTTATTTTTTTCCAAATTACTAATTTAAGATCTAATCATAATATTTCAATCTTCTATATTATAATTTTATTACCTCTGTTTCTTGAGGTAAACATAAGAAATCGAAAATATGTTATACAATGGAAAATCTTAAATCAAAACCATACAGATAAAATATTAGAATTTCATGCTATATATATAAAAAAATCTATTTGCTCCATTTTGTTATTCTATATTATTACTTCTTATATTCATAAAATTATCATAAAGAATCAAAAGGTTCTTCATAGATGAAGGTTCCCTTCAAATCAAGCATAAAATTGTTAAAAGTATTAAAATTTTATACTCTAATATTGCTCTAATTAGATTATTTTGTAAATTCATACGCTTACTTTTTTATATTCTTAACTCTATTTCAATAAAATCATCAAATCAAATTTCGTACCTTTAAGGATTTCTTGGATCATGCATGAATCATCCATAGTACTAGAATATGATACTCCTTATACATTCTAATCATATTATCATAACATTTTATAACATAAAAAATCATATTTTCCTCATACATCATCATATATCTCAAAATTACATGAATGGATTTTTCTTTAAATAATCCAAATCAGTAAAAATTAGAGAGAATTCATTGCATATAGGACGTTACCACAATTTGAAGAGGTCACTTGCATTTTGTGGGTGCCGAAATCAAGCTCCATCACATGTGGAAGAGAATCCTGAGTTGTTCTACTGTGCATGGAGCAACATGGCTCTAGTTATGCTTTTTACCACCTCCTCACGCCATCCACGATGACAACTAGCTGAAGACAAACAAGCAATGATGGCAAGGTGAGTGGATGCTAGCAAAAGGAACGATCGCAAATTAGTCCTCCACTTTGATGCCTCCTTGTGCAAAACTAGTGGAAAACTGTCCATGTGACATAGTGGTACTAGTGTCGTTGACACTAAAAATAGCAAAAGCATGCCAGAAGGAAGGAGTCACAAGAGAGAGAAAAGAGAGAGGGAAGAGAAGAGAAAGAAAGAAAGAAAGAAAAGAGATAGAGAAAGAGTGTGTGCCAAGTAAGGAGAGAGTAAACAATAAAAAAGCTATGAGCTCCAATTCAACGCTTCTCACACTACCTAAGCTTATCTCCATAAGATTTTAATTGTCCATTTTAAAGTAAAATTAAGCCTAGCCATTTATTTATTTCAAAAATGCTACAGCAAAAAAGATCTTTAGCGATAATAATTATCATTAGTGTAAAGCGCTTGATCGTCGGTAAATGCAAAAGTCATCGGTATAGCTTTGTAGGTGAAATAACTAACAACAACAACAATTTGTCATCACTAAAAGTAGTTGTCTTAGAAAATATTTTCAAAATTTAAAAAATTTTAAAATTTAATTTTCACCGACGACATTGTCGTCACTATAGATAAAAATGTCATCACTGAAAGTTCAAGATTTAGCGATGATATTTTCATCTATAGTAGCGATATTGTCATCGCTAAAAATCACCTAAAGTGATGATAATGTCGTCGCTAAAGGTTTTTTAAATTTTTTTTTAATTTGAATTGAAATTGAGATTATAATTAAGTGTATTTCAAATAATATATTATATTTAATAACATAATTTAAAATATTCTTTATTTAAATTCATTTAAATTATACTTATTTTTTAAATTTTAATTAATGTAAATTATATAATTACAATACATCAATAGTATAAATAATAATGTATAACAATTTGATCCAACATAAAAAGAATGAGTACTTATAAAGTAATTGTATAAACAATATTTATATGAATAAATTATATATATAAAATCCATATAAATGTGTACATATGAAAAATATATATATATATATATACATAATATACTACGAGGAAGGGAGGTGGAAGTATGTTAATGCATCCTTATCAGCTACAATACATCATCATCATCCTAGCAATGAGGGCAATAAAATGATGGTGACAACTATGAAGGACCAAGTGGCTCAGTGAGAGTTTTAGTCGCAAATCTACTCAGTTCAAACGGTGTAGCAGTAACAAATGGAGGTGGTGGTAAGACAATACCTTATTGTCTAAGAATGGAGGTGATCTCAGTAAGGTAAGTCCTAAACTGTTACTACATTTGACGCTGCTGATCCATCTGCTGCTGTTGCTCTTGAGTCAATCATTGGCTCTACTGGAACTGGCCTCGACATTGCTGTAACTACTCTTACAACTCACCAACTTGAGACACGGACTATAAGCTCCCTCCAGTGCTAGAAGTGCCCACCGAATGATAGGACTGACCAACCAGCACATACACAATAGCCCTCTTGTACCCTCAACGAATGCTAAGCACCTCATCAACGATGGCAACCTGTACAAGAGTCCCAAGCAAGCTAGTAGATGATACACTAGACTGTGACTGTGCGTGCTGAGTCACTAGCTTAGTTATCCTTATCTTAAATTATTAAAAAAATTCAATAATAAATATTACAAGATATATTTGTAAAATTTTATTTAAAATATAAAATTCAACAAACTTACATATTGCCCTTAAGGGATCGGATGCACCTACTCCCCTGACCTATACATGTGTCAATCCTTAAGATTCTTGAGAGCTGACTGCAACTCACCAATATCTCTATTTATCTATTTATTTTTTGTAAGAGAAAAAAAGGATGAAAATAAATAATAATGAACAAAAAGCTAACTAACAAAAATGTATATTTAAAAAATAAATAAAAAGTTAATTTACCTTATCAAAACGATGTACAGCTATAGACTTTGACCTATATTGATTATTCACGACCTTCTGCGCTCTATTATTTGTATTCTTCCTAGATAACTCCTACAAATTAAAAAAAAATTAATGTTAAATTTTTTTGTTTATAATTTAGATATGTGAAATAATGACCTAATCACATAAAATGTCATACTTACCCTGTACTCGTCGCTATCAAAAAAGTCCATGCGCCTCTGCCATATTTGCAATAAAACAGATTGGGGCACATAACGTCTAGCACGATCTAAATCTTAATCATAGTCCCGATCGCCCTCATGCTCTAAAAAATGCTTGTTCAACTTGCACTTCTAATCTTTGTATAGGTCTGCAGTAGTTCGCATCAAACCGGAGATCGCTCTATCCTGATCACCCTCAAAGATGCCCTGGAACTCGAAGTGTGACTGTATTAGAAGATATTTAATAAATTTATGAGTAATATATTTAGAAATTTAAATCTTAAAAGGATTAATTCAACAAATAGAGGAGATAGATACTTACGTAAACCTCCTGCATAACTCTATCTCGGATATGCTGAGATATAGTCCGCTATGACTTATAACATAGTGGCACATGGGCTTGGATCATGCTACCAATATCACGAGAGAGATGACTAATATTCTCACCAACCACATATTGTGTACCAGTTGGATCGAATTGTACAAGGTCTCCCCCACCCCTGCCTATCTTTTCATGCAACCTAAGGGACCTATTCGAACCCCTCTTTCTCGCAATTGCCACTTCAATAGATAAAGAAAAATATTAAAACCATAAATAGGATATTTAATCAATCTCAAATACACATAATTAAGAACAGATACCTGATGCCTCGTACTATGATGGAATATGGGTAAGTTGTTATGGTAGGTCACCTCAAACATCACCTCCGTTGTGTTGTGCTTCGAAATCCGCCATGACTAAAATAATACACATTATATAAGTAGTTAATGAAAAATCCATAGTCAAATTGAATAATTAAAGGGTACAACTTTTTGCAATCATACAGATTATTTAAACAATCATGCTTACACGATTACGAGTTCTAGTTTGAATATTTTATTTTTTTCCTAATCTGAATTAATGTCGGTGAACTTAACAGACTTATGGTCATTGATTTCTCCTTCATTGTCAAGTTGTAAAGGCCCCTCCTCTATATAATCCTCAATTGTTTTGTCTTTGAAATTATCATCATCATTGATGAAGGCATCTTCTCCATAAGCACCAGATCCAACATTCCTGGAAGGTGAAACGATTGAAATACCATTTCTTTGATTACTTAGATCTACTAAATGGAAATCTCCAATATCAACTGTGAGGTTGAAATTGGATGAATTACTATCTTGCAGAAATAATAAGTCCTATACACTGTCTCCATCACTGGGTAGATTCCATATGTCACAATGCATCAAATTATGGGCGACCCTCCAATTTAGTCCATTAAGGAGATTCTCAGTGTAAAATACTTATTTTGCTTGGGTAGCAAGTATGTAAAGATCATCTCTGTATCATTGCCCATTAATGAAAATGCTCGTGATATTTTTGTCAATATAAAGTTTCTTCTTTGTAGGATCAATGTCATACCACTTGCATTTAAATAAGGTCATACTGCACTTATTTAAATAAGTCAACTCTATGATTTCTTCCAATACACCATAGAAAATGTTTCCATCAGTACTCGAAACAAAAATGCCACTATTTTGTGTTTTATGCTTCGCATTCCGAGTTTCGATTACAAAGTGCACTCCATTCACAATACACGCAGAGTATATCATGATAGTAAAACTAGGACCAGAGGTTAATGATAGTAGCTCTTCGGTGACTTCTAGAGAATTGTTTCTATATAAATGGTACATCTACGAAAATAACAATTTTTCCAAAAATTAAATCACTAGATTAGTAAGAGTAATGAATAATATTTGGAAAATTGGTTTAATGCATCTAGGAAGAACAAACCCTTACCTTCGAGTAAAACCATGAGGGGAATTTGATTTTCTATAAGTTGTCAATGTTTTCAGCACCACTTCATTCGAGTTCTAGTTGGTGCTCACTATAGAACATAGGCATTTTAGTCTATTATAGTTATTTAGGAGAAAAACATAAATGAGAATAAAAACTTACTGAATATACTTTTCAATCTCAATACAATTATTCAAGATGTACCATGCTGCAATATTTCGATCCTTCCTATCGAAGTGAGAAATAATCTTCTTCTCTATTAGATGACATTAGGATCGGAACACTGGCAATACCTTTCTTATTTGACTAGGTGCTACATCTTGATTCTATCAGGCTGATTGAATCTAGTTTCCATTCCTTCCAAGTACATAGAGAAAAATGTTAATGCCTCATCAACAATATACTTTTCTGCAATTGAACCCTCCGGTTGAGCATGATTTTGGACATAATCCTTCAACTTTTTTATATATCTCTCGTATAGGTACATCCGTAAAAAATGAATGGGTTTGCCTTCCAATGCTTCATCTTGCAAATGCATCATCAAGTGAACCATTATGTCAAAAAATGCTAGAGGGTATATCCTTTCAAGCTTGCACAAAATAATGATAATGTCTTGTTTGGCTTGTAGAATATCCTTCTTATTGAAAGTTCTATCACATATTTGATTGAAAAAGTTATATAACTCAATAAGTGGATATGATAATTCCTTTAGCAGAAAAGCTCGAATTCCTGGTCCTAATAATCTTTGCATAATAACATGACAATCATGTGATTTCAGCCCCTTCAACTTCATATCACGATCTATGACATTCTTCCAGAAACTCCCAGCAAACCCATGTGAAAATTTCACATTCTTTATATATTCACGAAATCATCTTCGTTCTTCCTGGTTAAGCATATATGCAGCATGTAGCTTGAAAAGTTAATCCCTCTACTTATATAGATATAAATTGGGCCTTATCTTTATGTTTGCTAGATCTCATCTTGCATTATCCGTATCTTTTATTTTATGCTCAATATCCAATAATATACCCAGAATGCTATCACATATATTCTTCTCAACATGCATCACATCAATGTTATGTCTTAAGTTTATTGTTGGCCAATACAAGAGATTAAAAAATATACTTTTCTTGCTTTAATTAAGTTCATCGACGCCTCTTTTTCGCTTTACACCACCAAATTGAGCATGTTTTCTAGGAAGTCTCTGTGCCACCTTTCTCAATTGATCCATGATAATGTTATTAGTAAGAGGAAGAGGAGGGGCTCTCCTCTCTGACCTCATATTGAATTCTTTCCTATTTCTCCATGTGTGACTTCTTAGAAGCTAACGACGATGACTAACATAAACTATTTTTCCTTTAACTCAAATTGATGGAGTATCTAGATTGCATGTAGAACATGCTTTACATCCTTGTCTGCTCCACCCAGAGAGACTATTTTGAGTAAGAAAATCATTTATAGTCCATAGTAAAGTTGTTTGCATGTTGAACATCGTATTTGCATTCACATCCTAAGTTTCAACTCCTTTCTCCCAAAGATACCTTAACTCTTCTACAATTGATTGTAAGAAGATATTGATATCCTTGCCTGGCGATTGCGGACCTTGGATTAATAAGGTTAACATGAAAAAAGATTTATTCATACATATCCATGGTGGCATCACCATTGGCCATATGCTGTAGGAAAGGTTCCTATTACCAAAAAGATTAAATTCATTTACACATAAACTCAACCTAACGTTTTGTGGGTCAACAGAGAAATTAAGATACCTCTTATTAAACTCCCATCAGGCTTTTCTATCAATAGGATGTCGCATTACCCCATCCTCTTGTGACTTTCCAGTGTAATGCCATATCATATTCTTCATAGTATGTCTCAACCTATACAAACGCTTTAACCGAGGAGTTAATGAAAAATATCGAACCACTTTTTGAGGAACCTTCTTTTCTTTTATATTTTTATCTACCTATCGGCTCTTCCCACAAATTGGACAATTATCCTCGGAAGCATGTTCTTTTCAGAAAAGTGCACAGTCATGTTTGCACACATGGATTGATTCATACCCCAATCTTAACTTATTGAGCCATTTTCTTGCACCGTAGTATGATTCGGGCAATTTATTTTCGTTCGAAAATGCCTCTTTTAATAACCTAAAAAAAGCATCAAATGACTTATTTGTCCACTTATGCAGAACTTTTAAATGCATGAGTTTCACCAAAAAGTTCAAAACTGAAAATGATGTGCATCCTGGATACAATTCTATTTCTACTTGCTCGAACAAATTATCATAACTACTATAATTTATTCCACTGTCTCCGTTAGGTGCATTCTCACTCCTTTCCACATCAATGTGAAGTACTCCTTCAGGTACATGAAGGCCGATGAAATCATGTATAATATCTACAAGCTCATCTCTATTGTTAGGAGATGCCCCCCAAGTTCCCCTAGAAGTCGAAACATCCGTTTCATTATGGTGTACTTAATTTATGTATAATAGATGAAATTCATTATCTATAATATGTGCTTCCAATGTTAGTAATGTTTGGAATAACAAATTCACTTACTTTTTACATGAGCATCTCACTAAAGCCCTTTCATTAACAAAGTTTTTAGCCTTTTGAACAAATGCCACTGTACCATTCTAATTTGGTAGATGTATCCAACTTTTATCTATAGACATTGTATCACTGAATAGGAAAAAAATAGCTTTATATGGAATAAAGTGTTGTGATTAATATTTAAAATGTATCCTAAATATACCATATCACTCCAACTCTAAAGGGTAGGTTCCTATCCCATTCGAGATATTTTTGTAGTTATGATTTTTTTCAATTTATCCATGCTCATCATTTGTTTTGTGCAAAAATTTCAGTAACATTTTCCTATGGTTCTCCAAACATGTAAACTATACGTCCGTATAGTTTATACTCAAAGAATAGTTAGGATGTTAAGATATTTTTATAATATCAAACATAAGCCAGATAAATTATTAATAACAATCATAGAACATATCTCAAACTGTCTAACTTTTCAGGACAATTCAAGGATTGGTTGATGTATAGAGATCAACCAACCCTTGAACGGTCAAAACTTATAATGCAAATGCAAATGCAGTTCTATTTAAAATTATTATAAAAATATATTTGTAATAATTAAAAATAAAGATATAACATTTTATGAGTATCATTATTTAAGTATCAGAATTGTTATTTAAATATCTTATTACTTGGATTGTTAATTTTTTTAAATATCCATAATAATTATTATGTTTCATAATAAATTTATGAAAATTCAAACATATAACTCACTCTACTATATTTATAAGGTGTATAATTTAAATTTTTTAGAGAGACGTGCATTTTATGAATACTTGTAAATTATCAGACATTAAAAACTTTAAATTTCTATTATTGTATAGTCGTTTTGGTTATTTTGTCAGGAAATCTTTTTATAAGAAGTATTACATATATTTTTATAACATATATTTTCTAAAATAATTAATAAATGTTTCGTATCTTCAGCAATTATATTCCTTATTTTGAAAATTAATTTTTAATCTAAGAAAAAAATCAGATTACATAGCGATTGAAATTGTAAATAAAAAATTATTCACTTAATTAGAAAATTAACATTGAAAATAACAAAATATAATTCAAAAAGTATATAAATATTATTTATTTTAATTGTGTTCAGGGTCTAGTTTTAAAAAATAATTTTGACAAATAAATTTTAAAAATTGATCAATTATAAATTTTATTCTTTTTAAGAGTAAAAACTAAGTTTAATTTATCCATAATTAATTACACAAATTATCATTGAAAATAACAAAATATAATTTAAAATATATATAAATAATATTTATTTTAATTATATTCAGGGTCTAGATTTAAAAAATACTTTTAACAAATAAATTTTGAAAATTGATCATTCATAAATTCTATTATTTTTAAAAGTAAAAAGAAATTTTAATTTATCCATAAAAGAGGTGATTTTCATGTGACCTCAAGTTTAATTGACTTTTTCTTTTTATGTAGTATGGATCGTATAATTTTAATTATTAAGTTTAATTTTCATGTACTTTCAAGTTTAATTGACTTTTTCTTATTATGTGGTGTGAGCTTTAATAATTTGGATTGTTAGGGTTCATTTTTAATTTTAATTAAGAAAGAGATTATATTATTATAATCTATTATTTTCTAAACTATGTTTACATACTTATTCTAATTTCCTATGTTACATTATTTCAATAAAATTAATAATTTTGAAATTTCCTAAATTACATCATAAATTTGAAATCATAAATTTGAAATTTTGTGGATAAAATATTATAACAACTCTATCTTACATTAATCTAACTGAATAATCTACACATATATCATATAATACAAAGTTATAATTTAAAGAATACATAATAACAATAAAATTCATATTTACAAATTTTATGCTAAGATAAATTTACATGAACAAATTTAATATTTATAACATACAAAGGTAAATAACATGAAGTTTCACATTAAATTAAATATATTATCAACTCTATTAATTCATTATAAACTATTAATCCCACAGATAATATTGTATAATAAAAATATTAATAAATTTAATTCACATACCTTAATGGTAAAAATATACTGATCAAATATACTTTGAATATTCTCCACAAACAATGATAAATGCTAATAATAACTAACAAATTAAAATTAAAAATATAAAAAATTAATATACATCAACATATATAAAAAATAAATATACTAGATTATAAAAAATTTATAAGAGAAACTTACCTCAAGTCCATTACTTCTTCTTCCTAATCACGCGAATGAAAGTTCAAAGGAGGCGTCGAAGTATATATAAATAGACTCTTCAGCAACGACAAAAAAACTCGGTCATTGTTAAAGAGTCGTCAATAAAAGTCCTAACTTTCAGTGACGACAATGTCGTCGCTGAAGGCTTCACTTATTTCTGAGACAGACCTTCAGTGATGAGAAGTGTCATCGTTGAAAGTCAGGACTTTCACCAATGACTATTGTCGTCGCTAAAGGCCTGTATGGGAAATTGGGCTAAGCAAGAACAAGTGTCATCACTAAAAGTTAGGACTTTCACTGACGACTTTTGTCGTTGCTAAAGGACTAAACCAATTTTCCAGACAAACCTTCAATGATGATATGTGTCGTTGGTAAAACTCTTGACTTTCAACAACGACATTTGTCATTGCTGAAGAGTCAATGTTTTCACCTAGATTTTTTTAGCTTTTTTAACAATGACAAATGTCGTCGTTAATTCTTTATTTTTCCAGCTACACTTTTTTCGAGTCTTTCCAAAAGTCATTTAGACATCACCGACGACTATGTCGTTGGAAATACTTTTAACAACAACCGAATATTTATCGTCGCTAAAAATATCGTTGTTGTTGCTCTTTTTTCTTGTAGTGAAACTCATTTTCATAGAACTCCTATATTTAAAATCCCAACTTTCCCCCGAATATTTTTGTAATAGCTAATAATATTTAAAAGCCGTAAAAATAAATATTTCAAGTTTTCGTAACTTTTAGAAATAATTTATCAATTACAAGTATTTGATTTCATAAGTTTTTGCACTTACAATTGAAACTATTTTTAATTTGTGAGAAAATCCCTATAGAAATTATTTAGATAAGTCTTGAATCAATACTAACTAATTAAATATAATTTAAATGTTATCATCAATATCAATTTAATACTCTAGGACCAAAAAGGGAAAGAAATTTGAAACAAAATATTAAATAAATAATTAAAATCCCTTTATCCTTTTCATTTAAAACAAATAGTTTAGGGCATTGAAATTTATAAAATTTTTAAATATTATCTCTAGATATTACATATTGGATTTCATATATTAAATTTTACTTAATACATAGAATTACTCAATGCACAAATTTTTTTTTGATAACATGTAGGATAAAATTTCTATCACTATTAGAAGCTCGGTAAGCCCACAATAATTAAATGACTAAATTAATTTGATTCTTGAATACTGTTGTAGTGGATACTTCATGACTGGAGTGATGAACACTATGTGAAGAGATTGAAGAATTGCTACTAGGCAATTCCAAAAGCTGGAAAGGTGATCGTTGTGGATGCAATAATTCCAGAAATACCCGATGCCAGTGCTGCTGTGAAGAGTATTTCCCAAATTGATATTTTCACGATGACTCAAGACCCTGGTGGCAAGGAGCGAGGCCAACGAGACTTCTTGGCTTTGGCTTTGGCCAAGGCTGCTGGCTTTAGTGGCATCAAATATGACTGCTTTGTTCAAAACTTCTGGTTTATGGAGTTCTTCAAGTGGAGATCTTTATATCTAGCACGGCCTAACAACTGGAATTGTTGGCCTTATTTGGCTGTTATTTGTCTTCAAAGTAAGTTTGGATCGGCTATATATAGTTTCCAAACAAGTAATTTAAGTGATGGGACGAATCTTATTTGATAAAAGATCTCAGTGTATGTCGACTGTTGAATGATCAATAATGTAATATATATTGATATCTTTGGAAATCTCATTTCTATATTTCAATTCCTTATCTTATCTTATGATAGAAAAATTAATTGTAAAAATTTGTTCACCATGATCTTGACTTTTAATTATAGTATAATGAGAAGGAGACAAAATAATTAAATTAAGGGCATTAACATAGTATTTAATAAAAATACTTACCATCCATAGAATAAACCTTCTTACTAATACATTGAGAAATCTCTCTTTCAATAATCTCTTTATCTTTATGCAATAGGATTTATCGATGGTGCTACGCACCTCAAACATCAAAGATGTAAAGTAAATACCTTATTTATATATATATATATATATATATATATATATATATATATATATATATATATATATATATATATATATATATATATTTCCAATTTTTGATCCTATCCATTACAAAATTGAAATTTGAAATATGTTTATCATGTTAAGTCAAGCATTCATTTGCCCATTCAATTATATCATACAAGATCTAATTAACAATAATATTTTTATTAATAAATTATGTATAATTCACAAAAATATTAACATCTTACGCAACAAAGAAAGATGGTTGGAGAAAGGGAGTGAGATGAATATTAAGGGCAAAAAATTAGAGAAAGAAAAAGAAAGAGAGAGAAAGAGGTTGATTTCCATAGTAAGGGAGAGATGGATGAAAGTAGTTTTGGGATAAAATTGAATTTATTAAACTCTCCATCTTTATTGAATTAGTTTTTTAAAGAGTAAATTATCTTATTATCCAAATTAAAGAGGGAAGGATCCTAGTCCCCACATGAAAGTAAGGGGTTCGCAATCCTCACAATTAAAAAATTATAAAAATTAATTTCAGTTTTTTATTTATAGGAATTTTGTTATTAATGTTGTTAATTATGAAATACGAACATTTTCATTTTTTTAATTGAGAATGAAAATTAAGAAAGATTGTAAATTATTAACTTTTTTATTGAAATAGTAAGTTTCTATAAAAAAAAATCAAACTCTAAAAAGAAATATTGTGTCTATTCAATAATTATGTACATCCTTCCATTCATACTAAAGTTAAATTTCCTAACTATCCGATAATTATGCACCATTCCTTTAGGGCAGGGCTCATTTATGAAACTTGAAAACTCCTTTTTGATTAACTATAATTCATTTAGGAATTTTTGGTGAGTTGAGTTAGTAAGATAATTTCATACATGAGAAGTCATATATATGCTTTATTCTTTTGTACTAATATTCATAAAATAAGACATTCTCACATTTGAATATATATATATATATATATATATATATATATATATATATATATATATATATATATATATATCATATGTATGGATTTATCAAAATTATTAGTGTCAAATTCTAATAATTTTTATGACCAAATATTTAAGATGATTACTTATGAGTAATCTTATTTCATGATCGTCAAATTTGTGAATGATCGATCTTATCCATTAGCTATAGTGATCTATGAGCTTTATCAAATAGTATTTAAAACATGTATATATATATATATATATATGATAGACAAAAATATACCTTTTATAAGCAATAATTAATTTGGTTTGGAAGGCAATCCTAATAATTTCTCACTTGTTTTAGATCC
Organism: Sindora glabra; assembly: GCA_020226215.1. Classification (NCBI taxonomy): domain Eukaryota; kingdom Viridiplantae; phylum Streptophyta; class Magnoliopsida; order Fabales; family Fabaceae; genus Sindora; species Sindora glabra. The sequence continues at coordinate 14,838,733 of CM035236.1, read as the reverse complement.
AATGGCCCACTATATTTGACATACATCATCTCAATATAACATGAGTGCACATGTGACAACCCAAGGTTTGCTAGGTGTGTTATGGTGATCAAAGATTGAAATGGTAACTGGGTGATTGATTGCTCCTGAGGATTAGGAATATGCTCTAATTTTGTAGCTAAAGTTATCGATTTGTACAATAGTTTGATGTTAGCAAGAGATAGAGGCCTATCTCGCTTGTAGTCAAACTTAATGCTTTATTTGTTGTCTTTACTTTCTCTAATCTTCTTACTAACATTTCTATTCATATTAACAACCTAATTGAAGAATGCATGAACCTTTTACAAAAGTTGAGAAACCCCTCAATGCAACATGCTTGTAGGGAGGCCAATGGGGTGACTGATTTTATTGTTAAAACAGCTATTTATTCTAGTAATAGGAATAATATTTTGATGTACTTCCCTAATGGAGTGTCTCTACTCTTGGATTATGATTATAGAGGCACTCAGTTTTTTAGGACTTTGTAATTTCTATCTTTTGATTTTCTACTTTTAATGAAGTTTCGTTTCTTCCAAAAAAAAAAAAATGCACATGCGACGACAATGGTTTGGTTGGCGGATAAACTATGTTCTGTAAAAGTAAGTGATACCTATATAGCATGTATTTAGATCTCTGATAAAAAAAATTAAATTTTTTGAGTGTGCAAGAATATCATTACTTTTTTTGAATATCTTGATATTCAATAATTATATTAAATTCTAATTAATTCAAAGTATTTGAGCCCATAATTATATAATTGCTATTGCATGTATAATTTTTACTTCGGGGATTAACAAGGGTGCCCATTCCACTCAATTGTGAGGCGAAGTCGCCGAATAACTTCCTTTGGAGCATCTAGTGTTATAAAAGGAAGAAGGAGTACCAAATTGCAAATTTGGAAGTGAAATCTCCATATTGAACTGACGTAAAGCATAGAAAAGTTGGTGGATGATGAACGGCCAAAAATGTGCCACACAAGCAGAATTCAATGCCCTAATTTTTTTATTAGAGTGAGGAAGTCCGCACCTTATTTTTACTGTGAGAAAATGACATGCAGCTTCGAGTCTTTCGAGGGTGTGACGTTGCCATCTTCCTATTAAAATTGGCAAGTAGAAAAGGACTTTCACATGTTAACGGTATCTGTCAGTATGTGGACGGATCGGGCAATTTACGAGTTTGGTATGGTAGATGGTTACAATTTCCAATGGTTAAAATTTACAACGATTATATTCAATTATTCTATTTTTTTTTTTAAAAAGTTGATAGTAAATTTTAGGCATTTTCTCTCTTAAAATTTTGTTAATATAAAGTTGCCGGTGTACATGCTTAAAAAAAATAAAAAATCTTATGAAGATTATCTAATTTCTTCCACAGAGAACTATGCAGGAGGAATTGGAGTATCTCGTTGAAACAGAGATAGTAATAGGGCTGCTAATTTCTATGTTAAGGAGGGTCATGATCTTACATTCTCACCGTAAATCTTTCCTTTTATTTGAAATAATTAAAAATAAAATTTTATTTTATTTATGATTTTTTAATTATATTTATTTTATTATAAAATTTATTAAATTTAATAAAATTTTACTAGAATTCATTTTGTTTGATATAAAATACATATTATATAAAAATTACCTTATTTTTAATTTTATATTTATTATGATATTATCAAATTTTATTTTTTAGTTGAATTTCATGAATTTTTTAATATATTTCAAATGAAACAATTCATTTGTGAATAAATTGAAATCAGTATTTTTGATAAAATTTTTAAATAATAAAATTTATTTATAAATGAATTGATATCGTTTCAAACAAAGTAAAATAAAATTAATTCTTTAAAAAGAAATAATGCCAAACTAACCGTTCGTATTATTAGTCATCCTCTGCCGGAATTGTGTTCTATTCTGTGAGACGAAACTAAAAGAGGAGCTATGCTTACAATGTGCTTGATCTAATTCTGTTTCTTTTGCTATTCTTTACCAAATAAATAAATAAATGGGAGAGATAAAGGGAGGGGGGAGACTTATACCTCGGTACATATTTAAGAAATTTTTATTATTACTTTTGTTAAAAAAATTATCTTTTACAATTTTTTATTTAAAATTATGATTTTATATACAATGAAAGTATTTATTTAAAAAATTTATATAATTGTTGTACACACAGCAAATTAAACACATTTATAGATTTTTGTGAAAAGTTTCAATATTTTATATAAAAAGTGCAACTTTTATGATTTTTTATATTAGACTTTCATAAAAGCACATAAAATCCTTAAATAGGTATCAAAGCATAACTCATATATGCTTTATAATTAATGCATGAATTTTATTAATTTATCAATAATGCATGCGATACATAAATTCCTATAATGTTATAGCGATAAAAATCAATAACTTTTCTTTAAAAAAATGTGAAAATTGTATGCATGTGATTCATCATTTCAATAGAAGTTTATGAAACCAAGATGAGCTGATTATATATATATATATATATATATATATATATATATATATATATATATATTGTAGTAATAACTTATATCACTGCATGTACGTAGACATCAAGAATTAAATTCATAATGTAAAAGAAGGTACAAAAGTTTTCAAAAATACCATATATTATTTAAGTTAAAAGTTTTCGATTATAATTTATACATATTAACTCATGTTGAGGACAGGGCAGGATATTTGTTGATATCAAGACGAATTATGAAAGGAGAGGCAAGGTTGCCGCAATATAAATGATTTCCAATCTTAATGCCACTTGAAATCAACGACAACTGAGGGTCATAATAGTGAGCAATTGGATTTCCTTCCAAATCCAATCCCACAACTCCTCCATTCTTCTCCATATGTAGCCTCCCTACATATTTTGTTATTATTCCGATAATCTTTCGAATTTCTGGGTATTTGAGGGCTATCTCCCAAGATGGGGTGATTGCCTACATGCATTGTCAATAATTCACAAATTAAATCACTTGAATCTTAAGTAGAATTAGTAATTTATTACTATTAAAAAAATTGAATTTATTCATCAATTAAACCAAGAACATGATAACAAGTATCTTAACATTCATATTGATTCGATCAATACGTACCGTGCTGAGTCCAATCCAATAGTGTCCTTCTCCATCATAATGAATGTTGTCGGGTACGCCCGGCAGATGATCCACAAATTTGTCCAATCTTCCTTTGTCGGGGCCTTGTATGTAGTATTTTGTGCATCTCCTCCTGCAAATTTACCAACTTCTGAAATAAAACGCAGTTTTTCACATAAAGGCTTGGCAGTTGGCAGAAGATCAAGTCGAGGAACAACTTTCACTTTTGCTGTTACCCCTTACTTCATAGGAAGTTAGTTACCCAAAAAATAAAAAAAAAGGGAAAAAAATACTTTGTGAAAGCAACTTACAGCATACTTTCACAGAAGACAACGTAGGTTTGATCAGGTGAGACGGCAACTCCATTGGGGAAGTGGAGATTGGCGGCCAGCAAGGTTGTCTGTTTGGTTGCTGGGTCATAGCTCAAGAATCTGCCATTAGGCCTACCTTCCAAGATGTCATAAATGAAGTCCTTCAAGCTATATTTGTATGAAGCGTCTGTGAAATATATAGTGCCATCCTTTGCAACATCCACGCCATCTGTCAGCTTGAATTTAACGCCGTCAACTTCGTCCGTTAACAGCTCGATCTTCCCTTCGCTCGACACTCTCAGAAGTCCCTGCATTACATGATGTGATATTATGAACCAATTAATGAATGTAAATCTCACGATGCATGTTGGGTGGATTGTAGTTTATCTCTTTTCCATTCTCTGTCATTTTTCTATTATCTTTGAAAAATAAAAAAGAGAGAGAGATATATACACATTGAACACTTTCTTAATAATATAATGGTATATGATATTTTAAAAACATTTTTTCCTTTGTATCTTAAAGTTCAAAAATTCAATAGATTGTCACTCTTATAACTTTTTTTACAATAATAAAAATAATAATTCATTTAATGAAAATATACAAAATTTTAAATTTAAACTTCAAATATAATAAAGGCATAAATATTAACGTAATATTAGATGTCATTGTATTATTATAATATTAATTTGTTACTCCTATTATTATATAAAAAAATGAATAGACATAAAATATTCTAAATCCTATTACACATAAAAAATTAAACATCCAAAATTGATTTACACATAATTTTTTTTCCTTTACTAATATTCTTTTAAAATTGATTTGGGTAATACATCAAACGAATACATGAATTGCTTCTTCAAACATAGGTTGGGGACTTGAGTGAAGTTCCTCATTTTAAAAGTTTATCAGGGATAGAACTGTGAACAATACCAGATGAAATTATCTTTTTTTAATTTCAAGATTTTTTTATCAGAATATCCCATATTTTTTGGTATGGGATCTATTTGAGGTGGAAATAATAAATGGTTAATCCTCTCAATAATAACTCCTTTAAAAATCAATCTCAAGATTATTAAAGTCTGCAATGCCTTGATACCATCAGACAACTGGCTGTTGGTATTCCAAGTTTTCAAGAAAAAATGGAAAAAAATTCCAAGTGAATTAACAAGTCAAAAACTCTGAAAATCACTTACAATTATGAAGCCTGAGAGATTAAGCTGGAGTAATAATACATATGCATAAATTTACCTTATCAGAATCAGCTACTATCACTTCACCATCCCTCCCCAAAGCAAGTCCTAACGGTCGCCCTCCGGTATTGATCCAATTCTCAACCACCGAGTCCGCCGCCGATTCGCTCACAGTGACTCGCTTGACCCACCCGTCGACACAACCCGTGTACATCACCCGAGACCCGGCATCATAAACCAGATCTTCGGGTCCCGCCACTTTCCCCTTCCCGACAACCTCGGATCCTCTCAGCATGTGGTCGTTAGTTGCCGGCACCTTCAAGGTTTCCCAGGTCAACACGCCGGCAGGAAAATGAGCAGGCTCGAAGGGTTCGAGCGAGTAAAGAAGTGACGCCACAACAATCGGAACAAAGAAGACCATGAAATGCCATGAAAACGAAGCTGTTGTTTTCTTTGTGGGGCTGTGCGAAGCAGCTGAGTCACTAGGTCTTGACTCGGACATTGAACCCGGCAGCGATGAGCTTAGTGTGATTTGGCAGTTCGAAGGAAGAGATTGGAAAAATGAAAATTGCAGAGGTGCGATAGCATGTTTTTGGGGATTGTTATAAAAAAGGGCCAGGCTGCCGAGACTTTTGTCGGTATGTTGGGGTATTATTGGTTTAGAACTGTGCTGTTGATTATATTAATTAGTTTGATTAATTAATAATATTGATTATTTATTATTAATTATTTATATATAAAATGAGATATAAGAATATATATATATTTTTATAATTTATTTAAATATTTTTTATTTTAATAATATTTTAGATATAATATATTATTTATTATATTAAATTTTTAAAAAATTATATCATTATAATTTATTATACTTATTTTTTTAAAAAAAATGAATATCTATAATTTTTTATTTAAAAATAGTCAAAATATTTTGATAAATGTAGTAATTATTAAATTTTATTTTATAATTATTTTTAATATTAAATTTAAAATTTATATATTTATTATTAAAAATATTGATTAGTTATATATTTTAAATATAAAAAGATATATCATCTTATTATTTTTTCCTTAGTATATATTATTCTTTAATTCAAAATATATTATTTGACAAAAAATTAATAATTTTTAATATATTTTCCATTATTTACTATAAAATAAAATAATATGTATATTTTTATAATTTGATAAAAAAATATGATTACATTTAGGTAATTTTTTATTACTATATAAATGTTTTAATATAATTTATTATATTTATAAATTTTTATTTAAAAATAAATAATTACAATTAATTATAAGTATTAAACTTTTTCTATAAAATAAATACAATTTAATATTTTTATTTATTAAAAATGAAAATATAAAAATTATAATTATGGATAAGAATGTCCCTTTTTATATTAAATATAAATTAATTATTTTAAAAAATTATTATTCTTAACTTTTTAAAAATGGTTGTATAAGAATCAATAAGCTCACTAAAATAATTATTTGTTAAACACTCAAATTAATTAAAAATTAATTAAAAATTTATTTACTAAACACTATCAATATTATTAATAAAAAATTTAGAAAAGGAATTATGATAAATTAAAAATATTATTATTTTTTATTAATAATTATACTTATCTATTTTATTTTCTAAAATGTATCACACGAAGAGACAAATTCTTATATAATTATGCTTAACATGTTGCTTTATCCTAAAACAAAGGGCAAAGTATATTGACCACCTTTATTTTGTCTCGATTGTAGTTGATACCCTCATATTTTACAACTATATACTTTCAATTTCTAAAGCTCTTCTTAATAATTTTTTAACCGCAAATCCTTCTCTAATTAATTTTTTATATTTTTATATATAAATATATCTTTTCTCTTTATTTTACGGCACAAATATAAAAAAATTGAAAGGTTTGTATATGCTATGAATTTATTTATTTTAATAAAAAAATTTCATAGAAATATATATAGAAAATATTAAAAAAAATAATATCCATTTTTATAAAAAAGGAGTTTTTTTTCTCTATTATAATGTTAAATATCATAATTTTTTTAAATTATATAAGTGACACATTATTTCTTTATTTTTGTTTTTTTAATTTTTATACTTCGACTGAAATCAATTTTTTCTAAAATTTAATTCATTTCACTTTAATAGAAATAATTTTAATTTATTTATAAATAAATTTTATTATTTAAGAATTATATATAAAATAATAATTTCAATTTATTAATAAATAAATTCCTTTTTTGATATATATATTAAAATGAATATAATTTAATTAAAAAGTGAATTTTAACAATATTATTATAAATACATTATTAAGAAGACCGGAAGAGGGTAATTATATATATATATATCTATTTATAATATATATGTATATGAGACTAAGGCTTCATTTCATATAACAAATAAGTTAACTTATAATTTATTGACTTAGTAAATAAATTATAAGTTAACATTTAAAGATTTTTCTTATAATAACATATTAAAAAAAATAAATTTAAATTTAATAAGTTGCATAAAATAATGTATAACTTAGTTATTATCTCTTCAAATTCTTTCCGAATATATATTTATCCTTTTTATTAATTTACAACACATACCTTTTGTAATATAAATTTAAATATTTTTTATAAAATATAATTAATTTAATTTAACATAATTATATTTTAATTTTAAATTATAAATATATAAAAATATATATAAAAATAAATAATATTATAAAATATAATTCATTATGTTTTAATTAATTATAAATTTATAATAAATAATAAAATAAAAACTATGTAAGTAAATAAATATATAAGTTTATAAAATATAATTAATTGGATATTAAATATTATATTTTTATTTAACCTCTTAATTATGTTAATATAATTTAATTTTTAGATAAATATGAATTATTTTAATTATATATATTTCTATTAATATATTTTTTTATATTATTTTTTATTTTCAACTAATTTAACAATTAATTTTATGAAATATTTCAATTAACTTATCAATTATCAAGCATAAATTATCAGTTACTTGTGCAAAATGAAATTTAAGTGAAATAAATCCTAATAAAATTCTTATTAAATTGAGTGAATCTTATAATAATTTAAATATAATTAAAATAAAAATTATAAATAAATTAAAATAAGATGAAATTCACTCTTATTTAAACTCAATCACTACTTAAAAATAAAATAAAATCCTTTTGCAAGCCGTCAAATGACGTTGGCTAATTTAATCTAAATCAACGTTCAACGAGTGATGGAAGAGTGGTTAGGTTTCGGGGGACCATAATTTCTAAGCTATAACGCAATGGATGGAACAGGCCATTATATTATAATATGATAATAAGATGCATGGGCTCCGCTAAGACTGTGAATTAGTAAAATCATGAGAGAACTGGACGGGCAAAAGGACACAGTCATTTGTGGGAATCTGTGATCCTTATCTGAACGTTTTTTTTTTTTTCAAACTAATATCAAGATTCAAAAGGCACGCGCATCTGCACTGGCAGACAAGGATTTAAATTATACATCAGCGTATTTTTTATTATATAAATAATATTTTATTTAATAGACACGTAAGAGTAATAATTCAAATTTAAGATATGCAAAGAATAAAAGTTTTAAAATAACATTGAGGCAATCATATCTTTTTAGAAAATTATTTTTTATATAAATGTTTTTAAAATATTTAAAATTATTTAATTAATATTAAGGAAGTGATATTTTTTAAGAAGTATTTTTTTATAATTTGCTTAATTTAATTTTAATTTTCTTAAAAAATTTTAAAAAATAACTATTATAATTTTAATATTATTATAATATAAATTAATAAATTTTAGTTATTATTGATTAAATTTAATAAGATTGATTTTGTCTTTATATCTATAAAAAATATAGGAGGATAATTTATTTAAAGATATATAAGTAAATAATTTATCATACTTTATTAAAAAAATTAATTTTTTTAAAAAATTTATTTATATTAATATATTAAATAATAATCAATTAAATAACTTAAATTTTTTTATTTTTTAAAAATAAAATTTTTCATATTATTATTACAAATTAAATAGCATTTGAAGATCACTATATTATTAAAAATACCGGCTCAACTCAGCGTAAATTTGTTACAATATTACACGCGTTTGTTGTAAAGCAATATTTAAAATATATTAATTTTTATTGTTTATATTTACGAAAAATTATCACAACAGCAATTTAAATAACACGTAAAATTATGCTGGGGCCCACGTTTTATCCTCGCTCGATACGTCAAGCAAAGCCAGAGGGACACATCCTCGATCTCCCGAACGCAACCGAGGTTAGAAACTTAGAAAGCCCTAGAGCCGCTATAAAGCCAGGAAAATGACAAATTAGCGCCAGCTCTACTACGGTCACTCGCCACCTGCTATAACTGATAGCTATTTTAATTTTAATTTATAAATTGAATCCCCAAAAGATAATAATTATAAAATGGCCCGTGTTGTAGGCAGACGGATGAAGCTCAAAATTAAATAATACATTTTGACCAAAATAAAACTGGAGAACAACAGGGCATAAAATGAAAGAATATATTTGTTATTGGAAATTTTAAAAAGAAATTTTTAAAGTTTCGGCTACCTTTTATTTATTTATATCATGTTTAAATATATAAAACCTACCTATCAATCAATAAATTTTAATTCATCACATAACTGTTATAATTATTTTAGTTTTCCAAATCTTTTGATATCTTAAATATTTAATACTTGCAATCATTTGTTATTAAATAGAAATCATTTATAATATTAACATAATATAAATATAAAAAATATCATCAACTATTCAATTAAATTGAAAGTTTTAATTAAAATTGTTGAAAGCATTTCATTTCTTTTTTTTAGTTTGTTTTTATAGTTCTATTAAATTTAGTTGTACTCTTCTAATTATCATTGAATTAATTGTAATTTTGAAATTTTATAATTTCATAATTTTTTAAAGTTTTGTTAATTTTTTTAAGCTTGCAGAATTGGAATAGTCAACAAAAGATTTTGAGTAAATATAACATTTATTCTCTTATTTATAAAGGTTTTAACTATTTTTTCTCAAATTTTATAATTAGTATTATTAGTATTTTTTTATTATAATTATTTATTCTTTTATTTACTCATAACACTAAAATAAATAGTAAAAAATAATTAAAATGCAAGCATATATTTGACATTATTAAGGTGAGATTTAACAATTCACTTTAATATTTTTCATCTATTTTAACATTACACATAAATGGAAGGATAAATAATCATATCAAAAGTAAAAATTATGCACTAATGATACTAGTCATAAAATTCAAGAGATATTATAGTCATAAAGACTAATTATTATGTTTACTTAAAAAAATTTCAATGATATTAATAAATTAATCAAATTATAAATATAGTAAAAAATATAACATAGGAAAGAGTAGGGGTGGGATTAAGTTAAATGTTCTATTATGGATTTATAGCCTCACTTATTTTCAACCTAATTTAATCTAACTTATTTAATTAAATAAGTTAGGCCAATATTGATAAAGTTAAATGCGTCAAACCTATTTTTTATAGACTTGACTTCTAGATTTATTAAGACAATCTATTTATTAATTAATATATTTATATATAATATAATATAATATATAATTTATAAAATATATATGTATAATATTACTACTAGAATTGCTAATTTCTACATCTATACATGAAGGTTAGCAACCTTTACTTTTTCATTTAAATAAAAAATATTATGCTAATTTAATAATAAAATAATAATAAAAAATTTTATAACCAATTTGCCACTACTACTACCAATTATTTTTATTATAAATTAATTAAATATTTTTTATTATTTTTTTATTAAATTAATAGCATAATTTTTTTATTCAAATGAAATAATGGAAGTAGCTAACCTTTATATGTGGATATAAAGTAAGGGCGGCAAATTTTGACACGACATGATAACGAAAAGAGTTATGCAAGTTCGGGTCATATTTAATCAAATTTAAGTCATAAATGAGTCAACCTGTTTAACTTGAATAAATTTCATATCAGGTTCAAGTTAACCGGTATAACCATCTTAACTCGTTTAAGCATACGAGTTATTAATCAGGTCAATCTGACTTGTGTAACCCATATAACCCATAATAATGAGTTATACAATATATAAATTTATTAATTATTAATTTATATAAAATAAAAAATTAATATAAATGGGTTCAGGTTAGATTAAATATGTCATATTGTTACTGTATAAACATATTATGAATATTTCAAGTTATACGAGATATGTCAAGTTAATATGTTTATTAAATGAGTTATGTTCGAGTTCAGCATAAATGAATTGAGATCATACTGCAACTTGACATGAACTTAACTTGCCAACTCAAATTGCCACCTTTAATATGAAGGTTAGCAATTCCATATTACTAATTGTAAATACTCTAGCTCCAAAAAGGCAAAGACATGAATTGGCCCATAAAATTTAGTAAATTCTAGCATTAAAATGCATATCAAAAGATAATTAAAAGGTAAACTAGTACCTATAAAGGTCCAATTTATAACAATCCAAAAAATAGGTCTAAAATAACCAAAACATCGAGGGTGCCCTAAAAGTTGAATTCAAAAGCTATTAAAATCACTAAGAGTAACCAAGGTACGATAGGGATCTAAATAAATAGGTTTTCATAAAGACTTGAAGCGATCTAGTAGTTATTTAACTTGGGGTAGGAGCCATTTTGGTTGTAAAGAGTAAGAATCTCTCTCTATCTCACTAGGAGCATTTTTAGGAGTGGCTTAATTGAATTAGAATAAAGGCCCTGCCCGTAGTATATAGAAACATTGGGCATATCACACTTAAATCTCCTCATTGTGATCCCCTCTATGTAAAGTAAGTAAAAAAGTCATGATAATTTTTACCCTTTTATTTGATAACCTTAACCTATCATGGCTTTACAAAATCACTTATATCAATCTCTATCCATTATCATAATTATCCTATCACATCATTTGATATACCATATCAATTATTCTTCTATTATAATTATCCTAATATTATTCATATCAATTATCAATTAAATTAGTGAGGCTAATCTTAGACCCTTCATCTTGATTCAAATCTTAAGAGAATGCTAACTATCAAATCTTCCAACTAGGCGATCTTGAATCTCCATGAATACAACAAACTCAAAAATACTTGTTTCAACTTGAAAACATTAGAAATACAATGGAATGAGTTATGAAAACTTAATGAGTATATATCTACCATTACTAAACCTCGATTCAATTATATTAAATATTCATATGCTGATTAAGTATTTGATTAGATAAATAAATGCAATTCAAGCTCCCTAGGTTTCTAAAACATATGAAATCAAGCCTCGAGTTAACTATTCACCTACATACAACTTAGATTTCATATTTCACATCACAAGTTACAATAATCTTAATAATTCACTAGTGCATAATATCATCATTATATCACATACAACCCATTCTAGGTGATTATCATATTTACCATTAGCCTTTAAGGCTTAGTCATAATCAAATCATCATAATCACATTAAATCCTTACGATCACATCAATTAAAGATATTTAATCACAAATAAGTTTTAATGCTATATCATGAATACATAATAATTATAATAAAAATACATGCATCCACCATCAACCTTATACCTTCTATAAACTATCCATCATTATTCCTCAAAAGTCTACCTTATACCCTTCATAAGCTATTGCTAGGAATTTTCTATCCAACTATCACATCATTACCCCCACACATTACTCGAGTTTTAATGCTATATCAGATATATTCAATCCACAATCAAATCCTTACAATTACATCAATAAAAAATATTCATTCATAAACAAGTTTCAATGTTATATCATGAATACATAACAATTATAATAAAAATACATGTATTTACTTTTTGTCTCCTAGGCCAACCTTATATTCTTCAGAAACTATCTATCATTATTCATTAAAAGTCTACCTTATACCCTCTACAAGTTATTGCTAGGGATTTCCTATCGAGCTATCATATTATTGCCTCCATCACATTACTCATTTCAAATTCCATGAATGGCATTATTCATATTATAATATGTACAATAGAACTCATCTTTATAAATCATAATTTCAATATGATTTCAACATAAATTAGTTATTCAATATCATGAGGCAAATCAAAATGCATAACATAACAATATATATATAATAGCACCTTTTGCATGATCACTACATTCATTCACATTCAGATATAGATAATTCTATACTTTTCAATGAGCATTTAAGGATACGAACCCCTTTCACAATATAAATTATATTATTTACTATCACATTTTAATTACAACCAATTAGCAAACATTATTAACATCACCTTCCTTTATAAGCCTACTCAAACAACATACTCTTAAATGGATAATTATTGATTCCTCACAAGCACCATTTTTTAGTTACTGAGGTATAACCACAAGATCAATTCCATAATATATTATGATTCACAGTTATGCTATTAAGAATTTATAGATGAATAGGCACATTATTAGTACCATTTATAGTAAGGATTATAAATTATAATATTTAAACAAATTATTATTAAAACATTAATTCAAAGTGAGATATATACTCACTTAATAGCATCCATTCATTTTGAAGATTTCTAAATACCTCGTTTTCATCTTCTATTCTTTCCAATTTCACAATTTATAATGATAATTCATAAATATAGGATAATTTATTATTTTCCTTTGAATATTACCATTCTACCTTTATTTCATAATTATATAAACATTAAGATTCATTAATTTCTTTTATTTCCTAACCTAATGGGAACTTATAAAATCAAAACATTATATTTTAAGAATTTACCTGAATTAACTTTGAATATCAAATATTGACTTTATGATATAAATATACTGTAAGTATATTAACCTAATACTCTAAAGCCTTAGATCTTAATTTTTTTAGTATTATATCAATTATCTAGGTAAGACGATAAAATGGAATTTATTGGATCACGTATGAATCATTCAAAATAGTAGCATATAATGTTTCCTATATATTCTAATCATCTTATTTTTAGCATTTTATAACATAAGAATCATATTTTTTGTATATATTTCCTTATATGTTAGAATCACACAAATGGGTTTTTCAAAGTATACAGCCATCACAGAACATATCATTATATCATATTCTAAAATGATGTTACCTATGTTAGTTAAACATTTCACAACATATAAATCATGTTTTTGTAAGTTTTCATCATCTATCTCACATGTTCATAAAATGAATTTCTTTAACTCTTGCATGGATCTGCTATAATAGTAGAACAAGATATCCTATTTATATTTTAATCATTTACATAAAAAAAATCATATTTTCTCATGCTTCATCATATATCTTAAATATGTATAAAAGTGGATTTCTTAGAATAAGTATCAAATCCTTGTAAATATTAAAACTTTATAATATAAAGATGTTCACCTACCTCTGAGGTGCATGGCTAGAGCTTACTAGGAGTGAAACAATGTTGCATGTAAATGAACTGAGGAAAAGAAAGTAGCTTTTTGTTACAGAACATTGTGTCTCAAGGCCATCTTGCACACCACTTACTATAATGTTTGGCCAAGGAAGGACAACGACCTTACTAATAAAACCCTTGTCAGTGACAATAGGTGCCATACACAACAATAGCACACTTCGTGCCTTTTTTACATTATCCATGATGGCAATTGGTTGTGAATGGAAAAAGACTACTGGTAGCATGACGTGACCGAAGGGGAAAAAAGGGTGTCACCAAAAGTGGGAGGGAGGAGGAGGATGAGGAAAGAAAGAGAGAGATGCTAGAAAATGAGAAAAAAGGAGAAAGAGAAAGCTGGAGGTAAGGAGAGAGACAAAAAATATAAAGGAGTTTTGGACTTCAATTCAATGCCTCTCAATGTAGGATAAGCTCGTATCCCTCAAATTTGTCCATTTATATTCAATTCAATCTTAACCATTTATCTTTATTTTAAAGCCTCTTATTTTATAAATCTCTCTCTTTCCAATTAATTTTAAAAATCTCAACTCAAATATTTCATCTCTTTATGATTATTAAAAGAATAATTTATTTAATTATAAATTCACATATATTCGTTCAAATTTATATCATAATTCACCACATTCCAAAATTTTGATCACACTATTCTAACTTAGCAAATTTATGCATAAAAGTCATTTACTAAAGTTAATACATATTTTTCATAAATTCTATACAACTTTTATATCCTCCAATAATAATAAAAGAAAATATTTCAACTACACTCTTATTAGATGGAATCGTAATAATATTAGTTTGGTATAAATTTTAAAATACCCATATCTTACATTAGCTATATAATTAAAGGTTAACCATCTTTGTTAATTTCAAAATAAATCATTCAAGACACTTCATCACAATAAAATTTTAAATATTACTTAAGATATAATAAATACTTTACAAAGCAAACTTGATCTTTGTAAAATAAAACTTAAATTGATCTCACATATTTTCACTATTAAAAAGTAGCATTAAAATTTTTTTATATGGTACAATTATAAGAGGTCATAAATTAGGAAATAAAAATTGCAATAAGTATAATTATAATAATTGGTCTCAATTTAAATTGTAATAGAATTGAATAGGAAGGAATTGAATTAAAGACAAAGTGACAAGACAATTTTTAACACAACACACAATTATTATTCAACTTATATTTGAATTAAATTTATTTATGTTGTTACCTTTTTTATACAATATGTGAATTCAAATTGCCACTCTTAGTAAAAAAGCAAGAATAAAAACTTGAAGAAATTTGAAAAAAAAATTATACAAAATTTATATTGAAATTAGCAACACGATTCACTTTTATAGTCATTTCCTATCTCTAATTAACCTTATATTAGCTGATTAAAAATAATTAAATAAGTACAAAAAATTTCTAACTCGATCATCTATTATGAAAAATTCATTCTTTTGTACTTTTTCCACTTTGAAAATAATTATGGATCAAAATGATGGAGCTTTGAAAATATGATCCAAAAACAATATTTTTTTAAAATTTGCAATATATATTAAATTTAGAGATATCAAATTAATTGAAATGCAAAGTTTATTAATAAGAAATGAATTTTTTTTAATATATTAGCTATGTATATTGAGTTTTCTTGTAATTAATCTTCATATTTTTTTGTTAACATTAATTTTTTGATTTAGTTAAATTCAAGAATTAAGATGATAATTAATTTGATTGTGCCAAGGAATTATGATAAATTAAATAAACTATGGGTAATTTTTGAAATTATTCATTTTATCTGAATGACGTTATAAGTTGGTAAATAGAATATTAAAAAGTCGTGAGACCAGTGCAATCTTCTAAATTTATCAATTAAACTATCTATGCTGTGTTTTTGAGGTGCGGAAGTTTTGCTAAAATTTAAAGCTAATAAGAAGATGTAAATTTATATGATTTAGATTGATTTTTTTTTCTAACTCCACAACCATAAAAGAATTTGGTTTATTAAAGTTTTCCTTAATTTTTAGGAAAATTTATTCTAACTAAATCTAGTTATTTATTTTAAATAAAAACACATAAATAGCCTCTGATCAAATACAAAAGTAATGAAAGGATTGGATTCCTCTAAAATGCAAAATGCACTTCCGAGGGTAACGTGCCTAATCCCAGCATTAATTTTGATTCACAATTTTATAAATAATAATAAACAAAAAAAATTAATGATAAGATTATATACTTTACTTTCTAAATTGTATTTTGTACTTTAGAAGAGTGTAATCTGTAATGGAGAGGTTAATTAAAAAATTATATAACATACTTAATTTTTAATTGAGTATTTATTGAAGAGTGGTAGTATTCTACCTATTTCCAGCTGCCTCGAAAACAAAATTAATTTTTTTAGGGAGGTCAGTAATAATTTTATAAAGAAGAGAACAAAGGATTTAGTTGCAAGTCAGAAATTAGTTTTCTTAAGCTTTATTGGCTATAACATTAACAGCTTGTTTGGAAAAGGAGATATTAAGAAAGAAAGAAGAGAAATTTTAAATTTTAAATTTAAAAAATTAAAAATTTGAATGGCTTAAAAATAATAATTATAAATTTAATATCTAATATTTTTTCCTTTTTTCTTTTTATCCGAATAAAAAAAAATTTAAAAAAATTTCTCTCTCATTCTCTTTCCCTCCTGCCAAATACCAATCAAAGCCTAAAGGTGGAGACTGGGGTTGATAAACTTCTAGGTATGGAACTCCTGCCCCGTCCTGCCCCTCGGTTGCAAGTGGAATGGACGGCTAGGCTCCCAATCCCCCCGCTCCCCCGCAACCAACACCGAAAAAATAAATAAACAAATAACTTGACATTATGACAGATTCTCATAAGCAAATTTTGACATTGTATAGATATAATATTTAATTTTTTATCTATAAATATCATAATTATATTATTTTTTTAATTTTATATTTATTATAATTATTGGTTCTTCTCTTTATTTATAATATTAAAATAAATAAAAATTATTGAAATGAAACTATTAAATTGCACTCTAGCAGTATAAATATATTTTTATTTTTTTTGCTTATTTTAATATTGTAAATAAAAAAATGATGAATAATTATAATAATTATTACTTTATTATTTTTACACTGTTTGCACTCATGAGCCTTAGTATGGTCAACTGGAATCAGGATTATGGCTGCGTAACACCTAATTTAGGTTTAAATAGCATTTATTTACCTTGTCTCACAGTACAACTTAATCACAATCGCAATTAAATTATGGAATGCAAGCACCGTGATCATCGAGTCTGATGCCAGAGAGGTTGTTGATGCCATCAATACTCCTTCCGTATCCACCAATTGGATAAAGCTGTACTACAAGATATCATCAACCTTCTCAAAGATTTCTTTTACCTACATTCACGGAGTTGAGGCACAACATCCATTGCTTTTGATCTTCTCCCTGATAACAAACTTCTGCACCTTCCCTGTTGAATTAACAGGCAAATCATCAAAAACCACACTCTCAGGAACCATATAATTGGCCAAATGCTCTTGACAAAACTGTACAATCTCTTCAACAGTAGCACCAAACCCTTCCTTCAACTTGACAATTGCACATATGGATTCATCATATTTTCCCACAACAGCAGCTTTCAGAACCTTTGGATGAGTCAACAATACTGCTTCGATCTCGAGTGAACTCACAGCCTTTCCCTTTGAATGTATCATATCCTTTGCTCTGTCTTTAAACCTTATTGACCCATCTTGTGACCTAATTCCTAGGTCACCTGTCCTATACCATCCACCCTTAAAGGCCTCTTCAGTTCCTTTTGGATTCTTGAGGTACTCTAACATCAATGTGTTGCCCTTGAACATTATTTCGCCAATTGTTTTCCCATCGGAAGGAGTGCTCTTCATAGTCTTTGGATCTTTCACATCAATCCCTTCCATTATGAGGTTGGGAAGCCCTAATTGATCTTCATAACTTAGCTCTTCATGTGAATTTACTGAATTGGGCTTCCATGACCTTACAATTACAGGACCCAGAGATTCTGTCATGCCATATCCAACATTTATATTAAACCCAAGCTGTGATACTTTGCTGAAAATTTGGAATGGTGGAAACACACCAGCAACTGTGATGTTCACTTTGGAGAACAAGGGGCTCAGATCACTGGCTGGTGCTTCTGCAATTAAGTTCAAAAGGGTGGGTGCACCACATAGATGAGTTACCTGAAATAAATGGAGTCAGGTGAAAGTCTCTGTCAGTAAAAAGATTGATCAACAAAAGAGATACCAAAAAACAAATGCAGAGATGATATGTCCAATGGGTGTTAATCTTTGACACAAATTTGCCTTTGCTGTTTGTTTCAGGATTAGTTGCAGAATGCCCATAAGATTCATGTAAGCATTACAGAAATTGAGTAGATAGCAAATTGATAATATTTCTATAAAGATCTCTGTCCAAGAAATTAAAGAATGATGTATTAATTCATCCTTTTTCATTGTCTTTCACTCTGTTCTATTTAATTGCTTCAGTTATAATTACAAACAGATTTTGCACCAACACATCATTTGATCTTGTCTCCACATTTCTCTTGGTTTCAAATAAATGACTTTCCAACAGAAAGTTTGTGCATTTAAGTAATTCAATGTGAGAATTTAATAAAGGGCGTACATATTAATTTGCAAACTATCTGATAATATATGTTCCAACATCACCTTGTGAAAGCAGATAGCATCAAATATGACTTTTGCTGACATATTTCTGATACAAATATTAGTGCCACCAACAGCAGCCATTGCCCAAGGGAAGCACCACCCATTGCAGCGAAACATGTCAACACTCCACAGAAAAACTGACATTTGTTTCAAATCAAAACGAGAAATTACTGCCAATGAATTAAGATAAGCAGCTCTATGACTGTAAACTACTCCTTTAGGGATCCCTGTGGAGCCAGATGTGTAATTCACTGAAATAGGATTGCATTCGTTGCTTGGCCTTATTGGCTCAAAATCTGCTTGGCCATTTGCAACTAAGCTGTTGAAGTTCAGGGTGTTTGGTGGAAGATCATTGAGAAACGATGATGATTTTTGGTTGCAATGTGGGATTAGAACAATACGGGGTGGCTTGCGGTTTCTTTGAGACATTTGGTCAAATATTTTGTTGATAACTTGAGTGTACTCATAGTCCACAAAAATAACTTTGGCCTCTAGTTGTTCTAGTAACGGTACCAATGTTGTTTCATCCAGTTTGGTGTTGAGTGCAGAAAGAACCGCTCCTGCCATAGGTACAGCATAATGCAGCTCATAAAGAGCTGGAACATTTGGTGCCATGGCTGCAACCTATTCATGAGGGAAACCGTAACTTACAATTAGAAATACATAAATCACAAATCAAGATGAAGTAGCCCCCATATAATGTGGCAGAAATATTAGCTGTGCTTTGATTATACGTAATTAATTTTCATTGTCTAAAGTATAGTATCAAAAGAGACACTCTGACCAACAGATAAATTAACATTATATTCGAATGTTTATATAATTATAAATATGGCATGTTACATGAATTAAATAAAGAACTTAGGACAATAAATTTTTGAAAAATTATATTTTACTCACATGTAATTTCTTCACTTTTCACTTAATTTATATGTCTTTTCAAGTATAGAAATTCATTCATCTATATTTTCTACCATGAACATTAGGAATGACAATTCGTGTCATTCAGGTTAATCCATTTATTAATCATGTTATTTATATTAACCCATGGGTCATCTATTTAACTTATTTAATAATTTTAAATAATAAAATATATATTATAAAATTATTTATTAAATTTAATTATTTTTTATTTTTTATAAAAATATTTTTAATTGTTAATAAAATATTATTTTAAATTTTTATTATTATTTTATTAAATTAATAATTTAGATCTTTATTATATATATTTATTTATGATTAAAATATTATTTATTTCTTAAATAAAATTATTAAAAATTTAATAAAAATTTTTAAATGAGTTGGTGTGTCAATCTGAACCCAAATAAGTGTATCGGGTTACCGTGTCGTATCAGAAATTACCACCCCTAATAAACACTTTGTTTACTTGATTTTTTTATTACACCCTTTTTAATTATTAATAAATTAAAAAAAATTGTAAGAAAGAATAGTTAAAGCAATCATTAAATTCAGTTGAATTAAAAATTTTATATGTGAAATATAAAATAAAATAAAGTCAATGGAAGTAAGAATATGAAAATATGAGTTAGATAAAATTTTAATGGAGAAAATTTATTAGAATCATAAAGTATAAAGTTATATAATGAGTGTGTGAGTATAGAAGAAATTTAGGAATAATTTTCAAAAACAATTTTAGGGCCTTATTTCCCTTATTTCAACCCTAAACCCTAATCTTCCCCATTCATCTTCTAAAACTCTCTATACAATCTCTATACCACTCCATCAATCAAGCAAGAAGAACCTTTATTCTTCTTAATTTTTTCATCCAATTGAATTAAGAACATTACTTTCATCAAGAATCTTTCATATTTCTTCTTAATTAATGAAAGATATGAGATTTACTTGGTTTTGTTGCATATTCTAAATCCTAACTCTAGAATTCATGAATTTTAATGTGATTAGGGTTGAAAGATCTTCAAACTAGCTCCCTAACATCATTTTTCATACAAGGTGAGTGAATAATCTTACTAAATTTACAAATTTTGTGGCTATGTGATGGTATTGGTGGAATATTGATTATTTTGTGATTTTACTTGCATCTAATTCATTTTGATGTAGTGAAAGTAATAAATGATAAAGAGATGTGATATAATATATTAAATAAACATATTAATGATTATATTAGGGGTATTTAAAGTCGGATAAATAGTGAATTTTTCACAAAAAATTGATATTTCATTTGTAAATTAAGTGATCAATTGATTTTAATGATCCAGAGGCAAAACTGGGACAAGTGAACTAATTAATTGATTCATCAAGCCTAGAATTTTGTACTTACTTTAAAAGGTATAACTCCTTTATCTTATATTTGTTTTAAATAAATTACTTATTTTTTTAAAGATAATTGAGTCTACTTTCAAATTGAATTAGTTTCAAATCAATATCTTATATATATATATATATATATATATATATATATATATATATATATATATATATATTAAGATATGACCAAAATAGTGGACAAAGGTAAAAAACTCAAGATTTCAAAAAATAAACTTTTTGCATCTATTTTCAAAAAAGTGTAAACCTTTTAAAACTTAGTCGATTTGGACAAATAACTAATCTATAAAAAGTTAATTAAGTTTATTTTCATATAAAATATAAGTTTCATGAATAATATATTTATAATTTTTAAGTTATTCATAAAAGATCTCCCAAAAGTCACAATTAGGATGACCATATAGTAACTCATACCCAATCTTTTTTATATTTTCATGACTTATAATGGCCTAACATGAGCATTTGGTCATTAAGCATTAAAGATAAAGTGGTTTATGATAAGTATAAAATAAATACATAACTTGGGTAATTTTACAATGAGAAAGTAAAAGATGTATGATATAATATGTATTATAATTAACTTATTGCATTAATCATGGAATGAAATATATTAAGGAATATTTTATGGATTGATTACTATGATATGCATGAATACTTATAGCCATGTAGGAGGACATGATGATATTGATATGTGTTATGATGTATATTGAAATTAAATTGTGGCTATATTAAATAGAGTTTAAGATTTAACATTCAAATTGCATTGTGAATTATGCCATGAGTGACATCAAAGATGAGAAATGAAATGAGAGCAATAATATGAATACCAAATAAAAAATTCCTAGCAATAAGATGGATAGGGTACGGAGTTGATCTGAAATAAATAAGGATAGAAATAGGTGGATAAGGTATAAAGTTAGTTTCAGAGTCAAAAGAAGGATGAATGTATTTTATTTGTTGCTTATTAATTCAAATGAAATATGATCTTGAGTATAGTTATTTACGAGTATAATTTTATGATACATTAAAAATGAAATAACTATGTATTAATCTCATTATTATTGGCTCTTATTTACTAATATGCTTAAATATTATATAACTTATAAAAGGAGAATAATATGATAAGTAAGCTATTATAAATTATTATTGTTCTTATAGATTATTCACTTATTAAACCCCTAACTCACTCTTTTATAATTTATTTTACATATTCCTAAGTTGAGCTTCTGTATTTTCAAAGCTAAACTCTATAAAAGCTCATTAATAGTAATACAGTAGCATAGTAGCATAGAAGCATAAATTCTTGCACACGGTATGTCTTGGGCTTTGTTTTGTCATTGATATGGGTAGAGGAGATGTTTGGACTAATTCCTTATAAGTTAATTAGACTTACTTATTATTATTTTGAGAGGATTATAAGCATATCTAACTTCCTCATCGTTTGTAGAACCTTACTTTTTAAGCTAGATTCTATAAGAGCTCACTAATGATAGTATAATAGTACAAATTCTTATATATAGTATGTCTTAGACCTTATTTTGTCATCGATATGGGTAGAGAAGATATTTGGACTAATTTTTTATGAGTTAGTTATATTGCTTATTCTTATTTTGGGAGGACTATAAGCATACCTAACTTTCTCATCCCTTGTAGAACTCTTAATAAATGTTTTCTTTATAAAGTACCATTTTTAAATGCATGATATTTATTATTCAAAATTAAGTTAATTAATTAGGAATAGGCTAGTAGAAATTGGAAAAAAGGTTCCATGGTAGTTATGATTGGATTAAGGTTATGACATTTTTTCATTTAATTTCTTCATAAATACATGATAATTTTTTATTCAAGATTAAGTTTTTTTTTTATCAAGCACAACAGCAAAACCACCTAACGTAGGTGGTATGCTAACTTGTGAAATGTCAACTTATAAACACACACACACACACACACACACACACTTTTTTACTGATGTGGGGACTGAACCCCACCTTCAGTAAGGTAGGGCCCAGTCATGGCTAAGCCTCCCACATCAGTGTAACGCTTGGTGCAAAATGCACACTTTTTTTTTTTTAACCAGGCACAAGCAGCAAAACCACCTAACGTAGGTGGCATGCTAACTTGTGGAATGTCAACTTATAAACACACACAAGCACACTTTTTCTACTGATTTGGGGACTGAACCCCACCCTTGATAAGGCAAGATTAAGTTAATTAATTAGAAATAGGCTGGTGGAAACCAAGAAAGGAGTTCCACACTAGTTACAATTGAGTTAGAGTTGTGACATTTTTTTCATTTTATTTATTTCTTTATTTCATTTAATTTCTTCATAAATGCATGATATTTATTATTTGGGATTAAGTTAATTAATTAGGAATACATTGGCGGAAATAGAAAAAAGGATTCCATGCTAATTACAATTGAATTAGGGTTGTGACATTTTTTCATTTAATTCTCAACATAGAACTCTGTAACAAATGAGGTTAGTGCTATTAGATGAAATCATGTGAGTGAAATATTTTTTTATATTTATGTGAATAAATGTTAATAATTCTTAATAGGGATGAAAAAATATTGCCGTGTATTTTTATTTTATTAATAATATTCTCCTTTGTAGATTTATTTTAAATGATAAAAAAATTATTGAAATATATCATGAATAAAAAAACTAAAATTCATAATGTTTATAAATATTAAAAAAATTATATTCTATTATTTATAATTTGGTAACGAAGAGGACAATAACATAATTTATAGATTTAAAATAGTGAGACTAAGTTGATAATTTGGTAACGAAGAGGAAAATAACATAATTTATAGATTTAAAATAGTGAGACTAAGTTAATGTATTTTTTTAGTTCTTATTGAGATTTTATTACATCAATTTACATGAATATAAAAAAATTACACTTTAATCATTTACAGTTTCATTTGAATTCACTTAACTCACATACTATGGAATAATCTACTAGAAATTAGATAGAAAAAAAATTGTGAGCAAAAATTGACAATAAAAAACATGTATGAACAAATTTTGATGTTTAAAAATATAGATAAATTAATAAATGTTCAAAAAATCATGCATGGAAAGTGTAATTTTCCTTAAATTATTTTCTTCAAAAATTAGATGCATTCTCTCCTTTTTCTTGTCACCTTTTGCTATCATTTATAAAGACATAAAAGACAAGTTTTATTCTTTGGAATCATTTTTTTTTTTTGTGAGTAATTAAAAATTATTAGATGCATATATGTAAAAATAAAAATCATGTCTTGGATGCAATGAAAAATAAAAAGCTTTCAAGGCTGAATATCAAATAATACTTAAATTAAAGTTATAAAGCCTTGATTGGGTCTGTTATTTTGATTAAAAAAAAATATATCTAGCTTCCTCTCAAAATCACCCTAAACGCTCTCTCTATTGGGAAAAATCCCTTTTAACGGAAGAATCACTATTCGGATAAATCACAGTGAAGATAAATTATGTGCACTTTAATATAGAGGTATTATTAATTGTTAATCATGGACAATGAATAGAGGGTTACAAAATATAATAATATTATATGTAATGAAAATAGAATTTAAACTTAAATTTCGAATATAAATCAAGAACTATCAATAAATATAAATAATAAAATAAATTTATAAAGTTCAGATATAAAAAATAATAGATAATTTTATTATTAAATAATTTTTAAAATATAAATGAATTAAATAAAAAATACAAATCTAAAAATAATTAAGAGAATAATTTAATTATGGAAACATTCCAATGACAAACTTTATTTGTATGTTGATGAAAGAGAATAAATGGAGAAGAGGGGGAGACATTTTCTAAGTTTGGGAGTTTTAATGAATGAGAGAAAGGAATATGAAAGATTATATTAATCTTCTAAAAGCCAATACTAATATCTTTGTGATCCTATTTTGGAAAGTATTAGTTATTCATCCAAATAAAGAAAAACAAAATTATTTCTTATCATTCTTCTCCCATTCCACCCCCCCCCCCTTTTTTTCCTCATTTGTCTTGTGATTTTTTCTTCCTCTCTCTCATAACTCTATGTAATAAGAACTTGAAATTTTTATAAAAACTATTCGATCTTTTTCTAGTAAAGATCAGGACACAAATGATACGTGCCGGTACAGCAGTGATTGGATAACGAAAACCACAATGAAAAGGATCATACTGTAAATTTAATAACAGTAGTGGAGGTGTTGCTACAGACTACCATGACAGGCTAATGTTCCATATGGTCAATCGACGGCCATAATGGGGTAGTCAAATAAATATTATATTTGTGCCGGCAATGATATAATTTTTTTTCTAACAATCTGGTATTTAAAAGGTTATATTAAACTTCTAATTAATTCAGAATTAAATTAAGTTAAATTTTTTTCGAAAGACAAAACTATCTAAACGGTAATTTTTTTATTTATAAAATTTAAAATTAAAATTTTATTTAAAGAAATTGTGCTCCAGTCACTTAACCAATCAGTGATCGGTAAAGTGGTGAATGAGGTACTTGGCGCTACAATAGAGTTGGACGAATTGGGTAGCAACAATTCTGCTAGTAATGGTGTAGTGGCACCATTTCAAATTCCTTTTCAAGTAGTGCTTTTCTTTAAATAACATTTTAAAATATACAGCTTTCTCCTCTCTTCGTATTTAGGTGGGGTTTGACCTGATGCTTATGAGAATAGAATTATATTATGTATATATTTTTTTATTATTTAGTTCATTAATTGAAAAGTGAATAATAACAATAGTGGTGGTGAGGTGACCATAACATCAATGATGATAGTAGATAGTAATATTAATAGGGGTGACGGCAAGGATGATGATAATGATGAAAATATAAAAGAAGAGCTATAATGTAATTTAAAATGACTATTTTAACGGTAGATTGTGTTTTTATCCTAGATTGTCTTTTTTTAAAATAAAATAAAATAAATGAATTGACATAAAAAAATACAATCAATATATTAAAAGTAAATTCATGATGAAAACACTAAATCTCTTAAAAAATAAAACTCTCAGTAACACTATCCTTTTTTAAAATATGAATAGAGTTCAAAATGTATTATATTTACCCTATTTATAAGGAATTAATATGGTTTATTATCCTTATTCGTTAATAGGTTTTCCTTAGCCTTGCTCTCCCTTCCTTGTGTGGAAATATCCTGCAATCTTACCTAAAGGGTGGAGTTTGATTCATACAATTTTGTTTCCAAGCCCGGCGTAGCGTTTCGTAGATGTGCTAGCTATTCTAATATAATTTTTTTTAACATATTGATTATTATACCAGGTTCATTGAATGAGACCATTATCAGAATTTTCTAGTGTTGTATATGATTTAATCTATGTTTTCTTCGAATGTTCTCGATTTTTGTTAAAAATGTTCCTCGTAGAGGTCATTAAACGATCAGGCAAGAAAGATTAAAATAAATAAATACTTGTGAAAAAGTGATGAATTTCAATAATAGTGATTAGTCATCAAAAGCGTTTTATTTTTAAAAAAAAAAGTGATAAATCAATTAATACATATATAATATTTTTAACTAAGTTTAAGATAATAAAAAATTTAAAATTGACAACATCAGTTGCTACAATATTATGGAATTGCCAACATTAAAAAAAGGGTGATTATTGTTATCTACGGTGAAATCCAAAATTTAGATAATAATAAAAACATATCAATAAAAAAAGAGCAAAGTAATTTTTGGCATCCGTCTCCCATCAGAATGAGTTAGTAAAAGAGGTGAGTGAGAGTGGGCAACTTAACAATATCGAGTTATTCAATATTATCTTAATATATATATAATAGTTTATCATTTTTGTTATTGAAAAAGATAATGTGCGTGAAAAATCATCCTAAAGAATAACAGATTAACAAAATTAGTTTTTTAAAGTTGTACCCAACATAAAAACTGATAAATCCAAACTCAAAATTTTCTGAAAATTAAAATATTAAAAAAAAAGAATGGCTAGCAATGGTATTTGGGACCACTAGCAACCATTTAAAAACCTGGAAGATGCCATCCTAATTGAGAATTATGGTTGATTTTCTATTAAATCGACTTTGTGAAATGAGTTTATATTTTATTTTCTTGATTTAGATGGATCCGAGAAGGCCTAAGTCATCCTTTGATGTCTTATTAATAACCTTTTCAAGCATTGTGACATCATGTGCATACGACGCACTGCCAACTGACTTAATTTGTTCTTCAAAGTAATTAACAAAAAGAAAAACATTTAGGTCATATAATAAGAAATTCCTTGGTCATTTTTTAATTTTAGATATATATATATATTCTTACAAAAAAATGAAAAACCTAAATTTATGGTTTTAATATTATATCAGGTGGAAATTTGAAATTAAAAAATATATATTTCAAAATGAGAGTGTATTAGGTAAAAGTACTTATTTTATATGAAAGAAAAATTAAATAAATTATAATTATTAAATTTTATATTGATCATTATATTGATGATCATATTAAAATATAACTTAAACAAATGATAATTTAAAAAATTATATGACTCCAATTACATTTTAATTATAATCATTATCATATTATAGTTTCACTCTTATATAAAAATAGTGCGTATAAGTGATCTCACTTGTACGCTTCCTTCCAAATAATATGTATTAAAAAAACCACTGCATTTATATGTTTATATTTATAAACATATCCTGCAAAATTTTATAATTAATTAAAGACATATCAAATTATATATATTATGGCTAGAGAAAATGAACTAGCGGTAGACCGTTGACTCCCCATTCTTGGCGTGAAGTTTGGTGGAGAAAAATTCTGTAAACGGCGCCATAATTATAGAATAAGAACACAAAAAGGTTGACAAATCCATTGCATGCACCATGTGCTGCCTCTTGGATGTTTTCGAATGAGACAATCATTTTAAATTTGTATTTCTTCACTTCTGTGTTTATTTTCACATCAATATTCAAATACTGTTAATCATATTCTATGTGCGCAAAAATTTTTAATTTTATTGTAATATTGGGTAGCGCTGTTTTTTATTGTATTTTTATATATAGATCAGTAATTTTGATATAATAATTAAATAGTTCATAAAATTAAGGAAATAATTTTTTGATTTATTAAAAATAATAAAAAATAGTATTAAAAATTCCATAACTTGAAAATTTTTCCTTCGATGTGAGATGCAAACAAACTTTGAATATACAAATATTGAAGTAGAAAGGTACCTCCTTTACGAATATTTATGAAATTGATTATTAAATCATGGTAGGCAGAAAACTAATTAAGGTATCTCTCTTCGTTGGGCTTTAAATCTCAAAGTCACATAGTAGAATTGAATTATGGGGAGCACTTTTGACATATATGAAAATATTCAACCATATTTGGTAAGTTTTTGAGTTTTTGAAAGTTGAAAAAAAGAATGAATGAAATATTCATGCCAATGCTGAGTCCTATGTGTTACCTTTTTTTCTTGAAAAGATGGCAAACGACGACATTTCATGTAATTGTCCATTTTTTGGATAATTTGGATTAATGGTGGTACAGCGTATACGTTAAAATTTAAAATAATATGCTGTTGTATTGAATGTTGTTTCTTCAAAATATTATTTGCTTGATTTATAGCTTCACTCTGATATTTCTTGATGCATGCTACCAAACCCTAAACATTAACAAAATGAATAAAGCCTATGAAGCTACCCTACTCACCAACCCACTCTTAATATTTATGGAAATCAGATAAAGCCACTGCCCTCTGCCTGCTAAAATCAGACATATTTACGGTGATTTTATCCGAATTCCTGCGGTTAGTTAACTCGTACTTATTGAGACGGTTATAATTTCAGACAAATACAAATGTTACATGATTTATGATGCAAATCTGATTAATACTATGACTGCAACCATAGTCTAAAAACTATGGTGTACAAAGCTAAGAATTAAATATGAAACAAATATTAATCGAAATTATATGTCTTGTCCATATATAATCAATATCAGAAGTTAAAACAAGATGAACTTACGGTATCACCACGGAAAATCCCTAAGTTGACCAAAGCAGCAGCGAGTTTGAGACATCTCTGATGCGTTTCTCTCCAAGAAAATCTTAAATCACCATAGATTATGGAAACCTTGTCGCCATAGACCATGGAAGCTCTTTCTAAGAAGCTGATAGGCGAAAATGGCACGTAGTTTGCAGAGCAATGACCCAGATTGTAATTCATGGCTTCCTTCTCTCTGCAGTTCTAAAACTGGCATTCATTAGCAAGTAAAAATATAAATCGGAGAATATTAGAATATAGGCCGCGGGGGGGGGGGGGGGGTTCTGGTGATTTCCTAGTCAGATTATAACTAAATATATTTAAAACAAAAATATATGGGGTGTTCTTCCATACTACCTTGAACGTGGCTAGTATGTATATAAAGTTTGTAAATTTAATTTACGGAACTTAATTTCTTTGTAAAATTCGTAATATTTACATAAAGTATATATTTTTTTTATAAAATCCGATAATAATTCTTAAATTTTTTTTGCTGTAATCATTATTATTTCACATTGTAAGATTTATGAAAAAAATTAATAATATTTTATATAAGTTTTATGTGAATAATTGTTTCTTATAACTTGTATCATTATAAAAAAAAATGATACAATTTATATAATATATTATGAATTTTATGGAAAAAATTTATAAAATTTGCAATTAATTGTATGCATAATTTGAGGTGGTTGGCAAGGATCTCCCGTTATATACACGAGGTTTACTTCAAGCCTTGACGTGCGTGATTTTCAGATAAGGACGCAACTGACTTAATGGATTCATGTATAAGTGGGCTGGTTGATTAATGGGAAGGCGTGGAAATTTTCGGTGGCTTTTTTTGTCGTATAACGTGATGTATTTGGATTTGAATTTATGTGTTTTTTTGGCTGTTTTCATTGTCATACGTAAGCAAATACCTGTCTACGGCCTGTAGCGAGAAATATAAGTAATTTGTTAAGAATTTTTAGGTTTAAATTCTGTTATTGTCGATTAAAAAAAATAGGAAGAATAGGAAGCAAAATTATGAGTACCTAAGAAATCTAAACCGTCCATAAACGAAGGAAATATCTTGACCCTTAAATGCAAATAACCTGAAACCCATTGGAGAAGCTAATAGGAAGAATAGAAAGACAATAATGCCCCTATTGGAAACTGGGCAATATTACAGTTTAGGCCAAAAACAAAACCAATGATATATATAGGATTTCCAGTTTCTGTTCCTTTTTTTTTTTTTTAATCAATATGATTATTATCTTTTGTCCCTGTAGTGTATGAATTAGCAGTGGGCTATGAAACTATATTAAATTTTAAATGGAACACATTAATTGGTTATTTATATCACTAATATCTATATTGTAGCAAATAACCAATTATTTATACAGAAAAATATTACAAGGGCTGACAATGACATGAAATTATCAACCTTGAATTTTTTTAAAAAAATGATTTTGTTGCTTCTTATTAATCGAGAAAATTCCAATGTCTTGTTTCTCTTCCCTATATATAATCAGGAATTGGCAGATCCTCTATGAGTTTAATAACTCTGTATAGGGCATGTCAATATCATATAGGAATAAACCTGCAAATAAACTTGTGTTAATTAATTATAACAATAACGGCAAGAAAAAACATAGCAACTCATATATCAAAAATATCATAGCAAATTAAAAAAATGCAACTAAGTTTTAAAATCAAAATTATGAAAATTAATACATATTCATTAATAAATGTTTGAATCTTAAGTACGAATCAGGATTACGAAGGGGAAAAAAACACTTCATGCAACTTTCAAAAAGATACCTCAAAATTTATATGGATCCATATTTAATGCATTATAATATAATTGTACTTGCGCTAGCGGGATATAGAACAGAGTCATGTATTCAATTTTTTTTTGTTTTAAACAAGTTAAATGAGATCATAATATTTTAATTATGTAAATAAATATTTAGCTTACAATCATTAATTCAAAATAAATAAATAAATAATAGATATCTAATATCATAAAATATAATTAATTAAATCTTATGTAATTATATTATTATTTTGAATATCTTGATTGCATTAAAATTATGATTTAATTTAAAAATAAATATGAATTAATTTAATTCATATATTTTTTATATTAATGTATTTTTATATTATTTTACACTTGTTACCTAGTTCAACGGATCAGGTACTTACGTTATGTAAAACCTTATATTCTTTTATTATGAAAAATATGTATTTCATTGACAAATATTGTTGGAAGTATGAATTAAAATCCTAAAATATAAAATTGATCATAATAAAATTATAAGTGTACCTGGTGCATAATTTGATGAAGCCATAACTGATCTGAATGATGATGATAAGTAGAATTGCAACCTACTTCACTCCTTAAATTATCCAGATAGAGAGAGTAAAATATTTTAGAGTGATAATCCTTATTATGCATCATGTAAATAATAATCCTGATCTCTCCATTTAAAGTTAGACTTGTGATAGGAAACTACTGACCATTAAAAGGCTGTAGGTTGGGACCTCTACCTACATGAGTTTGGGCATAATTTAACTTATCACGGATCATATACATTAAACTAAGATTCAATCTATTCTATACTTAATATTAAAATATAAAATTAATTATTTAAATAAATATTCCAATAATTAATTATTGTTAATTCATATAAATTTAAATAAATTATTTATTTTATTTTTAATACAACAAATATGACTAGTTTTCATAACTTGTCTCGGTGGATTTGGTAAAGTTTTTTTAATTTCTATAAAAAAAATCCTTATTTCTGAAAGAATATATTTTGTAATTATAATTTCATACTCATAAGAAAATTAATTATACAAACACCTAAAACTTTATATAATTTATTTTAACAAATTAAAATTAAAACATCAAAACTACTAAACCAATTAAAATTTTCAATATAAACTATTTTTATACTTTAAGTTCTGAGATAAAATCATGTTTCTAAACAATATACGAGTATAATTACATTTTATGATTTTTTTTGTCAATTATTAAATTCCTTTTAAAATAATTGCCATTAAATTAAACTTTAGAATAAATGAGTGTAATTCACCTATTTTTAAATTTACTTATCTAGTTTTTTAATAAAAATAATTAATTACTATATTCATAATTTATTGATCTCGTCACAGGATGGGGATATTAACATACAAGGAAATCAACTGTGACTTATAGTCGAGGAAATTACAAAACGCCAAAATGAGATAGCTATATTTCCCCTTAAACAGAAAAGGGAAAAATTGCCCATTTATACCTTTGAAAAAGAAAGGTAAGGTTTAATTTATTTTGTTCACTGGCGTTAGAATATCTTACTTCCACGCGTTACATCTTTCTTCCACATGTCAGCAAAACACTAAGTCTCAGTTATGAGTAGGGAGAGTACCACAAACTTTTAGTACCAATGAACCTCCAAAAAAAATAACAAGTGTTTCATATATATAAACTTTTACTTACCAATGAAACTTTCAAAAAAATAACAAGTCATTCATATATATATATATTATGTAAAATAAAATAATTATTTTATAATTATATTTAGTATAATTAGAAATAAAATAGACATTCTATTTTCTAAATATGTTTGGTACAACAAATATTAAATGAATAAAATGGAAAAAAAGGAATCATTAACAATAATATCTTTAAAAATAAAAAAGTATAAAATTAAAATTACATTTATATAATCAATCATATTTTTATTTTTATTTATTTATAACTAAATGTATATGATTTACAGTTAAACATGTATATTAAGTATATGTTAAATAAAAAATATGATATGATCAACAATTTAAAAAATACTATATTTTTCATTCAATCATAAAAAATATCAGGATTTAAAACTTAAGTTATGTGTGTGTGTGTGTCTATATATATATATATATATATATATATATTGATTTATATTTATCTCTCTCTCTCTCTCTCTCTCTCTCACACACACACACACACATATATATATATATCAAAACAAATAAAACATATGATTTAATTTATGGTTTTATAAGTGGTTTTATGCAACAATTTTATAATTTAAGTATAAATTTTGTAAGAACGCTAGTATCGTTTTATGAATGGACCAATTTTTTAACTCAATTTACTCTAAATGAAATTGATAATATTAAAAAAAATTACATTATGACATTTTTCTTATACAATTAAACAAATATAAATAGCAAAATATTCAACATAGATATATAAACAAATGAGAAAAAAGGCAAATAATTATGATAATATATTTTACAATTTCATTTATCTATATATCAATACATCAATATATACATTGAAAATGTTATAACTTATAATGAATAATAAAGACAATTTTTTAGACTCACAAAGATGGCTTCTAAGATGGAAGATGTAAATTAATACAGATAACTTTTGGGATGAAGGGTATAAATTATGATATTCAACATTATCGGGAATATTTTAAGAACTCGTATCTATATATCAACCATGAACACAAGTATTTTACAAAGCATTTGGAAGGACTTCAACAAGAATCCTTTCAAATACCTTGTAGAGTCCTTGTGTCCACTATTAAAGTATAGGTACAAGTCCTTAGAAGAACTTTTAACAAACTTCAGAACTTTCTCAATAACCCAATAATGCCAAATATGATTATCTATACTTTTTAATTCTGAAACCTTCTTTTTGATGGAAAGTAAACTATATTGATATATTGTCAATTTGTTTCAAATTAACAAGAAGAAAAATCAACGTCATAAGTTTGATTATTTTTCAAGAAAGTGGCTTTTGTTATAACTTAAAATGATTGAAATGATGTTAGACAACAATCATTTAAAAAATTAACACCTTAAATTTTTATAGTTTCTCCATAATCTTATAAATGTCATTAATTTAGATATCTTTAGAATTTGCACTTTCCTTATCAATTTATAAATGTTATCATTTTAGATGTTGTTTAAGCTTAAAATCAATATTTTTAAGTTTGTCATTTCATCAATAGAGACATTGAAATATTTTTGGATATTTTTTATATAAATAATTGATGCTATAACCATTTAAAATTGACATCTTATTATTGCAAAGTTTTTCATACTAATTTCGCTATATATTTGCATTAAAATTACCCATATAAAAAGAAATTTATTTTTGAACTATTTTAACAAAAAAAAATTATTTTGATATCTTTTATTTAGTGATCTTTGTAATTTAAATATAATTATATAAATTTGACATAAATTTTGATTGTTAATAAATAATTCATTAAGAAAGTACAAATAAATGAACAAAAAGAAATAATTTTACAAATTTATATTGTGATTTTATTTATTTCCAAATCATTATATATATATATGTCTTCCATAAAATAACCTAAAAAAACTATAGTAAATCATTAATACGTAAAATCATATACTTACATAAATACATAAAAACTACAAAAAAATCATTATATATCAAAATCATCATCCTCAATTCAAATATCAATTTGTTGCTTAATTTTTTATATTGCTAGAGAGATCTCAAATACAATGGAAGAATATTGGAAAGTGAAACGATAAATATAATGATTGAATGAAAATTTATAAAAGTGTCATGAAACTTTTTGAAACAACACATCTATTTCTTAAAAATGGAATCAACAAATGGATAGGAGTTTTAACAAAATTCACAGCAAATATTTTTCTTTAAAGCATTTCACAAGACAAGTGAAAGTTAGAGCAAAAATTTATAAGTAGAATGCATCAAAATAGACATTGGTTATTAACTAAAATTGACATTCTATGTATTTGTGGTTTTCAATAATCTAACAGATGTCATACCATTAGATGCCAACTAATTGAAAAAATCAACCTTTAAATTTTTTACATTTTTCTAGCAAGATGCATGGAATATCCTTTAAATGATGACTATGTACAAAATAAATGTCTTATGATTTTGAAATTTTTCATAATCTCATAAATATCATATATTTACTATTAATGAATTGAAAAACTAACATGTTAAAATTTGCCTAAAATTTCAAAAATAACACTATGTTTATATAGATATCGATTATACATAAAACTAATGTGTTAAAATTTGTCCAAAATTTCAAAAATGCCTCCACATTAATATAAACATTGATTCTATTTGAAAACTATTGTCTTAAATTTTTATATATTTTCAAAAATATCACCACATTAAACTAGATATCAATGTTAACTTCGATTGACATTTATTCATTCACACATATTAATAATTTTATAGTAATAACACATGAACAATAATTTATCTATATATATTTAGTATTTTGATAAAATAAAATATTGTAAAAGAAGTTTAAAACATGTAAAATCACTATTATTCTCAAGGATTATTCATATAGAGATTATTTTTTAACCTTACATAATTTAGCAAATTATTTTATTTAGATTGCAAATTTCCATTAATGATTGAATACCATATATTCTTAAATCAGTGGCAATGACCATCCCTTCATACCCTATGTCTTGTTTTAAATTTCTTGCCTTAACTTGTAAGCAAA
Organism: Sindora glabra; assembly: GCA_020226215.1. Classification (NCBI taxonomy): domain Eukaryota; kingdom Viridiplantae; phylum Streptophyta; class Magnoliopsida; order Fabales; family Fabaceae; genus Sindora; species Sindora glabra. The sequence goes on along the minus strand of CM035236.1, from coordinate 14,802,964 downwards.
TCAAATCCTTTATAGCCTATTTTTGGTTAGGAAGGAAACATAAAGAAAATAGTATTCACTAAAAGGTTTAGGAGCAATCTTTTTTAGTGAAAAAAAAAATAGTGGTCTAGGCTTTAGAAAGTTTAAGTTTTTCAACAAGGTTTTTTTAGTTGAGCAATATTGGAGAGCCCTATAAAATCCTAATGCATTATGGATTTAGATATTCAAAGCAAGGTACTTCTATAATGACAATTTATTTTCTACCACCAAAAGGAAAAAGGCTTCTTAAGACTAGAGTAATTTACTAAAAAGCCAAGGTTTGTTGCTTAGAAGATCTTGCTGACAAGTTAAAGATGGTTAAAGCATCATTATATGGAAAGATCCTTGGAATCCAAAACTATGCAATCATAAATTAACTGATCCTAATCCATTTATTGAATCTAATATTTCCTTTCTTGTAGATTTGATTTCTAAATCTAGTAAAAAGTGAAATCTTAGGCTTGTAGATCAATGGTTAAGTACTTTGGTAGAAGCTACAATATTAAATATCTATATTCCTAAAACACCTTAACTTGACTCTTTTTTTTTTGCCCTATAACATTTATAAATGCTATTAGATGAAGTTTGGGTATCATTTATTTATCTCCTAACAAGTCTCTCCCTTTCAAGCATTTTCCTCTCATATCTACCCATTTAAATTGTGGTCTTCAACTTAGAATATTGATGCTGCTCCAAAAATCAAGCATTTTATATGGCATGCCTTATCTAATGCACTTCTAACTACCTAAATATGTATAAAAGGAGATGTTCACAATCCCTTATGTGTCATATATGCGATTTTGCTATTAAAGATGTACTTCATTATCTTCTTGGGTGCTAATGGACATTTCGATACAGTTCAGCTCACCTATGTGTCTCAAAATTGATAATTTGAATTCTTCTTCTATAGGTGAGTGGCTTTAGAAAGTTTGCTTTTATCCTCAGTAAAGTCCTTTTAAAAGGAAATCTTGGTTTATCTCTAATGGTTAACTTAGCATGGCAAATTTGGAAGATAAAAAATAAGCATTATTTTAAGAAAACTCCCATCATTCCTTTAGTGACTTTGTTGAAAGGGATTGCTAACTTTAATGGAGTAGTGGCTATTGTGAAGTCTAGGTCAGTTCCTACTTCCCAACTTACTCTCTCCTAGTTAACGAGTGGAAACCTCTTTAACCAAGATAGCCAAACGTGAATGTGGATGCATATTTTATCTTTTAAAATAAGAAGACATCGATTCCTATAATAGTCAAGAATTCCTTAGGCAAGCTAGTGTTTAGGAATGCTCACAAAGTGCATCTTTGCTCTTTGGCAACAACAAAGACTCTAGCAAGTAAGGAAGGTATTGGTTTAGTGCTTTGGTAACCAACAATTGTTTCCTTGTGGAATCTAATACTTAAAATATTGTGAATGTTATTCATAACTCAACTCCTACTTCTTCTTGGAATCTAAGGCATATAATAAAAGATATTAAATTTTACCTTTATAATGTCTATTCATGTTTAGTGGTTTCCATCCTTTGTTCTAATAATAATGCAACTGATGACTTACTATAAGTTTTAATAAAGGCATGTGTTCTATTGACTAGGTTTCAAACCCACCACTTGCTCTTATCTTTATTTTCCATCAAGACAAGTGTTTGTTTCTGTTAGGTTTCGGATCAATATATGTAGTAAAATTTTAAATTTTTGATCTAAATCCTACCTAGGATCCATGCAAAAGGGCATAAATTAGTATTAGGATTTTACTTTATTTGTGCTCATATTTTTTCTAAACAAATTCTTAATAGACCGAGATAAATCAAATGTCCATCGGAAGGTACAGCGTCTCTACGGTATCTACACAGAGTGAACAACGACTTCTCCTCTCTATGAAATTGTTAGGATTCATCTCTCCCACTAGGGTTAGGATTGGGCATTTTTTTAAATGATTTAGGATTTTATTAAAGCTAATGTACATTAATGTAAAGTGTTACTTTCAAGTCCTTTTATAGAATTAAGGCATATCACAATCCTAGTTTTACTAGGATAATGCTTCAAAAAATTCTAATCACACTTAATAACTATCACCTTATCCTTATCATAGAGAGAGTGAGGAGAGATAGAACTTATTTACTAATTATCTAATATTAAATAATATTATTATCTCATAATATAATTATCTAATATTAAAATTGACATATAGTTATCTTATATATTAAAAAATAATATTATCTCATAATATAATTATCTAATATCTAATAACATAATTATCTGATATTACTTTAATATCAACTAATATCACATAATATATATATTACGTGAAAATATATTATTATCTTTAATAATATATTTATGCATGAAAATAAGTTTAATTAATTGAATTTTAATTCAATTAAAGTTTAATTAATTATTGTCTCATTCCTACTTCTTTTGTATGATCCTGTAGGTTCTTAATACGTTAACAATGACTCATTATTGAGCTATAGATAATGAGCAGTATCTAACAATACATCATTGCCACTTAAGTAGTAAGAATGTCTGTAATTCGACATCCACCTAATATGTGATCAATACTTTGCATCATAATCCCTTTTGTAACAATATCCAAATTGAACTAGAGGCATGAAGTGTGTCATCCTCATCAATATTTAATTTATATTTTTTTATACTAAGTAAACTTAAAATAAATTATCAATATCACATATTGATCTAATTGAGTATGGCCATTCATTTCTAAGTTTCACTCAATCAAGGGGTCCAAGAATATTTTTCTTTTATACAAGAGTAATAAAATCTCATCTACATCACTCACTTTTCTCTTCATGATTCATAACATACCTAATCAATGCCTTACTCATCATTCTGATTAAAGATGATATAGGACAACATCAAAGTGAGTAACTCCCCATGTAAGGAACCGTAGTGACTTTAGGTTAAAAAATTATGTGCATTTGTGGTCATATGAGAATAACTAATGACACATCTATCCATGCAGTATTCTCACAGTGGATCAGTCCAGTACGTTGTTAAACAATGTACTCATGTATTGACTTGATATCACATATCCATAATTCATAATCATCAGTCACTATACATGCTAGTTTTGATGTATTATTACTATCCTTTTCGCAATAATACTTAACTAGGAACATTTTAGGAATAACAAAGATATTCCAAGGATAATTATTATATTTAAGTTATAATTGCACAGAGTAATAAAAAATATAAAACAAAATATAATAATTTGAATGGCCTAAAATAAAACATAATACATTGTGCATTTATTACAATCATCTCTATGATTAACTCCTAGGATACACACCAACAGTTTCTTCCTTAGTTCCTAGTTTCTAAGCTTTATTTTTATTTGTTTTCCTATTGTATGGTTTGTTGTTGCTCAATTTTTCATTTTTTAGCCTTATGATGTGTACTATTTCTGGTTTTGATTTTTTCTTCTTCTTATGTTATAGTAAAAAAAAAAAAAAGAATGTCATATTCTTGACTCACTTACTTCTAACTTTTATCAATGAGCATTATATAACTTGCATAGAGACTTACATTATTGGATAATTTTATATATAATATATTTATGAATTTTCTACAAAAAAAACACCATTAGATTGAAGTAAATTAATTATATTACTTTTCAAATATGGTAAAAAAATAAGTGTTTGATTAGATATAATTTTTTTAAACCTTGATACTATAGATAATAGTATGTACTTGTTCTTATATTGTATTATTCTAACATTTTCACTTTTTTTAAACAATGTTAGAATGGCTAACAGCGTATGATATATTTGATTAAATGAAATGAAATGTAATAAAAAAGAGAAGGGGAATGTAATGAAATTATTATTTCATAATTATATTTGATATTATAAGGAATAGATTAGACATTTTATGTCATTTTATTTTTGGAATATCAAAATTTCATGGGAATGGAACAAAAAAAAGTGATATTAATAACAATAATATTCTTACCATAAGATGGCATTTGATTTATAGAATCTTACATTCTTAGAAAAGTATACATTTTCAAAAATATGATTTTCAAGTATGTGATTTCTAGAAATCTAATATTCTTATATTTGGTCCAATATATGTATTATTGGAGGTATTTTTTTAAACTCCCAGACATATTATATTTACATATTTGGTTCGCACTTTATATTCCTAAGGATTTTATTACTTCTTCAAAAAATATCTTTATCAATATTTTGTTATAAATTATAGTAAATCATAAATTTAATTAAAAATATATGAATAAAGACTTAAATTTTATTTGATTACAATATAATAAATAATTCAATATATAAAATATTAAAAATTTTAAAATTTTAAATTTGAATTTTTATATAATTAATTATATAAAATAAATAAGTAATTTCTACATTGTTGACAAGAAACTTTTATTTTCTTTGAAACGAAAATAAGAGAGCAAAAGAGAAATAATATATTATAAATTTAAATTGAAAAGAAAATAAAAATTTTTAAATTTTTAAATAATTAAAATATAATAATCATATATTTTATTTTTAAATATTCTTTTTTCATTCTTTTCTTCATTCAAATAAGAGAAGAAATTAAGTATTCATTTATTTTATTAACAAATATTTTTAATAAAAAATATTATTTGTATATATTTATAAAGGGATGATATATATTTATATTAATAATTAAAAATAATATTTAAAAATATAAAAATATATATTTTAATTTTTAATTCTTAAATAAGTTAGTAAATTAACATTTTAAATTAATTTTAATCTAATCTATTGATTATTCAAATTATATGAATTAATTTGCTTATAATATGAATTCATATAATCTCAAACAAAATCTATATAAAATATTTCAAATTTATGTTAGATTATTATTAGTTTTCAATGTTATATATCAAATTAAATTAGATATATAAATATTTTAAATAATTTATCATTGTAATATAAAATTTTAATTTAATTAATTATATATCATATTTTTATAAAATTATTTAAAAATTAAAATTAAAATTTACTTATTTATTTAAATTTTATTAATATTTTATATTAAAATTTAAGAATTATATTTCAAATTAAATATATATAAATCAAAATTTGGTTGATGTTGTATAACTCACTTTTAATATCTAGAATGTTAAAAAATTATTATTTATAAAATTAAATGAATAATTTTAAAATAAATATAAAAAATTAAATTTTAACACCTCATAATTTTTTCATTTATTATATATAAATTACTTTTATGTTAACAATAAAAAATTAATAAATATCCATATGGGACACAAGTTAAAATATTAGTTAAGTTAATTATAATAATAGATTCGAACCACAACCTAACATAATCTTAAATAGATCATATCATCTTTTCCAATGGAGTAAGGAATTCTAACTTAAGGTTGAAAAATAATTATAATTAAATTAATTTTTAATTTTATCTATAGTAAAATAATTATTTAGAGAATTATAATTTTGTAATAATTTTTATTTAAGATATTATAATTTTTATAAATTAAATATAAAAATTATGAAACTTTAAGTAAAATTATAGAAATTTATTTTTAAAAGCTATAACACAAATTATTCATACTTTTGAAAGTTAAAATTTAGAATTTATTTATTTTTTACTTATTTAACATAATTATCCTTGTTATCATGAAAAAATTAAAAATTAAAAACATGAGTTAAAAATAAAAAATAAAAATAAAATAAAAAAGTTTCAAACTAAATTAGAATTTGAATATAGAAATTATATTTTTTATTTATTTAGCATAATTATACTTGTTATCATAAAAAAAATTAAAAATGAGAAATATAAGTTAAAATTAAAAAATAAAAATAAAATTTTTTTAGAATAAATGAGGGCATAAAAGAATGGAGATAAAATTATCTTTTTATTTTAGTATCAACATTGTGATAAGATGGGAATCTAAGCTATCCACCTCCTTCATGAAAATATTTAAAGGAAATGTTAAGCTCTAAAATATTTCTAGGAATGTTACGTTCTCAAGTAAATTTTTTAAAATTTTGAATCAAACATAGGAATATGACATTTCCATAAAATATTTTTGAGAATGTGAAAAATATTCCCTAAACCAAATATCGTATAAAGATAATAGACTAAAATACTGCATTTGGTCAATCACAGCTACAATTTTTTTAATTTAATATTTATTCAATTTTCATTCTTAATTTAGTCCATAAAAAATTCATATTCCTCAATTAGCTTCGATCAGCTACTTTAGACTCTATTAACTGAACTAATGACACCAAGGTTTTCCTTGACGCCATGTAATACTTGCGTGGGCACTAGATATAAATTGCATAAAAGTAATTGTTTATATAAATTAAAATATTATATTAGGTGATATTAACAAAGTCACAATTAAAGTGATTATCATATAACCTTACTTTTAACTTAAAGTTATTTGGTTAGGATGGAAGCAAGTATTGGATAGTTTCAAATAAGACTTTAGGCTCTCATATGTCAGTTTTGTTAACAAATATGAGTTAGATGAATAAGAGAACCAAATTGAATCAAATCAAATATTTTGAAGATTAAATTAAGAATATAAATCAAATAAAGACTAAATAAAAATTTTGTGTTTTTAAGAGATTAAACTAGTGTTTTAGTAAAAATAATAAATAATTAATATCTATTAAGTATAATTCAATATTTTATTAAGTAATTTTATATAATAAAAGTACATGATATAATCAATAAAAAATTATCATAATTTAAATTTCGAAAGCAAAATTATAATTGATAAAAAAAATTCTATAATAAAGCATAAAAAATTTAATTCATTAATTTTTATTTTATATTAAATGTTATGTATAAATAATACAAAATAGCCCATTTAAAATTATATCATTCAAACTATAATTACCAAAATGTTATTATAGTGAAAATATTGATAAAATGATATTATTTTATTATTTATTAATAAGAATAATGTTACAATATGTAAAATATGTAAAGGTTATTCTATAAATAATGAAATAGTCCATTCCATCACTTTATTATGTAATAAAGATTTTATCATTTGACATAATGGGTATTTCCTAAGAAATGAATATTCCTATCCCATAACACCTACTAAGCAAATATTTTATTCATTTTCATTCCACGGATAATCACACTTGATAATGTAGTAGACCTAAAATGCTAAGTTTGTTTATTGAATACTTTGCCACATTTACTAAATAAATAAATAATTTTGAAATGGAAAATTTTCTATTAAAATCCTAACATTAGAAAAAAGACTGACTATTACTACTTATAATATTTTAAGAAGCCAAAAAAATTAATAATTCATTAATTTTATTATAATATCAAAATATTTAACTTTTAAAATAAAAAGATGATAATGCACTATTGCAAAATGCTTGATTAACATCAAATGTTTAGAAGATTATATATTGAAAATTGAACAACATTTCATTCAGCATCATTTTATATCTATTTTTAACATTAGTTTTGGAACTCTCATGAGATATAACAATAATGCTAATTTTTTTATCAAAAATAACTAGTGTTATTTATTTTTCTATTGTTATGCGAAATAACTTTAGACATCATTTTTTTAAATAATTAATTTTTAATTTCAATAATATTACATTAGTTTTTTTTCATAAGTAATGAAATATGTCTACCCACTTCACCCACCCAAACTTCAACCCCCATCTCTATTCCTTAATTCCTAACTCCCCAATTCCAAACACTAACCATATCTCCACATTTCTTACTCCTTTGTCCTCCCTTTTCCCCTTATATTCCTGACCAAAAAATAAAACCTATGACTTTATAAAATCTCAATTTAAATAATTTTAAAGAATAAATTAAATAATAAATAATTAAAAATAATAAAGGTTATATACAATACCCTAATAAGATATGGATGCTTCACCAAATTTTGTCTTAATACTTATTACTCAATATGTGAGATTTGCACTCCTTAGAAAATCATCTTGAATAAAATACCTATAGATATAATGAACATTATTGAAAGTTGGTGTATGATATTACACATTTTAATGTGAATAAATAGCATATAATACCATATAATTTTAAAAAAGATGAATGCAATCAAATTTCTTACTTATACAAACCTATAAAAGCTACATCAAAATGATAAGCAACAAAGTAGGATCAATTAGGAAATAAAAAATTAAACTATAAGAAAAAACACAAAAGTAAAAAAAATCTTTATATTTATATTCTATACTTTTTCAGTGAATTTCAAACCTCACATATTTAGTTACAAGCCAATAAAGCTTCAATCCTACAAATAATTAGTCATAAAAAATATAAAAAAAATAAAGAGAAGTGTTTTAAGTTTTAAATAAAGCATACCTCATTAGACAAAGAAACATTTTAAAATTAGAAGAGTACTAAGATGAAATTTGCAAATGATGTTACACTTTAGTCTTTTTATTTTTCAATTCGTGTCATACTTTAAACTTTTCATTTTCAACTTGTATTCAAAGGCTAAGTTTCCATATAGATTAATATAACAAACTAACATCTTTAATACAACAATATCATCCTATTTAATTGTTTAACATCAATTATAAGATAAGAACTGACGTCATAATAGATAATATCATTTATTAAAAAAAGCATATTTTTTTTGTTGAGGTAACATTTTACATAACCATTTTGTTACAATTTCAAAACCTTTGTAAAATCATTCCAGGATGATTAGATACAACAAACATGTATATCAAAATAAAATTAATTTAATTATACACATCATATATCAAATTAGATTCCAAAATACAATTGAAATTGATAATATTAAAATTCTTTTTTACATTATGACATTTTTCTTATATAATTAAAAAGATAGAAATAGTAACAAATTGAGAAAAATGAGAAAGAAGACATTAATTACAAAGAAAATTATAAAAATGAAAAGGAAAAATGGATTATCTCTACTTAGAATTCCTTTAATGTAAATCTTAATTGATGGTCTAATGGATAACAATATCAGTTTAATAAAAATAATTAACATAGTTTTCTATTTTTAATTGTAAAACAATCAATGCTTAAATATAAAAATACAATTTAATACGTTGGTTATTATAAAACACCATTATCATAACATAAAGAGGTAGCGCTCTAAGAATGAAATTGATGTGATTTATTTGTTTTTTTAGCTATAAAACATTAAAATATTTGAAATTCCAAGTGAATGATAATAACTAGAAAAGAGTTATATTTAAATGAAATAAAAATATAGTTAATTTTATCTCATTTATTGAAAACTATTAACTAAAATAGGTCAAACAAAAACTTTAGACTCTTGTGCATAGAACAAATCATTATATTGAAATCTTTTAAACTTCAAGTTGAAGATATAACTAAGAAATAGAAAGAGTTATTCTTAAATATTTTAAAGAGAAAAAGAATTATTTTTTAACTTATATTTATACATTGAAATCATAATCTATTCAAAATACATAATTTTAGATGCAAACAACAAAAGACTATCTAAAAGAAGAAAATGAACATAAATTATAAAAAATTAAAAGTAAATAAAGAAATATATGAGATAACGAAAAATTGTGAAATTATAATTTTATTTATTTTCATATACATATTTACATCATTACAATAATAAAATACAATAAACAACTAACTTTTCATTAAATATATATCATTACATTATTAATAAATACAAATTACTAATATGACAGATAACCAATTCTTTATACTTAAAGACTCTTAAGTTAGAAGGTCAATTTTGTGTTATATACATAACTTGGTAACATTAAAAAATAGAGCCTTCCTTTATCCCTATAAAAAAATTGAGGTGGAAGGAGACTTTAACCATAGCAATAATAAATATACTAATTTTAACATGTTTCTCGCTAATACTGAATTATTGGTCTATGGTATATATTTATCTCCATTACCAATAATAAAATTTAGAACAAATTCAAGGATAGCTTCTTGTTTTATCTTAAGAAGCTCGATTAGAGGTTCTGTAAATCTTATTAAAGGATTTACCACTTCTTTAATATCTCAAGTTTCACATATTTATTTTTTATCAAAGGATCACACACTATGAAACCTAAAATATTAAAGGAAATGTAAGTCATTTGATAATATTTGTAGCATCTCTATATAAGCTTTCTAAAATGGAAAGGGAGCTATCTTTGAATCAGAACTAAACTTTAAAGTTAGATAATAGAAGTTAAGATATCACAAAGATGTTTCAAATAAAGAGTGGAGTAAATTTTATAAGTAATATATAACATTCTATATCAATTATTTATAAATAATTAATGCCTTAAAAATGAATTTTTTCATGCTAATTTTTTAGATGTTGGTTATTTGAATAACTGATGTTGTAAGTGTTCTTGGTTTCCCAAAACCTTGTCAATGTCATATTGCAATTTAAATAACCTAATTGTTAGCATTACAACTTCATTCACAAATGTTATAGTGTGATTTAAATGAGCTAACTATTGACATTACAATTTCACCTGTGATTGTTAATACTACAAACTCATAAATATAAATGTTAATTAGTTTTAGATAAACTTTACATGTAGGTTCTTGTATACAACCTTTGTTTAGTACTTTATAATTTCCAATAATATCATAAATAAGAAAATTAGTTATCTATTAATATATCTTTAGATATTGGTTCCTATATATAACCAACATCTAATCTTAAGACTTTATTTGAATTTATAGAAGTATACTGTCCATGATTCTAATGCCTATTGCTATTTGAAAGTAGAAGACATTAAAGTCTTGGATGAGGTTCTTCCAATAAATTCAAAATATTTCCAAAGAATGAGTGAGTTATGCTTAAAATTCAATATAAACATAAAAAGAAAAAAAAGTGCAAGTGAAATTTGTAAGTACTAGAAGTGACATTTATAGTGTCGATTTTTAATTTAACAATTGATATCTAAAAATAATGACATTAGCTCAAAGTAAAATAAACATATAAAGTTAGAGTAACAGTTTACAAGAAAACCAATACTACATCAATTTTAATGCCAGTTGATGTAAATAAAAACATCTTAAGATTCAAGATATATTCAATCATTTGAATAGACATTGATTATAATGTTAATCATCATGATAAGTTTATCATGAATTTCACATAAATATAAACATTAATTATATTTAATAACTAGTCATCTTATTTGTCTCATTAATTTAAAAAATATTACTTTGTCAATATAGATATAAGTTTTTCCTTTAATCAACATATATCAACCAACGTATAATGAATATTCCTGTAATAATGAATATTGAGATGTTAACAATGTTAACATAGGATATGTAAATTGGAAATTTTTTAAAAGCATATTGATATGATCGATTCCAGTTATATTCATGATTTCATTTTTCACATGCCAAATCCTAGTCTAAATATAGTGATAATATAAAATATTAATGTTATGTTTAAGTGAAGAAGAATGGACGGTGAATGAGAATAAGCAAGAAGTTGTGTTATAACCCTTTTGTTTTGGAGTATTTTATGTTCTTCTAACTGAAGAGATTATAGAAGATTTTCGAGATATCAAAATTAGGGAAAAAGATAGTGCTCTCTTACCCATCCATCTTCTTGATCCTTCTTTGCCTTTCATTCACTCTAATTGGCTCTATTTCCCTTTTTCCTCTTAACATTCAAACATACAATACCCTAAGAGGAAAGGGAATAAAAGTTACATAGGGAAGAGAATGGAAGATAATAAAAAAAGATGGAAAGGAAAAGTAAAAAGGAGAGTCAATGTTTAAGGCTCTATTTGTTTTATTAAAAGATATTTTCTATTAGAAAAATCTTATTTACTTATATAAAGTCAAGGAATAACATGTCATTTTTATACCAAAATTGTGACACCTTACCATGATAATAGAAAAAACTAATTTTCTCTTTAAAATATGAAAATGATATTTTCTATTACACTTTCTACATTTTGATATTAAATAAGTAAAATATTTTTAGTCATTATAATATTTTATAATTATATTCTAATAGAAAGTATCTTTTATAAGATAAATAAAATCCTAAGTCATAACTTCTCCTTCCCTTATTTGGATATTTAAAAAGTTCTCTAACATCTTCAAAACTGGAAGAGTACAAAAATATATGAATTAGATGATATTAGAGAGTTTTGGAAGATTAATTATAATTCTCCATTCCTTTCCCTTCCCTTCCTTCCCTAAAACTCTCAAGCAAAGGAAATGTTATATAATACCTTCTCTCCTCTTTCTTTTTTATCCATTCTTCTTCATTCAAACAAACCATAATAATATGTTTAAGAATTAGAAGAGGGAAAAGAGGGAAGATAATGAGAAAAATGGAAGAGAAGGAAAATGAGAAAGATGAATGCTTAAAGAATAATTTTCTTTTTCTTTATTTAGATCTTTAGAAAAATAAAATAATAAATAGTATAAGGTATTGAAGATTTTAAAGCATTAATCATATATCTCCAACCTATATCCCTTCTTTAATCAAAACTCTTAAATAAGAAAATGGTTGTGATATATTCTTTTCTTTACTCTCTTTCCCCTCTATTTTCCTCTATTCAAATATAACATAAATATTAATAACAAATATAAAGTCATTTTCTCTACCAACCACACCGAGTTACTTGAAATGATTCTTTGTTTCAAGATATGCATTTAATTATATGTGTTAAGTTAATTAAAAAGCATATTTTTATTACTTATTAATGTGTATATTTTTCTTTATTCAATCATTACTAAAAAACTAATATTTTTCCCATGACTTTTTCTACGATCCTGATATTAGTGGGAAACCGTTATAGGAAAGTACAAGTAATACTATGAGCAAAATTTTAGTGCTTGAACTATTCACATGCTTATTTCCCATGGTATTTTGTCATGTGAAATTTAAAACTTTCAATTTCTCACAAGAATAGATTATGAGAGAATAAAATTTAATGTGATTTTCTATGCTCCCATGAGAAAGGTAAAATAGACCATTTTATTTATATTTCTCATGAAGAATGCTATGAGAAATGTTGTAAGAAAGCTAATTATATTAACAATATAATTGTTAAATTCCTCATTTCTCTTCTTCTCCTTTATCATCATTGAGAACTCTTTATAGGATTTTCTATTATTTCTCTTATTCTCCTTTATCCTGATTTCATTTATGTTTCTCATAAAGCATGATATAAGAAAGCTAATTATATTAGCAATGTAGTTGTTAGATCATTCAGTTTCTTCTTCTCCTTTATCATCATTAAGAACTTTTTGTAGGGTTTTCTATCATTCTAAATCATTAAAACTTTTTTAGGCATTCTTCCACCCTTTTTCTAACTCTCCTACATAAGATATGTTAGTTTCACTAGTTATTTTAATTTATTCATTTTTTTCCTAAAACATCAAATATTAAGTAGAATTGTATATGTGATTATGTATTCCTTGTTGAAAGTGATAAATAATGGAATTTATGAATATACATTTGTTATTGATGATGATAATTATGTATTTGTTGTTGATAATGATGAGTTTGCTTTTTTTGGGTTAAATGTATTTATATTTCAAATGTGTTGTTAGTTTATAGCTAGAAAGTATTTACTATTGGGAACATGTGTTATATTTTAATGTATTTGTTAATGTATAAATGTAACTATGTATTTGGTGTTGAAAATGATAAGTTATTACTTTCTATGTTGAATATGTATATATGTCAAATGTTATATTATTAATTTTGATATGGTATTGTTGTTGCAAATGGTGACTTATTGCATATTTGAGATATTGTATTATTAGTTTTAATAATAGAAAAAAATAAAAAATATATTTCATTTAAAGTTGGAAAGAAAAGAATTAAAATTAGAAATTAGTTTTAAGTTAAGTAAAAATAAAAGTTCAAATTATTTTGTTTCAAGTTAAGGTAAATAGGTATTAAAAATAATTTAGTATTAAGTTATGAAAAAAATTAAGAATTAAGGTTAATCTTAATTTAAAATAGGAAATGAAATATTGTTGTAGTGGATATCTAGATGAAGTTGTAATATTATAGGTAGGAGTGGTAGAATCTTATGAAATGCAAGGTATTATAGCTAAGGGTTGTGGTTCACCCATATTACCACTTATTCCTTCACTGGTATACCTTTATCCTACCACATCATTGGTTCCTTTTAGTTATCTAATAAAACTCTAAAAGGGTGGTCATGGGAACTTTAATTGACTAAACAAAGAATGAAGCAATAGAATTGTCTTTTTGGACTTCTTGATCCTAACCTTTAACTAGTGTCTCAAGAATCATTTTAATTTTAAACATCAAATCAATTCTATTAAAAGGTATAAATAAAGGGCCTTTCAATAACAAGTGGATTGCCATATTAAACTTAAAATGGGAAAATTATAACCCTTATAAGAGATTGAAGTTTCACGGTAGTTAAAAACTCCACATAATGAACCACCATTAAATATACAATTAATTGCCTTAATATAGCTAGCCAATTAGATGGTAGTCGATCGATTTGGCTTATGTACCTATAAAAAGAGTAGCACCCCTTGAGCTTTATTTGTAATCTTATCTTGCATTTAAAGGCTTTTGTAAAGAGAGAAGCTTATAGTTATGGCTTGCAATATAAAAGAAAGTAGGTCTATTTGGCTTCCATTTTGCAAGGGTGGACGCTTAAAGTAAGGTTACTAACATTAATTGCTAATATTACTTTCGAGTTTTGCTTAAGTTTAACCTTCCATTTCTTCTTTTTTGTACGAGATTTCTTTAAGGCCTTTGATAAGGTTCCAGTTTAGGTAAGACATGTGCTAACAAAATGTTTAGAAAAAATACTTTCCTCCAAATGCTAGTAAGAGTTTTTGCTTTGGACTTCTTCTTTTTCTATTTTAATAGTATAAAATATATGTATTTATTATTTGCAAAATAACCTAAGTATTTTTAGTTGCTAGAAAGTTAGGATGAAATGCATAATTAATTTATGTATGGTTTAGTCATATATAAAGAGATAAGTTTAAGTTATGAATGTTTAGCTATCCATGAAAAGATACATATGATAAGATAAATTATGTTAAAGTATATGTGTTATGCTATTATTTGCTTGTAATGTAATTGTTTATAATTTAAAGAATAGGAATTATCTGGACCCATCCCAAGGTATATGACTAGCATAGATAGTTGCTTTAGTAACCAACCTTATTCCTACTTGTGATTAATGTAATAATCTACATGTAGTAGTGTATCACTTAAAGAAATCAAGTTAAAATCAAATTAAATTTTTAAATTCATCCATCAACACAATACAATCATAAGCATCTAGTCCAACTATTCCAAAGCTTACCTTAATGCTAATATCCTTGAGTAAGCCCACTTTAAACCATCCAATAGTAGTTAAGCACCTAAAAGGAAAGATCCCCAGTAGAAAAGGAAAGAAAATAAAAAGTGAGTGAATTGAGGAAACCCTAATGAATAATCAATTATAGAAATATAATAACTTAAGGTCATTATTATCTTCATCTTCTAAATAAATAAAGAGGAAACTAACTAAGTTAGGTAAAGAAATAAAACATACATACATGCCCTGATAGTAGATGGATTGAAGAATATTGGAGGATTTACCCTTATTTTTTAGTTAATACTTGTTCTCAAATCTTAATATGCCACTCCACTAGGGTCTCATTTTTCTCATCAATTGATCGCATGGAGTTTTTATCCCAATGAGCCATTTCAGAAAAATAAATAAATAACAAAATTTAAACAAGCTAAGATATGCTAGCATAAGGTTTTCACAACAATATCATTCAACAAAGTATATAAAGCAATTAGACCTCTTTATGACTCTTGTTCATCTTTATTCCTTCATAAACCTAACCTTATCTCTTTAGGATTAATATTATTCTTTCACAAATAAGCATACAAATCTAATACATAAAACCATAATAATAATATCATTGCCCCTATCATCATTATAATTCATATATTGTATAATTCATCAAATATAGATAAGTGCCTGCTTCAACACTTTAATATCATTATCATGATGACATTAACATCCATATAAATAAACAAATGTCTCAACAAGCATACTAATTCAAATATAATTTAGATTTTACATAATATATTTATACCTGTACAAGAAAAATCATAACATGGCTTTAAAACCTAATGTTATTGTTACACATCATATCAAGAGCCTAGCACACCTTTTTTTTATAATAGTTAATATTTAATAATCAATATATTTTTATAACATGTACAAAGACCCATATTGCAAACTCATATGGCATAATAAAACTAAATGTCATATACATAGTCATATCACATAAACATGTTACTTACTTATTTCACTCCTAATTATTCATACTAAGAACATTTATTTTCATATAGCTCATAAATAGAGGTGCAATGCATGGAAAATCTTTAAAACATGCAAAAAATTTGAAAAGGGACAAGGTGAATCAATTGGAAAGTCGATTTAAGCCACATAAAAACATTTTTTATAGGTTGAATCAATTAGGGAGTTAATTAAAGCCTTATAAAAGAATTTTATGCTTATTAAATCAATTAGGGAGTCGATTCCCTCAATGATATCAAGCTAAATTTATTCAATAATTGATTTAGGTTATTTAGAAATGATTTCAGGTTCGGTGAATTAACTGATTGATTCATTTATAAGGTTTTGCAAATTTTGGTCAAAAGTTATTGTTTATCTAATACTTTTCTCCATAAATCTCACTCATAACCTTAAATCTCTTAGCTGAACCATCTAAATTCATGAGAAATATGTAACAACTATTATATTCATCATAAAAATCACATTTTCAAAGCCAAAAACAAGAAATCTATTCAAATCCCTTTATAACCTTATAGTAGTTAATATTCAAAAAACAAGTGAAATTAATCCCAAAATTAAAAGACTACTACTTGCCATTATTGAAAGAGACAATAGATAATGGAATTAAGGATTGATTTGCTCCTTGTTTGGATTGAATGAATGATATGAAATTGAAAAAAATAGGTGTTTCTTGTTAAAAAATAAAGGAAGAAGAAGTAATGGTTGAGCTTCTTTCTTAGAAGAAAAATAAGGAAGGGGTGTTGAAGATGAGAAAATAAAAAGACCAAAAGCCCTAATGGCAAAATGAGCAAAACATTCCTAATTTTTTTTAAAATTATATACTTACCTTTAATTGCATTTAATCTTAAAATATTTTTGCTCACTTAATTTGATCCTATCAAACAAATTTTTTTTCATATTTGTAATTTATTAACTAATTTCAAATAAAAAATTTAATCCTAACTGGTGTAGCAAAAATAATTAGGTGCATTTAGCAAAGGTTTTAAGGTTACAGTATGGCTAAAAGCCATACAACCTACTGTAATATGGTTATGAGCCACACACCTTTAATATTCTCTTCCAAATATAAATGTATAATAATATGATTAAAAACTAGTTTATGAATGATATTGATTATTTATATAAAAAAAGTGATTTTCCTGACATGATTCGTTTTCATGAACATAAGTTTTTATAAAAGTAAAATTATGTTCATAAGTTATATGTATGGCCCAGAAATGTTTTCCACCTAAGTTAAGGGTGTAGACTTTCATTCATTAAGCAGTGATTATTCACTCCCTAATATTGCATTTTAGTTAATTGTATGAGTGAGGCATTATAGATAATGCACTCTCCCTTCTTTTATATGCTTGTGAACAAGGTATATGGACCTTGGCTGAAATATTTCATAGCACTTTATACCCTAATCATGCCAATTTAAAAAGAATGGGAAATTGTTTCAAAGTTATGTTTTCTAGTTTATAAAATATGCATTAAAGATTTCATATAATAATTTGCATTTATTTAAAATGTGAACAAATCATGTTTTTATTCAACTTTTCAAATGAAAATGATAAGAAAAAGATTTAAACAAATAAGTATTCTTATGGGTTCTCGAGTCACCATTAAAATAATACAAGTCAATCATGTTCCAAAATCTAAGACATGACAAGTCATCTCCATCTTTCACTTTACATTACCCATTTACCAACAACTTATGAATGACCAATATTATTATACTAATAGGATCTTCATGCCTATATGTGCCTTCCACTTCCTACAATCCTTTCTCACTAGCTTTAACAAGCAGTCCTTCTCTTTTGCTATAGCTTCCACCTCCACGATATCCTTATATTGTTTAATGGCCTTTCACCTTAGTAAATTTCTTCCTCCCATGGTGCTGAATAAGGATGAAAATAAATTAAGTTAGATTAGACTTTATGTTGAATAAGTTAAACTTGCTTTGTAAATTAATGGCCTGAACTTAACTTGTCAGTCTAAATAAAGTCAAAATCTCAGTTCAACATGGCTTGACTTAGCTTGATTTATTAGTCTATTTAAAAGACTACTTACATAAATAGATCTTTAAATAAATTAATAGATAAAGGTCTTCAAGGCAAAAAATAAGCTAATAATTAAATTATGCCTGTATTTATATGTATTAAAATTATATTAATATTATATATGTATATTTTATAAATGTATATTATATATATATATATATATATATATATGATGTTATATTAGAATATATTATTTATAAAAATATTAATTATTAAATAAATCAATTTTATGAATTTATAAAAAAAATAAACATAATATATTTATTTAAATAAATTTACTTTTCAATCTTATTCTAACTTATTTAAATAAAAAAGATTAGGCCAAAAATACATTAAGGTGGGTAGACCGGCCTATTTTCACTCTTGGGGCCGAAAAGTTGCCCATTTTGATTACGCCAAAGATATGCATATAAATAATAAATAATTGTTTACATTTATTGTATTTTATTTGTTCCACTGGATAGTTTTAATTCACATCATTTATTGGAATTTCTCTTCTGGCGATTAGATTCATAGACCACGTCACCACTATTACGGCATCAGTGACATCATAGAGAGAGAGTTTGAGGACGCGTGGACATATTGAGGGGACATGAAGCCACATCATAGACAAGGGGCTTGTAGTGAGACATGCCCGTGATAACAATTTAACAAATAAAATCTTCTAATAAAATAAATAGAGGTTAAATCACGTTGCCATGCGTGTGAATGATACAAATTGATGCAATTTTTTTAAAAGAAAATATTGAGAAAAGTAAAAATAGAAAATTGAGATATCAGAGTTGCAATAGCACCGCTTACTCTAATGACGTTTCCATTTCCGGTTCCGTAACATGATCGATATTAATTATATTATAATTAAGCATATTTTCATTTCCTTAATATTTAATTCATATATGCGCGTGTGTGTCTTTTCCGGGAATTGACAATAAGTGGATTGTGCTAGTGGAGTGGACAGTGCTTGTTATAAACGTGTAGTTTCCCCAAAAGAAAAAAAAAGTATAATTTTAAATGCAATTTTGGGTAGTCGAATTTTACTTTTTTTATTTTAAAATTTTATAAATTATTTTTTAAATTTTATAAAATGTAAAATTAATATTTATTGTTAATTTAATCAATTGTTTTATTAAACTATATTATTTTTAATAAAATTTTTAAATAAAAATTATAATATTATAATATATTATTTTATTTCATTATTCATCATATATAATTTTAACAATCATTATTATTTAATTAAAATTACATATATTTAACTTAGTTTTTATTAATGACTAAATATAGAAATCATTTGTGAAAAAATAATAAGAGAAATTAACATGTGATAATATTGTAATTCTTGATTAAAAATTATAAAAATATCTTATAATTTGATAAAATAATAAATTAAATTAATAATAAGTGTTAATTTCAAGATTTTAATTATTTAAGAAATGTAATGACTACATTTTTAAGATAAAATAGAATAAAATTTAATCACATTTAAATTGAAAAAGAATATTTTACATTTTTTGCTTTACCCCTTTGTTTGTCTGTATTATGAAGTCATAAAGCACCGGAGAGCGCGGATCATGAAGTTGGTGAATTATTGACACATAGTTAAAATATGGAGTTTTGAATTAACGAATAGAAAGTGCACTAGAAAAGAAACGCGCGCCTACAGACATATATATATACAGTGGCCAAGGCAAAAACTTAAAATTAAAGGGGTAAAACTAAAATATTATAAAATTTAGGAGTAGTTACAAAAATTTTAAAAATATATATTATATTAAAATTTGGAAGGTAAGGTCGGGGCAACCTAAACCCCTCCCTCCACCACTGTATATATATATCGCAAGCGCGCGCATATATATATATATATATATATATATATATAGATATAATTCTTTCTTATTGGCATATTAGTTATCATTAAAAAGTCAAGCAACGTTTCAATCTTATTTAATATCTCCAAAAGGATATAAAAGATAAAAAATTATTAAATTATTTGATTGATCACTCATACTACAGGATAAGAAAAATTATTTCTCTATTTTTTTAAGAAAAATTGATTGCACTTTTGTAAGAACAAAAGTATAAAATTAGTCCACTGAATTAAGTCAATGATTATTGTTAATTATTTTTATAAAACTTTTAGAGATTATACCGTATTAAGATATAATAATCTTCCTGACACTTGAATACTATTGTTAGAGCCGATCGTTTGATTGATGAAAAATTATATAAAAAATATAATTTTTAAAAATAAAAAATAAGCAAATTATTTAATTGACTATTCATTGTAAACATAAAAAGTTGTTTATCACCTTATGAAAGTTTGACTGTCTTTATTTTAAGTACGGTATTTTTATATTAATTTTGTTAAAAGCTTAAAAAATTTATATACTCTACTAAAATTTTGATCCTTGATCACCTCGCACTAAAATTTTGGTTTTGCCGTTGGGCATGTTCCGGTTCGAGTCCTTGATACGAATATTCCCTTCCCTGCTCTCCACCGCAAATATGATAATTTATATACGAATTTTCTTTAAAATCTTCTATTAGAAAGTGCAAAACTTTTTTGAAGGGCGGATCATAATAGATTTTCTATTTTCATTCATTTTGTCTTCACTCAAAAGCTGATTTGCCAGCTCACCCACTAACTTTTTTGAATGAATCATGTGAAACACGACTCTTTTACTACAATTGGGTTGCGACAGCGCTGAGACGACCCTGCAATTACAAGATTGGGGGCGCACCGATGCTCGATCGCCAACTTTTATATTTATATGTGGGATTATTAAATTATTAAATATAATTATTTTAGATATAAATGTGAAAGTTAATAATTTTTATTTTTTTATTTGGAGAAAAAATTACATTAATAAATTAATGATAACAAAATGGTCAGATATTAAAATTAATTTATCATTACTAATAATTTCTAAATTAATGAATATATTTATTAAAAAATATAATAAAATAAATGAATTTGATTTAAATATTTTAAAGTAATATTTCTTCATTAAATCACTTAAATGCATTTATCATTTATTAGTAGCATAATTTTTTGTTCAATTGAAAAGTGAAGGTTCATAACCTCGCGCGCACGTGCATGTTGCTGCTAGCCTTCACTCTTTAATTAGAGAAAAAAGCTATCACTATTATAGAAATATAATTCCACATCAGTTTAAAATTGATATATACATATATATATATATATATATATATATATATATATATATATATATATATATATATATATATATATATATATAAACAATGTTATATGTCATATTATTTTATGTTGATTATATAATCAATATGAAAAAGGTTACCATGTTTAGTTTTTTTTTTTTTGCTAAAAAAATGACATCTTATCTTTTAAAAATATTTTAACTTTTTTTATATTTCATGTGAGTCACTTGTATAATATTTTTTTAATGTCATCTTTGTTAGAATATTTATAGTAAAAATTGAATAAGTTTAACATCGCATAAAAAACATGTAATTTGAATTAAAAACTTCAAAAAGTCATAACTTTATATTTAATTGTCCATTTAAGGTGATTTTTCTTATTTCATATAACTTTTTGATGTTTATCTATTTGCAAATGTCGAGGGCAGTTTATCTTCCTAGAATTATAAAAAAATGATCATTTTCATAATTTTTTTTTCATTTTTTTCCATCTCTCATTGTTGTATAGCTAACTTAGGACTTCCCTACAAAATCTTATTATAGATATAATAGGCATATAAAGCTCAAAAACAATCAAAAAAGTTATATAAAGGAAATACAAATAAATTTTAAAAAAAAAAACATGTATAAAAAATTAAAGAAATGCACATGACAGATTTAAGAGATAGAAGCAATAAATGTATTACAACCTTCTAAAATTTTAAAATGTTCCTATATAAGAATAATAAACATGTATAAAGAAGTATAAGATAAAATTTTGTGAAGGAAATAATTAATTATTTTAACAAAATCAAGAATGAGAAGTTTATAAGGAATATATGAGAATAAGGAAATAAAATGTTTATGAATTAAAAATGATTAGAGTTGAAGGTTAGAGTGTGGAGGAGATTTAAGGTTACTTTTTTTATTTTGTCCTTACCATATCACCTTTGTTATATGTGATATTAATCATTTATTTTAAGTTTACTCAGTATCAAGAAATATAAATTGAACATTGACGAGGATGATACATTCCATGCCTCTAGTTTAATTTGGATATTATTACAAAAGGGTTATGATGCAAAATGTTGATCATGTATTAGATAGATGTCAAATCACAGACATTCTTACTACTTGAGTGACAGTGATGTATTGCTAGATACCGCTTACTGTCTATGGCTCAATAATAAGTCATTGTTAACGTAGTAAGAACCTACAGGGTCACACAAAAGGAGTAGGAATAAGACAATAATTAATTGGACTTTAATTATATTAATATCCAATTAATTAGACTTATTTTCGTGCATATATATATATATATATTATTAAGAATAATAAATTCACGTAATATATATATATATATATATTATGTGATATTATTTGATATTAAAGTAATATCAAATAATTACGTTATCAGATATAAGATAAATATATTATGAGATAATATTATTTTGATATTTGATAACTATATGCAATTATCTAATATTAAGATATTTATATTATGAGATAATATTATCTAATGTTAGATAATTAATATATAAGTCATATCTCTCTTCATTATCTCTAGGATAAGGATAAAATAAATTGTTAAATGTGATTAGGATTTTGAAAACATTATCCTAGTAGGACTAGGATTGTAACTTGCCTAAGTTCTATAAAAGGGGGCTTGAGGGCAGCACATTAGAGAAAGCTCATAGACTTCCTAAAACCCAAAATCACTCAGAAAACATCGAAATCCTAATTCCTAGAGAGAGAAATGTATCCTAGCAAATTCATGGAGGGCGAGAGGTCGTTGTTCACTCCGTGTGGATACCGTAGAGATGCTGTACCTTCCGGCCGGCATTTGATTCATTCGCTCTCAAGTTTTGATCAGTAGAAACACGAGTGCCTAATAGGTAAAACCCTAATCATTAATTTATACTTTTTGCATGGATCCTAGGTAGAATTCGGATCAAAATTTTGAAATTCTGTTGCATGTAATAATCCGAATTCCTAACACATCTATTATGGTATTGAGGTGAGCTACAAGACAATTGGAGTAGATAATGGTATATATACATTCGTTGCATAATAAATTCATATTTAGCCATGTTCACATTTAATGTTGTTCATATATATTAGGAAATCAAGCATAATTACATGTTTTCAAAATTGCATTGTTTGTCAAAGTAAGGTTAATAAGAGGTTGTTTAATGTGATTCCATATATCAGTCACGTGTCCTAGGATAAGTCATGACAAAAGGAAACTTATATATTTTGAACTTGTTTCATATTCGATACTAGTTAAGGGAGTATTAGTATCTTATTGATTTGTGGTGGAGGAGAGAGTGAGATCTAGTATTTTGCAAATGAAGTTAGATGAATACGGAAGTTAAACTTGGAAAACAATAATAATGAGAGTGATAATAATAAAAAAAGTAAGATTTTCTTTATTTATAATGCAAAAATGTTATTGCTCCTATAACTTTAGATGTCAATTATTTTATAAATTAGCATCTAAAGTCTTCCAAAAAAGAGAATACATCCATTTTTTAAAAATGCAATTGCATAAAGTTTTATCATATTTTTAAAAATGTCACAATTCCCATGAATTTAAATATCAATTATTTTACGAACGATATCTAAAGTTTTATTATATTTTTAAAAATGTCACAATTCCCATAAATTTAGATATTAATTATTTTAGGAATGATATCTAAAGTTTCATGAGAAGAAAGCATATTAATTTTTTTAAGAACTGACACCTAAAATTCTTTCATATTTTTAAAAATGTTACAACTTGTATGATTTTAAACATCGATTATTTTAGAAACCAATATTTAAAGTGCCATGGAAAGAAAAACACATTAGTTATTTGTAAAAAAAAAATTGATGTTATTGGTAATTTCATTTTCTAACACTAGTGGTTGACATTACTTTAGTTGTCGATTTTATTAAAAAATAGTGTGTTAACTATATATCAATTTTCTAAATTAATTTTTCCTTTCTTTTTCAATGTTGATTCTCTAATAACCGATGTAAAATGATTTTCAAATGTCACAATGTCAATTCTTTATTTAAACTAACATGTTAAGTTGATCATATTTTTAAAAATGTCATCATGTCATTATATACGTTAGTTTCTCTTTAACCAACATCAATTATTTGATATCATTTAGCATTTTTATAGTAGTGCATGCTACTAATTTTATGGTAATGAAATAATAAGAGATATTTAAATAATTTAATAAATAAATAGTTATTAAAAATATTTAAGTCAACTTCACTCATTTCCTTATAAGAAATTGTTAGTGATAGCAAATTAAGTTTAATATCTTTTATTATTTTATTATCATTGAATTAGTAATTTTTTATTGTCTAAATGAAAGAGTGGAAGTTGTTAACCTACACATATAAAAGTGAAAGACGACAATCATATATAAATATACATATTTTAATTATTTCAAAAAAATTAATGTCAATCATATACAACAAAAGAGTGGAAGTTGCTAATCTACACATATGGATGTGAAAGATAACAATCATATATAAATATATATATTTTGATTATTCCCAAAAAATAATATCAATTATGTATAATAATACATAGATAAATTTAGAGATTGGCATTACTTAGTGATGAATAAAGTGGCAAATATACAATTTATTCTCCAACAAATGCTGTATGGTGGGCATGGTAAAACATATAATTTACATGACAAACAACTAAACTAAAATTACATCAGTCATCATACTTTACAGACTCCTCCACTAATTTATATAATTAGGGAGCAAATAACAATCATTCCATTGTATAATATATCTAATACTCTAAAAAGATATAATAACATGCAATGAAAAAGATAGTAGGTTAAAATTCTGAAGGCTTCACCACCAAACAAAGTATGAACATAACCATATATCTCAAGGGCAATTAAACCCTAAAAACATCATCAAGTATAACAGATAATATAATTTTAAATTTAGTAATAAATAAGGTTATCATAATGTCATTATATATATACATATATGTCTTGACCAAACAAAGCCAAATAGTCTCTTAATATCCAAAAAGGTAATGAAAACATGGACCAAAAAATTACCTAAAAATGTGTATAGAATGAACAAGAAGTTAACTTTGGATGTAATTGTAAATGTGGTTGAGGTTTAAGAATTACTGAAAAAATAGTGCAAGTGGAGGTTATCACTAAAGATACAAGTTTTAAAAAGTAATAGTGATGTGAATTATATGATGAAATGAAAATTATGTAGACAAAATATTTACACATTGGTTATTAATTTAATAACTAGTGTCTTATATAAATGATGTCAGATTGATACAAAATAAATGTAGAAAGTTAGGATAATATTTACAAAAACATACCACCGTTTCATCAATTTCAATATCAGTTAAGTAAACAATCAACGTCCTAAGTTTGATCAACGTTTCACAAAGTAATGGTTCATCTTTCTTTTAACATTGGTTAAGGAGAAAATTAATGTGTTAATTTTTTCTAGTATCATCAAAAATGAAAAAATGTTAAAATTGGAGTTAATTATGAGTTGAATTGTCATCTTAAGTTTCATAAAAATTTCAAAAATGTCACTGTGTTAACATAGATAATAGTTTTATTTATTAACTATCGTCTAATTATTCTAACTAATTTTCAAATTGTCATTGTGTCAATATAAACATTAATTTTATTTAATAACTATCATCTTATTATAACAAAAAATAATTTCAAAAATATCACCACATCAATATACAAGTTAGTTAAATTTGACTGACATCTATCAGTAATTTTGTAATGGTGTCACAAGCTATACAATGGTATATCACTCCTTTACAAATATTCATTTAAGCTTGGTTTACTTTGTTAGAAAGTATTTTTGTAAGAAAATATCATTTACATGCATATTAAAAAGAGTGATATGTCACTTGTACTTATAATTAAAAGATGACACTTAGAATTATGAAAAATAAACTTCTATTTAAAATAGAGGAGGTTACTTTTCTTAAATTATTTTATATTTAATATTAAATAAATAAAATATTTTTATTATTTTAATATTTTATAAAAATATTTTTTATTGAAATAAATAGAATTTTAGATAATATTTTCTAAAAAAAATTGATAAAACAAATGAAATATTCAAAAGTTTAGTCATGTATATCTAAATTGTTATCATTTTGGGATTGAACTCCTTTAAAGTGTAAAATGTACTTTAGAAAGTAAAGTGTCCAATATCATTATTGATTTTGATTTATAATTTTATAAATAATAATAAATAAAAAAATTAATGGTAAGATTAGGCACTTTACCCTCTAAAGTGCAAAATGCACTTTAGAGGAGCCTAATCCATCATTTTGATCATATATCCATGGTTAGGTTGGAGAGAATCTAAATGTGCATTTTATTTATGAGATGAGGGAGGAAATTTAAGTCCTAAGACAATCTCATAAATTAAGACTATGTTAGTAAGTAGTTATTAAATATCATTTAATTGTATTGAAAATATAATTTTTTTTAAAAAGTTATGTATATTTAATTAATTTATTTTAAAAATTTATAAAAAATTGAGAATGAATTATATGACTATTTGGTTGAGGGTAATTAGAAAAAGGAAAGGGAATAGTGAGATTTCATTCCTTTTATTTTTATTTATTTCAAAAAAAATTATTCTTTTATCCCTGAATGGGATTACCCTAAATGAGGGAACAATGATTCATCTTAATGGCTAAGGAATCTGATTTTTGTATTTTGAATTTTGAATTTATCATTTTTAATATAATGATGGTGATGATGATGATAATAATAATTACTTATTATTATAAAATAATAATATAAATAATAATGAATATAATTATTAAATAATAATTAAAAACAAAAGTAATAAAATATAATAAAATTAATTAAATAAAAATAAATAATCACATAATAATTATTACAATAAATATAATAAAATATTTAATATTAAAAATATTAATAATTTAATCATAATAATTATATAATAAATATCATAGTTATAAAAAATAATAAATAAATAATACAGTAATAATTGAAATAATAATAATAAATTAATAATTGATATTAAATAATTATGAAAATAATAATATTAGTAAATATAAAATATTTAATAACATAAAAATAATTAATAATATTAATAAAATAATAAATATAATAACTATTAAAATAATAATTAATATTTTTGAAATAATATTAGTTATTATTAAATATTAATAATAATTGAAATAATATTAATAAGATATTAATAATAGATATTAAATAATTATAAAAATTATAACATTTATAAATAAAATAAAAATAATAAGATAATAATTATAAAATTATTTTAATAATAATTATAAGTAAATTATTTTTTAATATAATAATTATTAATAAATTAAATTAGAAATATTTAATTCTCCTTTTTTTTAACCAAGTAATCATAAAATTTTCATTCTCTTTTTTCCTATTTTCCTTTATTAATTTTAATTGAATCAAATGGCCCTTAATTAAAAATATATAATTAAGAGCACGTGAATTTTAAAAGATAATTTATGTCTCCGAAGTATGTATTCCTTAGCCGATATCTCTTTAAGCGTACTAGCTAACACATCCCTATATTTATTCTTGCGAGAAGTCTACTAAAATCTATCTTATACGTGTGCCAGGAACAAAAATGAAAAAAAAAAAATTACAAAGACACGTTTTCAAAATTAAACCATTTCGTTTGTACGAGCATTGGCCAATTTGCAGAGACACCGTATCCGCAAATTATGGTGCTGAAGTGCTGAGGATTGAGAAGAAAATAGCCCGGTTCGGTGGAGCTGGAAACGACACGGAAGCACCTCGGGAATCGCTCTCTTTTTAATTAAAAAATTAGTTCGATAAATTGAGTTTAAAAATAAAATAAGTTAAACTTAAATTTGAAAAATAGACTTGCCTTTTCAAATAAACCAAATTCCATTTGTGATTAATTTAACTTATTTTACTCGTGCACTAGTTTGATAAGTTGATTATATAAATAAATTTTTATAATATTTATAAGATAAATTGTGGTATTAAATATAATATTATATATTATATATTATATTTAAATGAATTTAAATAATATTTTTTATATAAATTTAAGCTAAATGAATCAAATGAACTAAGGATATAAATCAATATGAATTAATTTAAGACATTTTGATTCAAATTTGCTTATTTGAGATTTGGTTCATATGATTAGATCAAAATACGTTATCAAATTAAGCCAAATAGTTCACAAGCTTAATCGGAATCATATTTTAAATTTTTTTTTTATTTGAAAATGAGCCAAGTCTCAAACTAAGCTTAAATTCATTTTAATTGAAGTTCACAGTTAAATTCAACTTGACTCATGTCTACCTTTACTCTTAGATAGTATTAGATTTGAAGATTTTACCAGGCTAATTAATAAATAAGTTATCTTTTTACTGGTTGATTGGTTCACATATAATAAATTTTGTTACCAATATTTACTCTTAACAAACTTATTCCATTTAAAACCTTTTCTCCCTTTTAAGTTTTTAGAACTACATTAGTTGAAGCAAGCAAAAAGCATTTTTCCCTCTCCTTTCACAACATACAACCTTCATTACTATTATCTCTATGACTTACTACTATTGTCATCAACAACCACTGCTTGACACTACAACCATCCACAATACTCATCTTTGCTCATTATTTATCACTCATCACCCACCACCATCATTATCACCCATTATTACCACCATTAATATCATCTTCAGTACTATACTTATTTCCTATTACCATAGCCGATAATTGATTACCCTATTATATTACTCACTACTCACCATCAAATATCTAATATAATATCCACTATCATCCAATTTACTTTATCCACAACCAACTCTACTTCAGTGTATACCATGCATTGCTACCTACCACTGCCACCTCTAATCTAATAATAGGCTAAATTATTATAATTTTATTCTAATTAAATTTTTGTCATGATTTTTAAAGTTTTATGAACATATTATATTAACCTACCTTGAGGTTTGACTTAATAACACTTGACAACTTTCATTTTTTAAAATTATATACTTTTACCCTAAAATATTTTCTTTATTATAAAATGTAATGATGTTAACTTTCTAACTGTAACCCATTTTCTAATATTGTTTCTTATAATCTTAACCTTTCTCCTACAATTTCATGTACAAATGCACCCTCTCTTTCAAGAATAAAAATATTCTTTCCATTATCATTGGAGATAACATTAAAGAATGGGATTACAAATAAAAGTTAAGAAGTATGTTGATGGTAGAAATGGATAATTTCACAAAACAGAAAGAGAGAGAGTTGTTGGGTGTAATTGCAATACAATAGAATTGTCTTTTAATGTTAACATATTGATGTCAGTTAAAGTAAAAACTAAAGTATATAGTAAGCATAGCACTTTGAAAAATAAGTTAACTTACTACATTGGTAGAAATAATTAGTCGATGTTATAAAGTCATAATATCTAATAGGAGATGAAAAATTAGTTTTATACAAATTTAAGATGATGATTATTATTTACAACTAATGTCACATCTATTGTAACTTACACATCAGTTTACACTTAGCCAATGTCTAAAGTTATGTAAATTACTAAATTTGAAAAGTGTGATATATATGTACTTTGACATTGACCAATTGATGTTAGTTAAATAGTTAAATTGGAAGCCAATGTATATAATGATGTAGTAGTATTTTTAAAAACATAGATGTTAGTTCAAGTGAAAAATCGATATCATAACAACTTTTTACATTAGTTATTCAAGAATTGACGTCAAAAGAAATGAGAAGAATTTGTTTAGAAAATTAGAATATAGTAAACATGTCAAATTTTTATAAAATTGACATTTAAAATAAAAAATAAAATCATCTAAGATGTCAATTTTTTATAAACAAGTGGCATGTTTTCTTCTTACGAGACTTTAGATGTTGAATTATAAAATAATTGACATCTAAAGTCATAGAATTAATAGCATTTTTACGTTATAATCATAAAGCAAGTCTTATTTTTTTCCCTTATTATTATTTTTACTTTTTTTCTTATTCATTTTCAAGCTCATTTTTTATTTTCATTTAGTTCTTATTACAAAATATTATATCTCAATCTTCTCCATTATAAGTTAATGAATTACTGATATCCCTTCAACTAATATCAAGCATAAAGCAGATTCGAAACATAAAAGGTGTCCCCCTTATTTATATTTCTCAAATCTTTATCTTTTCCTTTTTTGTATTAGTTTTTTAAGAGACTTTTAAGATCTTCATTAATAAGCTACTAATATTTCTTCAACTAATATTGAAATATTGAGTATGAAGGTAGTTCCACATATAAGAAGTTCCTTTGTTGCTTCTATTTCTCAAATCCTCGTCTTTTTTATTTCTCTCATTTTTTTGCACAAATTTTTTAAAGGATTTTTTATTTATATTTCATTTGTATTACTTTTGAGGTTGTATGTTAATTTTAGATACTTATTATGCTTTTGATTAAATGTTGCAAGAAAGATTGAAACTGGCTGAACAACAACAAAAGATAAAGAAAAAGTGAAAAAAGTCTAAGAAAATAGTCATTTTTGTGATTTCAAGAAAGACTTTGCAGATAGATAAATCTTAAAAAAATTATATAAAATTGATATAAAATTTGCTTCAAATGAATAACGAAGTGGGAAGTTATGATCTTTCAAAAATTTTAACTTAAAATACATATTTTTATTAGGAAGCTAGATTTATGCAATATTTACTTCAAATATTTTTGTGGAAAGTGAAAAGTTGACATTAAAAAAATATTATGTATTTTAATTTTTACTGTAAATATTATATTTTTAATGGGATGCTAGGTTTATGCAATTTTTGCTAGAAATGTTTTAATAGAAAAGCAAAAAATCAACATTAAAAAATATTATGTAAACATTTTATGTCAATTTTTTAAATTAAAAACTAGCATACTTGAAATGTAATATATATATATATATATATATATATATATATATATATATATATATATATATATATATATATATATAAGAATAGATGTGGTAATCCATTTTTATGTAGATTATATAATAAATATAAAATGATTTAACATATAACGACACCGATATATAACTCAAACATGTACAATAACCAATATTAAATATCAAATTTGTAGTAGTGTTGGATCAATCCTCAAGAATGGCTAATATAATTTGTATAAGTTATATTATAGCTAAAAAATTTATTTTAATTTTATTAGTTATAATATATATTTGTTATAATATGTAATTAATTATCTACTATTAACCTGCACAGATGAGCCAAATGATAAGAAAATGAGTCATGAACAGTATATTCCATTTCGTGATTGAACCAAACAGTTTCAAAATGTAATAGTTCTCTTATTTTTACTTCCCCTTATTCGATTATATTTCCTTCCTATTTCCATGAATTGAATTAAATGCAGCGCAGTAGCATGCACTCAATAATATATTTGATACTTTTTTTTATATCATTATCCTAAATTTAAATGTAAAATATCAACGTATGTATTTAGCAATTAATTTACCACCCTGTTATAATAATAATAATAATAATAATAATAATAATAATAATAATAATAATAATAATGTTACAATAGACATGTTGTTTTTATGCTTGGTTACTGCCTCTCTCAATACTGCCATTTATTGTTTAAATCGAATTTGATATAAATTTACTGGGATTGTTACTATACCATGCCACAATCCCCGAATTACCATCTCTAATTTTCAAAAAGAAAGTCAAGCAGCCAATCCATTTGGAACCACAAAGTTAAAACAACCCATGCAGCCCATGCTTAGTGAGTTCCTCCATTAAGTATTTATAACCCGTTTAGATGAGGAGAAATAAGGAAAGAAAAAAATTGAAAAGAAAAAGTATAGAAGAAATTAGAATTTCTTTAGTTTGAATGGAGAGGAGAAATTGAAAGAGAAAGAAATTAAAGAAGAAATTGTAGATGAGCCCCACTTAAGTCTCATTCTCTCCAAACATGGAGAGAAATTGGAGCAAAATTTCTCAAAAAAAAAAAAAAAGGCAAGCGTGTAACGACATATTCATAAAGACTATTCAAGCCTTTCCATAACATTTTTCAATATTGTTTGCACCAGTATTATTTCTATGCTTTCCTACTCTTTGGATTTATTAGGAGTAATTTTTTCTATTTTTAATTCTCATTTCTCTCACAAAATGAAGTAAAATTTGGATTAAAAAATTATATAATTTTAACTAACTCATGTCATTTATTTTAGTAATAAACATTGTTCATTGTTAATAATGATTATTTATTATTTCATAATTTTTATCAAACTTATTTTATTAGATTTAATAATTAACCGATGTATATGAGGATTATACTTCCAAACATATTAAAAAAAATCATATTATTATGTATTCTTGTATCCATTTATTTCAATGGACAACCTTTTTTATAAAATATAATTATAAAATATTAAAATAAAAAACATTTTATTTATTTAATGTTAAATAAGAAAAATAAAAAACTTCTTCTATTTTAAAATAGAATTTATTTTTCTTCACTATAATGTCTTTAGATATTATTTTTTTATTATTAATATAAATAACATATCATTCTTTTATTAATATATATACAAATGATATTTTTTTATAAAAATGCTTTTTGTAACTTTTATTTAAAAAGTTATAACTTCTATATACAACTAAAAAAAATTCAATATAATTTTAAGTAATTATAATTTTTGTGTATTTATTACACATAAAATTATATGCATTTAAGTTTATTTTGTAAAAATTTACACATTTTAATATAAAAAGTTTCAAATTATATAATTATTATATTAAATGTACATAAAGGGTAGCAAAACTTTAGCATGTAACAAAAAATTCAAAATTAATTCATCTTTTTGTAGTCATCATACAATTTTTTTATCTAAAAGACCCTAAGTATTTGATAAGTTACATTAGATCTTGACTAATTTAAAATTAGAATACAATATTAATTATTGTAAGATAATATTTATAACATTTTTTTAATTTAACAATATTATTACTTTTACCTGATTTATTTTATTAATTTCACTAATATTTATTAGTTTTTACTTTTAAAATAAATAGAACATTTAGTCTTTCATTTATAGCGATATTAACTATTATATCTCCTAAATTACAAAACTAACATTAGTAATCTTACCTTTTTTTAATTATAATTATGTGCTCATTTCTTTATTTGAAATGTTAAATCAAGGAATTATAGTAGATAAGATATTTAGAGGGCATAGTAATTAGTGTCCTTATAAATCAAGAATTAAGAATGTGTTTACTCTTATTTTAATATTAAATATCACCTACTTTATTAATTTTAAAAATATTATTATTTATGTGTGAAGATAAAGGTATTTTTGTATTTGTAAACGAAGACATCACAATGTCTAAAATATAGAAAACAAAAAAATAGTAGCATAAGAGTTTTTAATAGACACAAATAAAGGTATCATTTTTATTTGAATATATTAACTTTTCTTTCTTTCTACTTTTCTATTCAACCAAACACAAAATAACTTATTCTATTTTATTTTCTTTCTTCTTCATTTTTTTTAACCAAACACAATAAAAAAAATAACTTTTTCCTTATTTTCTTTCATTTCGAATTTCTTTCTCTCCATTTTTTCTTTTCCCTCATTTCTCTTCTATCCAACAAAGCTTTAATGTTTCACATTGAGTTTAATATTTTTTTAGTAGAAAATATTCAATCTAATGATTCATAATTCACTAATAAATTTAATTTATTCATGCATTAAATTTTACTCAATGCATAATAGAATTGTTCTACATCAAAACCAAGCGGCCATTATATCTATAACCAAAAAATTCTTTTATGCACTAATTATAAAATATATCATTAGCCACAGTTAATAAATAAAAGATAATTGTTGGCTTTTACAATTCCAAATATTTTAAAAATTAAAAAGATAGATTTTTAATGTGTATAAACCTTACAAAACTAACCATCAACCTCTATTTATTGGCTATAATGACTAATAACATGTGATATTGTTATAGTACTTTTTTCTAAAAAACTAATCATGAATTGAAAACTTGTCTTATTCTCTTTATATATATTAAAAAAATGGCATGTGGTGTCTCAATATAAATGTTCTAAATTCAATTGTTAAAGGATGTTAAATTTTTTGAGCAATTAGGTGAAGTCACTATGAATTGTTTTTTCCTTTTAGAATTACACTAGGTTAATTAAGAATAAGGTGAACTAAGATACTTACTCTAATTTTTTTTTAGAACTAACCCCTTGTATAGTGCAATTAAAAATAATATTTTATTTTATTTCTAAATAATTTTTTAAAAATGATGTTTGGCTTTAAGTAAAAAAAATTATATCATTTCATTTATAATTTTTATTCTAATTATATTTATGCCATTATAAAAATTATCAAATTTAGTAAAAGTTTTACTAGAATTCATTTTATTTGGCTTAATGCATATATTATATAAAATTTTACCCTATTTTTAATATTATTTTTACTATGATATAATCAAAATTTACCTTTTAATTAAATTGCATGTATTTTTCAATACATTCCAAATAAAATGAGTCATTTACAAATGAATTGAAATCATTATTTTTAACAAAATTTTCTAATAATAAAATTCATCCATAAATGAATTAAAATCATTTATATTAAAATGAAATAAAATCAATTTTAAATAAGTTGCATGCCAAACAAATCTTAAGGAAAGCAATTTAAAGGAGCAATTGTGAAAATAGACATCCCATTAAAATTCCTCAAAACCTACCTTGTCAATCAATTAGCTATTTGTATTCTATTCTCTAAAAATATGAGAGACTTATACCCATCAATCTTTAGCCAATAAATCAGTATTTGCATATACAATATTAGCATTCAGGTGAAAAGGACCACATGCAAATTCTAGCAAAGTTATTACCTCTAAAGAATCTAATCCTACACATATTTTTTCCAGACCAAATCCAAAACAACCTGCATGCAAACCAGCAAAAATACCCTAAACTTCAGCTTCAACAACTAGATCATTTTTTTGGATAATTTTTAAGTAATAAGTGTTTTAGTCATGTTTAATTTAGTTGACACATGAAGAAATTCTTGACAGCTTCCTTCAAGGAATAGCCCTATTTGCGTACGTAAAAATTGAATACGAAACTTGTGACTCATCGCATATTTTAAACGATTCTCAATTACTTAGCAATTTTTTTATGCTGTTTTTGGTGTACAATGTAATAAAATAAAATATAAAGGAATAGAATGAAATAATTATTTCATAATTATATTTTACACGTTTAAGAATATAGTAAGCATTCCATTTTATAATTATATTTAGTACAATAAATATTATAGAAATAGAATAAAAAAAATTCAATAAAAAAATCCTTAAAAATAAAGTATAAAGTTGAAATCATATTTATATGAAGTAATGTATTATCATTTTTTGTTTCTTTGTAACATTTTATAGTTGAACTAAAAAATCATAATTATCAATATTATAATTAATAAATAATTTTTTCTTGTAAAAATATAAAAAATTTAATTTATCAATTTTTTTATAATTTTTATTATGAAAACAAAAATATTTTATTTTAAATTCTATTATTAAAAATATAATTATTAAAATATTTTTAATAATATAATATTAAAAATAAATATTATTTTATTATTTATTGATAAAAGATAATATTAGAATATATAAAAAATGTAAGAGATAAAAATATAAAAAAATTAGTTTCACAAATGATGGAATGCTTATTCCATCATTTTGGTTACAGAATTAATGAAAATTTTATCATTTGATTCTTAAAAAATGAATATTTTTAGAAATTTTTGTTAAAATTTTCTATCTTAAACTGCATTATAATTTATTAATAACATATTTAATGTCCATATGTTTGGCTGAATTAAGTGATTTAAAATTATGAGTTTATTTGTCAATATTTTGTTTTAAGGAAAAATGAAGAAAGAAAGATATCCCATGTTATGGTTAGGTGATTACAAGGAAATGGTGCTTGGAAGGAAATGAAGTTAGGGAATTCTATGGTACCCATATGATACCAAACCCATGTTGATGTGGCAGCATTGAGAGCTATTAGATGAGGTGATCATAATCTCATTCAATAACTCCTAATGCTGCCACTTCAGCATGAGTTTGGTACTACATGGATACCTTAGCATGCACCAATGAAATTTTGTCTTTGGAGACAGAAAATTTCATTTGGAGAGTCTTTGGTTACAAAGAATTTGTTTAAAAAATGTAGCCTTCACGGTAAAGCTAATTTTGATGAAGATTCCTTGACTTTGGTTGCAGAATTGTTTATGAAATTTGTTCTAAGTTTATTCGCTTGCTCCTTTTCTTAAAAAAGAATTGTATCCTTTAAATTGGGTCTTTAGACTCCAATTCCTCGTTCTTGTTGTTTGTTTCAAACTCTATTTTATTTATTTATTTTTTCAGCCTGACTTACGTTGTTTTATTTTTGTTAATGTATTAGTTTTCTTTTGTTTCTAGTGTTCTTGTTTTAGGTTCTTTTGCATTGCTTTCTGTCATGACTGAATCTATGTTCCCATGTCCCCAGAAAAGAAAAAAAATCATAGCTTTCAATAAAATACAAATAAATAAAAATTGATTTATAAATATATAATAATTGACTATTTTAATTTTATCATTGGTGAAACGGAGAGGGAAAGAAGTGAGAAGGGAAAACAAAACTTTCTAAACACGAAATAGCTTTTCATTTTCATAATTTATTTAATCCATTGTATTTATAGGTAATTCTTCAGTATTACCTCAATTTGAGCTAGCATGCATCTTATATTTTCTTCTCTACTTTTCTTTTTATAAAAGATATAAATCATGAAATACTACTTTTCACATAAATTTTGTAACATAAATAATAACAGTTGCGAAAATTTCAAGTGATCTATAAAAAAATCACAAATTTTAAGGAAGAAATTACAATATTTTATAAAAAAAAATATTATAAAATTCGCATAAAAAGTTGTAGAATTATTTCAAGGGCGTATCAACGAGCCTATCTTTATTTGCTTCCGTAGGACATACACATACTGTATTTTTTTCATATGACAAAAAAAGTCCATGACTATTGTTTTGGGTTGGGTTACAAGTAATTGGACGATGATTATTGATGAATGTTCAAGTCCAAGATCGTTCATTTACGGATCCCAAAAACTGTATGGTCCAATTCATATTTCGGGTCAAGTACCCAAATTGTGGCCCAGTAAACCTTTGGGGCAAACCCTCTCTCTCTTGGAATTGCTTGCCTGCAAAACCCTAAACCTCGAGCGCCATAGAATTGCAAAGCCCGAGCCAAGGAAGAACACCAGCAACCTAAAAATGGGGAAAATCCCACCTTCATTCCGTTCCGCAATTTCAAATCCATTCCTCAGAAACCCATCTTCTCTGGTTTCTGCAGAAACTTCGCAATCAGCCGTAACCCCATCTACCAAGCCCCATTTTTTCCCCGGCAAATCAGCCGCGAAAAAGCCATCCCAGCATTCCGGGAAAACGAAAGTAAGCAAGGAACCTGAATCTGCCGAAGCTCCAAAAGCTCTAAAACTCTTCAAATCTCCAAGCCTCTCAAATGCCAAAAGTGTTTTCGATTCGATCATTAAGACTCCGAAATTCCCCATTGACATTCGCTTCCATAATTCTATACTTCAATCTTATGCCTCGATATCTACCATCAATGATTCTATTGCTTTTCTGCGCCACATGATGAAAACCTATCCCTCGTTTTCACCAGATAAATCAACCTACCACATTTTGATATCCCAGTCATGCAAGGCAGCCGATTCCGGCCTTGCCCCTGTTCATCAAGCCCTGAATTTTATGGTCAGCAATGGCATAAACCCTGATAAGGCTACCACTGATATAGCTGTCAGGTCACTCTGTTCAACAGGTCACTTGGAGCAGGCTATGGAATTGGTCAAAGAGTTATCTTTGAAACACACTGTCCCTGATACATACACTTTCAATTTCCTTGTTAAAAATCTGTGTAAGTCTCGTTCATTGAGTACTGTATATAACTTTATTGATGAAATGAGAAGCTTATTCAACATAAAGCCGGATCTTGTTACTTATACAATTCTGATTGATAATGTTTGTAATACCAAGAACTTACGGGAGGCTTTGCGATTGGTAAGTGTGCTTAGTGAGGAGGGCTTTAAGCCAGACTGCTTTGTTTACAATACAATTATGAAGGGATATTGTATGCTTAGTAAGGGGAGTGAGGCAATTGAGGTTTATAACAAAATGAAGGATGAAGGAGTCGAGCCTGATCTTGTCACTTATAACACTCTGATTTTTGGGCTATCAAAAGCTGGGCGAGTTAAGGAAGCTAGAAAGTTTTTGGGTATCATGGCTGAAAAGGGTCATTTTCCTGATGAAGTCACTTACACTTCACTGATGAACGGGATGTGCAGGACAGGGGATGCCTTAGGTGCCTTGGCGTTGTTGGAGCAAATGGAAGTAAAGGGGTGTTCCCCAAATTCTTGCACATATAACACACTGTTACATGGGTTGTGTAAGTCGCGGATGTTGGAGAAGGCCATTGAGTTGTATGGAGTGATGAAATTAGGAGATTTGAAGCTTGAGACAGGTTCTTATGCCACATTTGTGAGGGCACTCTGTAGGGATGGTAGAATTGCGGAGGCTTATGAAGTATTTGACTATGCTGTTGAGAGCAAGAGTTTGACAGATGTTGCTGCTTACTCAACATTAGAGAGCACACTTAAATGGGTGATAAAAATGAAAGCAAAAGAGCAAGGTGATGATATTTGATTGGTAAGTCTATTTGTCTATTTTACTTTAGTCATTTAATAATTCATTGTGCTCAGATGCTTGGCATGTTTTGATAATTTACGAGCAGAGATTCATATACTCAAATAGGTAGGCTACCCAGCATAAGCAGGACACACATAAGAATTTAGAAAAAAAAAAAAAAATGGCTGCGTCCCATGTTTCATCTACTTGTGAAATATTTAACTGAAACAAATAAATGGGACAATTACTATGGACTTTATGGTGTACATAGAGTTACCGTGTACGTAAAGTTACCGGCTGATTAGTGCCTTTAGGTAGGTGACTTGGATCAAGTTCTACGAGGGCTGACATCAGTGAAAGTTCTTTAAAACTAACATACTTAAATTTAAATTAAGGTTAGGCCAAGTTGTCATTGTCTCAGTTTGCCCTTATTTTCCTGTTGTAAACCTAGTCATGGAGAGATAAGTTATTTATTCACGAAGTTGATGCATCTTCTTTAGAACAATCTTCACCAATGTTTTATGCTTTCTTTCATTCCAGCTACCAGGTCTGTGATTGTGATCTTGTGGAGGCTGGCAGGCTGCTAAGTTGTGTCGCTCCTGGAGAATTTTAGCAAGCGATTCTTAAATAAATATTTTGCATGAAAATGGTAAATTGTTGTTCACTTACGTCTCCATTCTTTCTGGAGAGTCGTGGCAGAAGCACCGGATACAAGTGGTCGGGTTCTCATGGAAGCGTTGTGCACTTCAAGCCTACAATAACCTCTATTAATATATTCCCTGGGGTTTATACTGCTGCACTGGATGAGCAATCGGTTGCGCAAACAAGAGGACCAATTGAATTCTCGGAAATATACGATTGGTGAAAACTCTAGGCTACGAGATTGTATATGGAGTAGTTTCACCCTCTCTGCAAAACTTAGATCTAGTCATGTTTTTGCAGAGTTTGATCTTGTCTCAATTTACCTCCCCATTAGGAATTTGTTATTGATTCCATATAATCTCTTTTATCACCTATGCAAATAGTCCAGTTTGATGAAAGAGTGAATGATTATTTGATCGCTGGAAACATTGCAGGAGCAATAGCCCCATCCCTCCGTGTTTGGGGGATGGATTGTGAGATTTGAGAATGAGCCATCTAAATTCTAAAAATAGTTGATCAATAACAATAGAGTCAACCTGATTCTGTATGATTTAAAGTAGGTGGCATCAATTTTACTCGGACTGGATTATTTACGTCGTTGTAAAACAACTTGTAAATATTGATATTATATGAATGAATTCTCTATTTTATTAAATTGTTGACATGTGGGTGGAGATATTAGAATGGGGACATGATGGATATGCACAGATTCTTGCATTTTGGCGATTCAGTCATGCTGCCAATAAGCCCCCGCAAAGTCAAATTATGTCCTTATTTGATAATTAACTGATAATTATAATTATGAGTTAATTCAATTAATTGATGATTTATTGTATTACTTGATTGTATTAATTGTTTGAATAATAATATTTAGTAAAATTTATTATTTATGATTAGTTATTTGAATATAAAATATTATATAAGATTATGAATATATTTTATGAATTATTTGAATTTTTTATTTTAATATTTTAAATTTTATATATATTAAATTTTTTTATAAATAATATATTATTATAATTTATTATATATTAAATTTTTTTAAAATTAAATTAATATAATTTTTATAGATATTAAATAAATTAAATTTTTTTTAGAAAAGATAAAATGAAAAATATGAAAATTTTTTAGAAATAATTTGATTATTTTTGTCAATCAACTAACTTAAAATGATAGGAGACTGGCGTTTTGAGTTTGATTGATTTGAAAATAACTAATTGATCAAATTAGTTAATTATTAAATACTGAAATCAATTAATTATTGAGTCAATCAATTAATTTTACCACACACTTAAAATAAGAATTCATTTTATTTCATTTTAAAAAAAATGAATTCATTTCATTTTTAAATGAATTCTTTTGTTTGGAATAAATTGTATAAAATATGATTTCACTTTTGTTTAGAAATTTTATTAAAATTAATAGAATTCATTTCAAATATTTATATTTGTAATAATACCCTTAGTTTAATACTTTGTTCTCCTAGAAAATTTGCCTCCTCTGTATTCTCTCCTCCCTCCTTCTACTATCTAAGCATTACCTTGCTAAACCAATTTAATTATCTTATATAAGTATATTACTTTTTTAATTACTTTTTTACAAAAAGTGAAAACCCATTTTTTGTAAACTTTTTCAAAAAACTTGCATGATTGCAACCAAAACTTAAAATTTTGCATTTAATAATTTCAATTAGGCTGAGACTACCACGAGCAGAGTTTTCACAAAACTTAGGTTAAGGTGAAATTTCAGCATATGAGGCCAAAGCCAAGATCACTATGGACCTCTGCCTTGTCAGGTCGACAACGAGAAATATTATATTACTCACTCTGAGACTACAGACCATTTAAATATTAATAAAAATGCTTTCAATTTTTGGATATGAAAACCATTTAAATTATTCTTCAAAACCTATTTCTAGTTTTAGTTCACAATTTCAATCTCCAATATGGGTCCCTTCCACTTAGAATTCAAATTTTCAACAAAGCAAAGACAAAAACACCATAATTAAATAACACCAACACAGCTAACAAATCAACACAAGAAAAAAGTATGTCCATACTACCATCATAAGGTCATTATAAGCATGTTCTTAAAATATAAAGGTTTCTAGCATATCCTCCGTGGAAAATCAGTAGCATTCCTTGATAGAAATAAGAACTTCTATCATTTAAAACACAAGTGATGATAAAATTAAAAATGCAAAAGAAGTTCCAACTCTAAAGTAAATCTTAAATATGATTTTCTAACTTTTTGAAAAGTCAATTACCATATAAATTTCTTGGAAGTGCTCTAAAGGTGTTAATATGAATTGGATCAACCATCCAATAATCTAAAGCATCCAAGAAGAAATCTCCTTCAAGTCTCATCTCTTGCAATATCTTTACCACCTCTTCAGAGTTAACAATAGGATTATTGCTTTTAATTGCAAAAGCAGTCTCTTTCATAGCCTCCTTAACATCTTTAATACCTTTGCTAATGACATTTTCAACAAAAGCCTTTCTTTGGATTCCTCTCTTTCTTGTTGAATGATTCTTAAACACAGAGTAAGCTAAAGATGAAGGGGTTTGATTATATTCTTCATTCATTTCACCACCTTGGTAA
This sequence comes from Sindora glabra, assembly GCA_020226215.1. NCBI lineage: Eukaryota > Viridiplantae > Streptophyta > Magnoliopsida > Fabales > Fabaceae > Sindora > Sindora glabra. Next base: position 14,760,359 of record CM035236.1, on the reverse strand, counting down.
AAACTTTCAATACGGATGGAATTATCTGCTTGTCGTTGATCAATCTCTTCAATGGAAACTCTTGCTGCTTCATCTTACCATCTCCTCACTTTTTCTTTCGCACTTTCTGCATTTAAACCAATTGCTCTATCCTTTTCATAAATTTCATGCATTAAGTGGAGGTTGAAAAGTTATTTGCCACGAACTAGTCTCACATTTGCTTTTGCCTAATAAATAAAAAGGAAACAGTAAATATAGGTAACTATGAAAAATATGCTTTCTAATGTGAAATGCTGATTTTCTGTATTTTACCTCTATAGCTTGATCCCAAACATTAGCCTCAGCCTCTATAGTCTTTCCAATGTCATTTCATGAGAAACCACTTTTGTTCAAGACCTCCAAAGTTATATACATTTGAGTTTTAAGGGTTTTGAGTCTATTTATAATATTTTCAACCTTAATGTTCTTTCCAAATCTTATGTTAAGTGCATCAATAGCCACCTTATATACCTCTTGTGTAAAATTCCTATCTTGTTTTTGTCCTTTTACGTTTTGCTCTTTCAAAACTTTTAAAAGTAATCCATCCATATCAGGTGTCCAAGTTAGATATTTACTCTTCTTATTACTTTTAAGAGTGGATTGAACTTCTGCATCAATCCCATCTATATCTAAAAATAGGAGCAACAGGTAACATAAGCTTTAAATTATAGGTAGCATAAACATAAGGGATTCTAGTAGATATTAAAAGGCTGCATTCACAAATAAATGTTGAGGATGCTGAGGATGCTCTTTCTCAGCACTATGTAAAGAAGTAGGAATTTTAATGCTGTAAGCACTATGTAAGCATTTTGATATTTTATAAAAAAAATCACTAGTTGTAACTTGTCGGAAGCCTGTTGATTAAGAAGTTAGTAAAAATTGAAAAGGTAAGGGGTAGCCAGAAAGTTATTGAATTTATATTTTATAGTATACCATGAATTGACTTTTTGGTTTCCAAATCAAACTAAATTACTAATGTCTCAAGGTCAACATGATTTTCACGACTTCAATCAAAGAAGTCCAGAGGTGTCACAAGCATTCCTTCTCCTTTTTTTCATTTTTTTTCTAATTGCCACTCATCATATAACTAAATATATCTTATTTAATTTGGATGTCTAGTTAGACTTAAACAGGTTTTGATACATACATTCCTTTAAAAATACTTCAAAATTCTTAAGATCACTCTTCCTTACAAATGGTAAAACCTACAATACTATGTACCCTCTTGTTTATAAGAGGCAGTGAATAATACACTCTCAAATCGGCATGTATTAAGCTTTTCTCTCACTGACTAATAATATGTTTGACGATGAAAAAATATTGCAGAGTTGAAAGTTCATTGCTTCACTAACTTCTATAGCCATACCAAACAAGCATAAAACTAGTAGATTAATTACATCAGGTTAATGCATGAAATTCAAACCAAAATTATATCTCATCTCAATTTCAGATCAAATTCGCGAAAAGAACAACATAACAACGAGAAATTCTTTTAAGTTATGCTTGGATGAATGCACATAGAAAATGCTTACAACATTAAAATTCCAATAATTTAATTGCTGTCAATTCAAATAATAACAACGATACAACTAACACAGAGCATAGAAGATCAAATATGAAAGTTTTCTTGCACATACATTATATATCAATGCCAACATGTAAAGAATCACTTTTGAAGTTTAGCCAGCCCTTGTTAATGCTAGAATTCATTCAATATATATTCTATAGCAAATCAAAATGTGCCCATCAAGGTAATGCAGAATAAATGCTATTTAAAGTTGAAAATAGGTGATTAAAAAAGATTTTGTCTAGCACCTCATTAACTACAAATGAAAAAATTTATGATAGGTTCTCTGTTAGAGATCAATAAGCTGTTAATATCCAATTTCAAACATATAGGATGACTGTATCCAATTAAAAAGAATTATGTAACTATAGAGAGAAGAGTAACATTCATCTAACCTAAATCTTACTTCGGGAAGCAAACAAAACTTTCTACACCTCTGATTATGTGGATAAGTGGATGTTAAAGTTGCCCTCTTTAATGAGTAAACACTATCTTCAGTTCTTCTATATTCTTCTGTGAATTTAAGATCGTGTTTGTGTCTAACTAACTATAATAAGTAAAATGCAACAAAAGTACACAAAGTGTCCTACTTTTCTCTCTTACATGAAACAAGAATTGTTGCATAATTAAGAAATAGTGAGGAATTATCTAAACTAAAAGGAAAAAAAATTTCATAAAATTTTAAGTTCAAAGTACAAAATGATATAAGAAAAATGAAAGAGCAGCTACAATCAATTAGAATAATTAAGATCCATAAATAGGACTAACTAAATACTCAAATAGGCCACAAATTTATTAACCTAAGTAAATTAAGACCTAATTTTGAGCATTATAATCATTCCACATTTGCTATGCAATTAAATTCCTAATTCGCTCTCCTTCTATTGTATTAACATCTCGAATTGCACTTCTTGATGGGTTTTCAATTTCATGCTCTCTTTCTATAAGCTCTCTATTAACTTCTAATATAAGTTCTTGTTCAGGATCAATACCCATTAAGAAATTGTGTAATATACAACATGCCAACATAATTTTACATTAGGTCTCAACATCATATTGTGCCTTTGTTTCACTTGCTATTATTGGAAATCTTTTTTTTAAAACTCCGAAAGCCCTTTCTATAGAATTGCACAGTGATGAATGTTGCAAATTAAATAATTCCTTTGAATTTTATGGTATATGCCTTGAGTATTCTTTGAGGTGATATCTTGTACTCCTATATGAGGTAATAAACTTAGACTTCAATGCATACCCAACATCAACCAAATAAAATTTGCCTAAATCATTAAAATTGATTTAGTTTATAATAGAAGAAAATTATGAAAAAAAATATGCATATATATATATAATGAACTCTAAGCTTATCTTCCCTATGCAAAGCATCATCTAAAATTCTTAAATCAGTAGTCGATCCTTCCCATCCTGATAAAACACATGTAAATCTCAAATCAAATGAACATGCAGCTAATATATTCATTATAGGGTAACCCTTTCTCCCACAATATCTTGCCATATCTTCTTTTAGAACTTTCACACGCACATGTGTTCCATCAAAAGCACCAACACAATTCTACTTGTTTCATGTAAATTTAAAATTAGTGGTTAATAAAGATTAAACCTAATTAATATTAAAGAAATGACTTTACCTGAAAATAAGGAAAAAACCTTCCTCCATTATCCTATATTTCAGGTGGGATTACATTTCCATCACGTTGCACTAAAAAATAACTTTTAAGTGTTATAAGTGCTCTTAGAACTTGATGAAAGTGACAACTAATGGTTTCACCTGAGCGACGATAGAAAAAGCCAATTGTGCGATTTCTAATATTATATGCTAAAATATGTAGAAATTTGGCCACTTGTTCCTTAACACAACTATATCTAGAGTCTCTAAGAAGATTGGTCGTTCTTACAATATTAACTAAATGACCAAAGCCATCAAGCCCCATATGCAAAATGTCATGCGTCCTTTCATCAATTTATATTATTCTCATTAGCTCTTATCTAATTGCTTCCCTTTCTATTCCTGGCCTTTCAATTATCCTTTCGACCCAGGTAGCATATTGATAAATATGAAGTAAAGTAACAAGCCAACCCATGTATGCAGTAATAGCAGCAACACAATTTCTCTCAAATTCCCTCATTATCTACATAATATCACATTAAGTGTCAAAGACATCTATATAATGTCTTATTTATAAATTATTATTACAAGTTCCAATCACACAATAGTGAAGACCAAGCTTGAAATATAAATGTAAGAGTAATATAGAGTGATGTAACAAATATGGTATATAAACCCATTATAATATCAGAAGATTTCTGATTTAAATGAGTTCTAATAGAAGATGAAAATGCTTTCATGCTCTATTTTTGCATGATAGTATGCAGCCAGTTCTTACACATATGAATTGACTCCATATATGAATTCATATGTGACTCCACCATAGCATGTGAGATTGCCATTGAAATGTTTTATTGTAATTGATGCGTGGAAAATGCAATAAAAAGGTGAATAAAATCATACTTTATTATAACTACGAAAAATGCATTTTTAAAATAAGACAAGAGGAGAACTTTTACTGAATAAAAGAATAAAGTGATGCCTAAGAAAAATGGAATGTTATACACAAAAATCATAATATCTTGACCAACAGTAACTTTGTAAGTTCTAGGAAGCTCATCAAGAACTTAAGATATTCTTATCAAGAAGTTAAGGATGCATCAAAATATGTATGAAAACCAAAAATTGGATTCTTAGAAAAATATCTTATGAAGCTATTTCCAAAAAGATTATAATTAAGAATAACGAAACAAATGACATTAAGCTTACTCTGCTATGAGGCATTATAACCATATTTTAAGATTTGGTTCATTGTCAAAATTTAAAAAATAAGCACTCAAATTGACTAAAAAGACATTTTATAAAATGCGAAGTAAATAATGCTATTCCAATAGAACACACTACATTATTTAGCATAAACACTGTGAACTACAAAATAAAAATTAAATTAAATACTAAAAAATAAACTACAAAATTTATACCATAAACCCCATTAAAAACTGTAAACCATAAAAATTATAAACACTGTGATCCAAAGCTAAATCCGAAAATCATAACCATATGTACAGATAAACATTAGACATTTGTTTCAATTGAGAATGAAATGGAATGTTATATTAGACATTTGTTTCAACTAAAGGAGTAATCTCATCAACCAGCTGAATTTTTTTAATTTTTAGGATGCAGCTTTCTATTAGAATGAAATGCATATGCTGCTTAAGCATCAATCCCTATGTTAAATATTTTACTTATCAGTTACTATGTTAAAATTGTAAACTAGTCAAAGTTATTAATACAATTATAGCATTCACTAAATTGATAACATCAACACAAACATTTTAAAAACCAAACATTTTAAAAACTAGTCAAAGTGCCTTTCTTTCTTATTCTTACTCATTTTCAATCTTAAAAATAAAGACAAAAACAAAAGGAGAGAAAATAATTTTAATTTTACTTGAATATATTGATTCTAGGATCAAGGAATTAAAGATCATATTGGAATGAAACCATAAACCAACAATAACAAAAATAGAAACTAATAGATCACTAATGTAGGATTATATGACATTTTTAATTACTATCGATATTTCTAATTAATATAATAATACAATGTCTTCATTTTACCAATTAAATACATAGAATGGAAGGTTCTGACCTTGTAAGCACCTTTCAATATCAATATACTATTACAAGTTATGCTAATTATCTATGTATATCACAGAAACCAAGGGTAGGGAGCAAGCATTTGAAACTCTAAAGTGTCATCTGATAGTTGAGACAAAACAAATGATAGTTCTTTGAAACTTCTAAACCAAAGTGACCAATTGCAAGCATTTTCCTATATTGTTAAAATCCCAAAAATTAAAGAAAGAAGAATGGAATGTTACATTTAGTTTCAATTGAGAAATTTCTTATGATTGGAACAATCCCTCCTTATATTGTACCCTACATCTAATTTTCTCTCCACCAGTAGCAAACCTAATGGAGTTCCAACCGCATAAATAGTATTGTCTATATAAGAACTTGCAATCTTGGGTGGTACAATGGGACCTCATAGAGCTCTACTCTCTAATTCAAAAATTGGACTTCTAAAATATTAATCATAATCCATTGAAAGCTACCCAGAAATTAGATTTCATGCTCAAAGCAACAACTAAAAAATTTTCCTCATTCTCTCGTGACCCAAAATGATAGAATGGAAGGTTCTAACGTTCTAGCAGAATGTAATTTCAAAGACCAATATCTTATGCAAAATTAGTTTAATGGGTAGAACAGCAGAACGCACATTTGATCAAATGATAAAATATTCAAAATGCATGACAAGCCCAGATATAACAATAGAAATCAAAATTCAACGAACCTAAAATTGAGAAGCAAATCCTGGAAGCAACTCAATAAAATTCTATAACGGAGTAATCCTGGTCAAAGCAAATCACAAAAAATAAATGATTAACAATGGGTATCAATAAAATAATTTTAAAAAATCAAACCCAGATGTAAAAAGCCTTAAAAAAATAAACCTAGATGTAACAATCTTACCTTTCTTCGATAGGGAGAATGAAAATGAGTGAGAGGGAGAAGTAATGAGTAAAAGGGAATAATGCGAGGTTTTCCTCAAAAGCCAAAATGGATTAAGCGTAAGGGTTGTCAATAATCTAAGAAGTGAATGGCAAAATTATCCAATAAAAAATTATACTTGAAATGAAATGAATTATTATCAAATCCTAGCTAATTTAATAGGATTTTAAAATAATAATAATATAAATAAAATAAAATTTTAAAATGAAATGAAATCTAAAAATTTTTAATCCAAACATAAGAATTTTGATAGAATTCATTTAAAAATGTAATGAATTCCAATTTTTATGTATGCCAAACACACTATTAGTCAAATTAACTAATAACTATTTAAAAAACTGTTTGCCAATTATCTCTTGTGACCCAACAATAAGTCTAATTCAATTTAATTGAGCATAATATTTTGATATACAGTACTTTTTATGGAATCCTTGCTTTCCAGTACACAAATATCTCCTGCGACCTAAGTCTAATTCAATTTAATTGAGCATAATATTTTGACATACGGAACTTTTTTACGGAATCCTTGTTTTCCAGTACACAAAGATCCTCGGATTCTGCAGCAAGGACATGCTAATAGCTACACAGAAGGTACGGATTAAATACTCCACTATTGAATGCATCTTTTCCTTTCGGCCAAATTAACAATCATTGTTGAAATAACGTTTGCTTTCCATTGCCACGACCTAGATTCTGGATCTATATTTTGTTGGATCCTGCTTTCTTTGTCATCTTCTTCGTCACCCTTTCCAATTCTCTCTTTCTTTGTCATTTTCTTCTCACCCATTCTGATTCTCCCTGTTAAAAACCAGACAATCATACAATGCCAGGCTGCCAGCTTTTTGAATTTTATGAACAATCAAAGAGTATATCATTGAATCTTGATTAGTTAATCCGACAGCTAATGATTGAGGAGACAAGAAAGACATACTGCTCCCATAATTTGTACCTGCCTGCACTTATAGGCTCCTAAACAGCTTATTTTATGCATATGTTGCCAACTTAACAACAATGAGACTAAAAAATAAATAAGAAACGGAGCTTGATCTTTTCAAAAGGTGAAAGTTTTTACAATTGAATTGTCTTTTTTCTCAAACTTTAAAATAAATGAGTCCAATAAAAAAATATAAATCTTAATGTAAAAATAATAATATAATAGTAAAAATATTCAATTTTTCAATAAGTTAAACTTTTTGTATAATTATTCTAAAAATAATATTTGATACTAAAAGAACGATGGAGTGAAGCAATAATAGATGAGTCTTTTCATGCTATATATTATAATATTAGAGATAAAATATTACCTTACCTTATATCTCAAATTAGAAGGTAGATTTTTTCCCATTCTCATGCCCTGTAGGACAACAAAGCTCCACAAGTACTTGTGAGAAATGACAATCAATAAGAAGATTATAAATTTATATGTAATTATTAAATAATTTCAAATATTAGTAAATAAAGAAGAAAAAGAAAATTTCTATATTTAAATATTATAAATTATAAATAATCAACAAAATTTTATGAGTCTTAAGTCATATATAATTGATTTAAATAAATTGAATCTTAAAAAAAATAAATTGATATATAACCAACAAAATATTATTAATTTCTACTATCATCAATTCAAGTGAATTCTTAACGTATTGTCAATTTTTAAACAATTAAATTATTAAAATGAGTAAAATAATAATATATATGAGTATATATATATATATATATATATATATATATATATATATATTAGTACATAAAATAAAAATATAATAATTTTATAATAGTGGGGCTTTATGAAATAACACAAGGTATATTGAAACACATTAATAATTTTATATTATCAATGATCTTGCTTGGGGTGAAAATTTATTTCATGCCTAATCTTCCGGATTAAAGAATCATATCATCCTCAAACTTTATCCGGACAATGCCTGTGGAATATTGGGCATTTTGCCATCTCTATTTGATGCAAGAACATGAGTTTGACACGAGCATATGATCTGAGTGCATATATTGAAACACATTAATAGCACTGCTTCTTAAAAATAGCATTCTGGATTTAGAGTTATTGGTCAGAATTATAATAAGAACTTCAAGATAAATGGCATAAGTGCATAACCAAAATTATCACAACATGATTACAACAGTGTTTCGCAGGAAGGAGCCTAAGGGCCCATGGTGTTCTTCATCCTATGCTTATTATATACTTACGAATATGGTATAAGTCTCCAATCAACCCTGGCTTGGCTTGCTCAGTCTAGTAATTCAGAATTAGCAACAGAAAGTAGAAAAGGCCTAACTTATACACAGCCAATGATGTTCATTGCCATGTTAGATCCATTAGTTTGCCATCAAGGCCACGCCCCACTTCTCACACGATTGAAACAGAGTTGCAGAAGCTAAAGCTGGCTTCAGCAGACACACCAAAACCTTCACATACTGAAACCATCAAAGTGAGTTTAAACGGCCTCGCAGAGTTGTATAACAGTGCTGAAGAGCTCATTGGCAGTCCACAAACTCAACAAGCTCTGCTTCGTCATTATCAGCAACGAAAGCACGCCGAGAAGGCCCTTGACATGTCAGTCGGATTGCTCGAGGTTTGTGAATCAGAAAGAGAATTGTTATTGTTGACGAAGCAACAAATACAAGATCTTCAGTCGGCTTTATGCCGTAAGGGTTCGGATTCAAGCATCAAAAGCCATATCTATGCTTATATAAGTTTTAGAAAAAATGCCAAGAAGGAAATCTCCAAGAACCTTAAGATGTTGAAGACAATGGAAAGCAGCTTCAAAGCATACCCTCTCTCAGATGAAAATCACCATCTTTCAATGGTGATCAATGTGCTAGCAGAGTTGAACGCTGTATCAATCTTGTTCTTCAAGAAACTCCTACTTTTTATTTATGTTCCAGAATTGAAGAAAAATTCTAGTGGGCGGTCTTTGATTTCAAGAATGATTTCAAATGGGTTTGACAGAGAAAAAATGATCATAAATGAGATGGAGGGTATTGATATTGATATTACTCTGTACTCCTTTCATAGAAGTGCAAGGAAAACTGATGCTGAGGCTGATTTGCAAAATGTAAGGAGAAGATTAGAGGAAGTGGATGTCAGCATTAAGGGGCTAGAAACTGGATTAGATTGTCTTTTTAAGTGCCTGATAAAACACAGGGTGTCACTTCTCAATCTTTTCACAGCTTAGGTTGTCTGTCTTGGTTTGAATTTTGTAAATTTTGCAATATAGATGGCGAACATATTTTCATAATATTAAGGATTTTTTTTGTTGCCGTTAGAGAAATCTTTAGGCAGCTTGGATGGTGATCCAGATGATGTAGCAATGAGTTCTGTTGCTTGAATTTATCTCTTGTATCTTGTGTTGCAATGCATTGAATAATCCTGATGTCTACTGATTAACATAACCATTAATTTGGTCCTCTGGAAAAATAGTGGTTGCACTTAGTTTTCAATCTCACATTTTCGTCATTGCCAAGATCTCAGATTTACATCAATTTGGCTTTCCTAAATACTAAGTCAATTATATTTTAGTACTATGATTTTTGTTTCAGTAATTTTATATGTACTGAAAATAAAAACTAAAATTAAATTTCAAATATAAAATTGTTATAATTGAATATAGAAGGTTAGAATAAATTTATAAAAGCTCAATACAATTAATTAGAAAATTTGAAATCCATTTTTAAGTCTCACTTTTCAGTATATGTTGAATTTTTTATTCGTTCGGTGTTAACATAAAATCTTCAATGCGGAAAACAATTTTCCTTTATTCTTTTTCTTCCTTCTTCTCCATTGTATCGGAGCTAGTTCTATGATGCCTTAATAATTCCTTATCACGCAAATCCTAAATTGCAGCCTAGGGAGCCCTAAGAATCATACCATGGAAAATGGGATTCAACCATCAATTTTTTTACTTGTTTCTTTTGAATTTAGAGAGATAAAAGATAAATATTTTTAATCATAGGGCCATTTTTTTTATTGGAATCCATCAATTCAATTAAAAAAGATTACTTTGCTGTCCCCTTTTCCTCCTAAATTAACATTCTTAATTTCTTTTGAAACCGAAGAGGACTCATATTCCAGAAAATGCATCCTCAAAATTTTCAAATTTAGGGAAAGACTTAGAATTTAGAAATTATGAACTAAATTGGTGTAATCATTGATTTCAGGAGCTGAATTGGTGTTTTTCTATAATTTTTTTTTAAAAAAAAGACTTTCTACTATTAATTATTAACATGGTTCAATTTTTGATTTCCACTAACAATTTCAAATTTCAACCTTTTCAAAGTAAAACTAGATAATAAAATATTGAGATTTCTCTCCGTATTTTTTGGATTTTAGATCTTCATCTTTCGTCAACAGTCATTGCATTTGCACACGAAAGTATATATACTTTTGTGCATGTAAATTTTGAGCCTTTACCAAAAATTGGAATTTTAATTGTGTGTTTTGTGCACTCTAAATTCTTTAATTAATAAATCAATAGCCAGCAAGAAAAGTTGGCTCACTTTTAAATTCCCGTGCTCTTTCCAAATCACCTTGTAGCCCTAAACAAGGGGAAAAAGTTAATAATTTTGCCAATCTAATTAATTTATATCAATCAACTGATTTACTTTTCAAAAAGATTTTGACATCTATAGACTTTCGTAATATTCCTATTATACTTCAATTAAGTCTAATTATTCCTCTAATTGTTAAATTAGATGCAATATCTTATAATTAACCATATATATCTATGTCAGTGAATCTATTTGTCAATTTAGTCGTCACAATAAGATTACACAAAGAAGATTTTAAAAAGTCAATTGAATCAATTCAAGAAAATAAATTTTCTTTTAATACTAATTAAATCATACAATGGTGAAACTAGATTGATAATTAATTTTTAATGATTATATTGTTTTGATATTCAGAAAAATTGGAAAAATAAAAAAATGCAAGAAAACTTTGGTGAAAAATGGAATGAAAATAAAAAATAAAGATAAAATATTTGACAATCAGAAATTTAATTCAAACCGTAATAAATAATAAATAATTGGATAAAATTTTAAGCGGGTCTGAAAATCAAGTTCCCGCTCGCTTCGTACTTCCCTAAAATTGGTGTGTCCCTCCGCTCTCTTGTTCCCCCCAGCACTCCTTGTTTGAGCTCCTCCGTGAGGCAGTGCCCTCCAACGTCTCTTTCTCTCTCTCTTCCTTTCAGCTCCTTTGTCTTCGTTGCCATGGGAAGGAAACGCAAGTCGGTGAAAGTTGCCGAGCCTGCATCTCCGGTTCCATCCGAAAACGAAAGCCCCGAGCGCACGGACGAGGAAGCTGATATTGTGTCGCTGGTTCCTTCAAATCGGAAAAAGCCTAAGCGATCTAGTGCAGGCTCCGACTGCAGCTTCGTTGGAAAGCCTATTCCGGCCAGCGAAGCTCTGGAGAAATGGCCACAGCGATACCGATCTAAGGTGCTTATTTTTTTATTTTTCTTCTCTCAAAGTTCTTGCTTTTACAACTTTTTGTAGTATTTTCCCCTTAACTTATTCCGTATATGACGTTAACCTGCTATTTTCTCACACTTCTGCTTTCTACTGGCTGCAGAAGGGGGAGAAAGCGAGCTTATCCCAGAGCTCTAAAGAGTGAGATTTTGGGATTTCCAGTTGAATAATGCAATTTGGCCTATTTTTCCTCTAGTCATCCTTCTGCGATTATGGTATGTAGGTGAATTTAATTTGTATTCTGGTATAGGGGATCGAATGAAGAGGATGAAGTTTTACAAGCTAAGTGTCATTACAGCCAAGCCAGGGTGGACGGTGTGCTGTATAAACTCGATGATAATGCTTATGTCAAGGTGTGAAGGCACATTTTTATTACGTTACTATGCTATACGTGCGTATAGCTATATGGGTATATAGATAGAAATTGATCATGTAAAAGTTAGCACCGTTATTGCTAGCCAATAATGAAATTTGAATGCTATTCTCTGAATTGCAATTAAAGTTGATATTTATTAAAGGGGCCCCATAACAGCAGAAACAGTTAATATATTCAACAGTCCTTTTTTTTTCTGTTGCAATAATAGTTAGGAAACTGATCACTTGTGTGTAATATTCACTTTGTTGTAAAATATTTTCTGATTTTGTGTTTCCACTCCCTTTTCAGCTGTACAAGTAGCTGTACAGGGTATAAAGGCTGATTTCGATATCACATATAAATATTTGATTTCTCTAAAACTTTGCCCATTAATTGTCCAATGAAATATTCCTGCGCATTGATGGTTTCATAATTAACACAATTTCCCCGTAAATGTCATTGTGTTTCCTTGTTCTATATAGGCTGAAAATTTTGAAAGTTATGATGTCTGCGCTCTCCACATTCTCTCTTCAAGTTACTGTATGTTAATTTTGCTACTATCAGGCTGAAGATGGGAAGCCTGATTATATTGCAAGAATCATCGAGTTTTTTGAAACTGTTGATAAGGAGCTATACTTCAGAGCCCTGTGGTTTTATAGAGCCGAGGACACGGTGAGGTCACCTTTTTGTTAGTTAATCTTGATCTATCTTTGAACTACATTGGTATTTAGGCCCTTTAATTTATGAATTTTGAATTTGGGCAGGTGATTAGGGACCATGCAGATCTTATTGACAAAACCCGAGTGTTCATATCTGATGTGAAGGATGACAATCCACTTGATTGCATCGTTTCAAAAGTAAAAATTGCTCAAATATCTCCAAATGTAAGGGCTTCACTTTGTTTTGTTCTTAACACCAGCTAATCTTTAGCTTGCTTGTAATTACTTGAAAATTTTGCATGTTACAGGTTGACTTGGCTTTTAAAGAGAAAACTATCCCTCCGTGCGATCTCTATTACGATATGAAGTACAACATACCGTACTTAACGTTTTCCAACCTTGCCACTGGTACCTTGTTTTTACTATCATTAGATTCGATGATAAAAAATTATTCCATAATGATTGTTACTTTTGCTGTTGCAGCTCATTAAATTTTGTAATTCACCATGCTATACTTTGGTATTCCAGAAGCAATTGGAACAGAGTACGATACTTCTTCAACAATTTCGAGTGAGTCTGGGTCCAACGTTGGAGTAAACGACAGTAAAGACGCTAAAGAAAAAACTCTTCAAAGTGATAAGTCCGATAGGTCTGAGTGGACTTTATTGGACTTGTACGCTGGGTGTGGAGCTATGTCCACCGGGCTTTGCATCGGTGCTTCCCTATCTGGTGTCAAACTAGTCACAGTAAGTTGACTAAATTATATTAAACAATATTTAGTATTTATTTCTGTTCATCACTTGAGCATTGATTCAATGAATTGATGGTGTTGCATTTGATTTTTAAAGAGGTGGGCTGTTGACATTAATTCTCATGCATGTAAAAGTTTGAAGTTGAATCACCCTGAGACTGAGGTAATTTTTAGTTCGCACGCTGTATTTGTCGTCTGGCTGCTGTCTTCTTAACTTCTTTCTTGAACTTGTTTTGTTCTCTAAACGGACAATTAGGTGAGAAATGAGGCTGCTGAAGATTTTTTGCTTCTCCTACAAGCTTGGGAAAAGCTTTGCACAGAATATTTATTGTTAGAATCAGATGGATCAGATTCCAATCTTGATAAGGATGATGGCAGTTCCGATGAAGATGAGGGTGAGGAAAAAGCCTCAGCAAGTCCTTCTGATCCTGAAGAGTTTGAGGTGCAAAGGTTGTTGGCTATATGTCATGGAGATCCCAATGGGGTCAAGAAACCTGGATTATATTTTAAGGTATCTCAGCGTCTTCATGTTTAGTACTACGAAGTGCTTAATTTCATTTGGCAGAAGATATTGTCTGATTTTCAAGGCACGAGTTTCTTCTACTATAGAATGTATTTCATTTTGAAAGAGCTGGGCAGCATGGTATCACACTGCATCTAATATTTGATTCATTGATCAAGAAACGAATTTCTCTAGTTTATGCAATTTTATCTATCAATTAGATAATTTGCTTCTCATTTTTCAGAAATTTTGCCATGAAAATTTGATATTAACTCATCATTCTTTCTGCTTTCTTATCATCTAGGTGCGCTGGAAGGGTTATGGGCCCAGCGAGGACACCTGGGAGCCTCTTGATGGCTTGAGGTGCGCAAATTTTCAGCAATTTTTTTTTTATTTCTCGTCTGTTTTATGTCGTAAGTCGATTGAGTTGTGATATTCTAATAATGATTACGCTTCTATCAGCAATTGTAAGGAAAAATTGAGAGAATTTGTGATAAACGGATACAAGAAAAAGTTGTTGCCTCTTCCTGTGAGTAGCCATTTGTCTTTGTTATTAATTTTGGTTTAGGTGCTGGTGTTTTTTCTTTTCTTACATCGGAATGGTAATTGGTTTAAGTCCTTGTTTTTATGATACTTATTAGGGTGATGTTGATTTCATTTGCGGGGGACCCCCTTGTCAAGGAGTAAGTGGCTTCAACCGTTTTAGGAATCGTCAAGCACCGTTAGAGGATATAAAAAATCGTCAACTGCTGGTCTTCATGGATATAATTAATTATTTGAAGCCAAAGTACGTTCTCATGGAGAATGTAGTTGACATATTGAAGTTTGCTGGTGGTTTCTTGGGTCGTTATGCCATTGGGCGTCTTGTAGCAATGAACTATCAAGCTAGAATGGGAATGATGGCTGCAGGATCTTATGGTCTTCCACAATTCCGTATGCGCGTTTTCCTTTGGGGAGCTCGTCCTACAGAAGTAAGGCTTTGATTTAGTTGAAATTTTTTCTTGGTCATAATTACGTTAGATACTAATGATAAATACGTTCATTCATCATTTATTTATTTATTTATTTTTCATTGTTGGTAGAAATTGCCTCAATATCCACTGCCAACTCATGAGGTGGTATCAAGAGGCTTCGTACCCAGTGAGTTTGAAGTAAGCACCCCATTATATTAGATTTCATGTTTCTACAGTTTGATTAAGGAGAACTGTCTTTATTTTATTTTCATCGTAGAGTTTTAATGATCGTCACATTAACAGGAAATTACAGTTGCTTATGATGATAAGCAATCTTGTCAACTGGCTGATGCTCTTTTCCTTGGGGATGCAATCTCTGATCTTCCACCAGTATGTTAGTTTTATGTTAAAATATCTTTTTGTTAACCTTGCAGATTGAATCAGCACAGTATTTTGATCTTTATTTCTCTTTTTTTAATTTACATTAATTAGGCCACAAACGATGAAAGTCAAGATGAGAGGAAATATGGAACAACTGCTGAGACTGAGTTCCAAAAATATATAAGATTAAGGAGAAATGGTATGCTTCATGTCTATTTATATCTACTTTACTTTATTTTGCATGTTAAAATAAATATTTGAGACCTACCTATATGATAGTATTGTGTCCTGTTGAGCCTTTTCATCTAAAATTCCCGTTATGTCATGACAGGTTTTGTACACAGTCCAATATCTAACACTACTAGTTGTGCCTTAATCACATTAATTTTGATTTCTAGTATTAGTTGATTTTTCGTGTTGAAATAAGTAAATTTGTCATATGATCTCCTTCACCTTGGATTGTAGTATTTTACTATTCCATAAAACATGGTAGCCACAAAATATTGTTACAATGTTAGTGTATGGAAAAGTTGAGCCCAGGCAATGTAGCCCTTCGGGAAGTGCTTCATATATTTTAATCTTACTCATTTCCCTCATGTTTTAAAGTTTAAACATTGGATTAAGTCTAAAAAAATAATCTAATGACAAAAACAGCCTCAGGGAGAAGGCGCGCATCTACATAATTTTGTGTATTTAGTATGACTCTCCTGTAAAAGAGAGAAATACTTAATTCTAGAGGTAGAAGTTTTCTGCTTCATGAGTAAGATAAAGAAATATGTGGTGAACTTCTTTTGTGTGGAAATTTAGGTGGCTGTAAATTGCATTTTTATTTTCCTGGCTAAAGTTAAAAATTTCTTTTACTCTAAAGCAAAATTTTCCTATCTTCTTCAATGCACCATTATGCATCTATTATTGCTTTAATGTAGTCGTGCATACCTTTTATTAATTTCTATATGTAATATTAGAATTGCTTATTTTTTTATACTCTTATTTGAGCTGTGGTCTTTATTCTGCTCTACAGAAATGGCAGGTCACATGGATACTTCTCAAAGCACACATGGTCGCATGCTGTATGATCATCGTCCTCTGCAGTTGAACCCAGATGATTTTGAGAGAGTTTGTAACATTCCTAAGAAAAAGGTTCAGCAACTTGATCTTATAAGCTGTTGTAAATTTTCATTGAAAGTTTTAGTTTAAATGTTGCCAATTAGCCTTTTTTGCTTTCAGGGAGCAAACTTTAGGGACCTGCCAGGTGTAATTGTTAATTCAGAGAACAAAGTTGAATGGGATCCATCCGTTGAGAGAGTGTTGGTTAAATCAGGAAAGCCCCTGGTACTATTCTTGTTCTGTGGTTTTATCTATGAGCCCCTTTCTTTTGACAATGATCTTTTGTCAAATTGCAAAACACATCTAATATACATTCTTTCTGTGAATAGGTTCCTGATTATGCAATGACTTTTGTCAGGGGAACCTCAACTAAGTAAGTGCCTTTCTATATATTGGTAATTTGCTAAATAGTATTGCTATTCACACAATTTTTATCACTTATGGTTATAGTAGCTGTTACATTGTGAATAATTATGGGTTAATGATGAAGATAATTAATATAGTTCAAATTCATTTTGAAAAGCATGAGTTGCAACTCCAGATTTATGATCACACCATATAATGCAATACTAATGAATAGATTTGTCATATCATGAATCATACGATAAATTTACATTCAAATTTTTTGCCTTCTGCAAAATTAATTACGTGAATGACAGTATTCTTCTATTCTGTCTTAGACGAACTCTTTTCTAAGTCGTAATGCAATTTAATAACAGGCCATTTGGTCGTTTGTGGTGGGATGAAATTGTGGCAACAGTTGTGGGAAGGGCTGAGCCTCACAATCAGGTTTTTCATTATTGTGAATGTGTTTTGTTTTATGGTTGTCTTGTATCAGCATAGGCAATGTCTTAGGTTATTTAACGTTGCCAGGCCCTTCTCCACCCTGCACAAGACCGAGTGCTTACAATTCGAGAGAATGCAAGACTACAGGGATTTCCTGACTGCTACCAACTTTGTGGGCCTGTAAAGGAAAGGTATTTTGATTAGCATCTGTTATCATTGATATACAACTATACAAAGATCAAACATTCTTCTTGACTTGCACCCAATAGTTTAAATTTTTAGTTGATCTTGACATGAATCAGGTTTTCTGCATTTTTTTTTTTACTTTTCCCTCTACCTTTCTCATACCATAATTGAATTTCGACGAAAGGTTCAAATAGGTTTATGGTTGCAGTCATATTAGTTATGCCATTGTTCTCATACGTGTCGTATAAATGGGAAGCTCACACTTTGTTTACAGTTTCATAATAGTTATGCAACTGATTTGCTTGAGTTATTTATGTTAACCACTGGCATAATCAACTGTGCTGAATCAACTCAGATCCAAAAGCTGGCTTTATAATTCTGGGAATTACCATCATTGTCTATTTTAGCATTAATTGTTGTTTGGCCTTTTTTTTTTCCCCCTATGTCATTGTATACAGGTACGTACAAGTTGGAAATGCTGTGGCTGTTCCGGTTGCTCTTGCTCTTGGATACACATTTGGAATGGCATGCCAAGGTTTGTCTGATGACAAGCCTCTGACAACCATTCCATTCAAGTTTCCAAGTTGTCTTGCACGTTCTAATTCACAAGGCATTACAAATGACGATTCCAGTTGAGATTACACATTGCATTTGCTACTAATTGATTGCTTTGTCATTCTATCTGATGGCTTTAAAATGAAAAAGCTCTGTTGTAAAGCTCTCGTTGCCGTTTACTGTCATTATTAGAGGAGGGAATTGTTGATGAACCGCTGAATTGATTGTATCCCAAGACTATGTATAACTAATTCTATTGGTTTAGCATTTAGGAATTATATGCAATGATTATTTAAATTCAGACTTAATTTCTCTCATGTGCCTTGTTGATTTTCTTTACTTGCAATTTTGCAACGTCAGTTTCCTCTACGGAAGTTTGTGTTGAAACGAGGCCATCAGAAGTTTAGAGTATGTTTGTTTTCTATTTTTAAAAACAATTTTTTATCTTTAAAAACAAAAGATTTTGTTTAACAAGTTTATAGAATTTGTTTTTAAAAATTATTTTCTAAATGTGTAATTTAAAATTAAAAAAGTAGAGATAATTTTTAATTATTTTCTGAATATGCTTTATTTTGAATGTCAATTTTATAATTAAATAAAATGTTTTTTTTTATAATATTAATTATTTTTTAATCTTAATTTTTCTTAAATTTAAAAATAATTTTAAGGATAAAAAAATAATCATTGAGAACAGTTTTTAAAATCATCAAAACAAAAACATCCAAACACTCTTAATTCAATCCATTTTCTAAGAAACAGCTCCAATCCAGCTCAGTGTGATTTATAATTCCAACATGAAATTAGAGATGAAGGAGAAATAATTGACCGGGCATGGGAGTTTGTATGGTTTCTTTAGAAGTTCATCTTGGTCGTAGGTTTATTAACTATATCTACAAAATTTATATACACTATTCTTCGTTGAAGCAAATAGAATTGAAGCAAATTAAAATAATATTCTGGCTGATTAATTATGAATAATAATATATATTCTTATTCATTCAAATGAGTGGCTTTACCGTGCGCATAAACTTCCATAGGATCAATTTTATGGATGGCTACAACAAAATTTTATTCTTTAATTTCGATAGACTTTGAAAAAGAAAATTGATGGAGCTCACTAAAATTAAAGGCCAATATCTTATGCTATTAGCAGCATTATAAAATTGGTGCTATTATAGTCTCTACTTATACCTGATAAAAAATTTTATAAATATTAAAATTGAGTTTCGAATCTTTTATATTAATTTTTATAAATTTGCTCTATCATCTTACATAATATGTGACCAAACTAAACAAAGCATACCATAATGACGGGGCGGCAGAAATGTTTAATGAATTTATGAAGGAATATCGTAAATGGTATAATGCAGAAGCTTGAGATCTAACTTCACTTTAATCACATGCGAGTCACGGGTGAACGCTGGCCATATGTGGGATCACATCACATGCCCCCAAATTGTGAGTTCTCTGCCTAAATCACATGATCAGATGGAAATTTAACTGAAATTGGAGCTTTGCATTTGAAGATGAAACCAATTTAACGGAAATTATCAACGGTCACATGGCGTCTCGAAGAAGAATACTAATAATTTAAGAAAGAAAAAATATGCCGACTTCTCCATACTATGAACATTTAATTCAAGTGAAATCTAAGGTTCGATGAAAGATTTTACCCTTCTCCCTTTTTGGTATCTTGATAGATCAGGAATAGCATGTAAGTGAGTCTAATAAATTAGTCCCTCTTATTACCATAAGAAGAAATGTGTTTTTAATTTTATTTACTAGAATCGATAGTTCTAAGTTTTGCCTCTATGGAACTCATGGACAGTATACTCATCTTTTCACCTATAATATAATTTAACTAAAGTTTGTTTAAATAAGTCAAATTTTTTTTTGATTTATATTACATTATATATACATAAATATAAGAGAGACTGTAAGTTGTAACAGTTACTTGCATGAATTTTTGTAGAACAGTGTTGCAACCGTATCAAATAAAAATTGCAGAGTGATATATTAACCCTAATTGATTCAAATGGTTGGAATTCAGTACCTTTTAAGTAAAGTTTTGAATTTAAACCTTATAAATGAAGAAAAATTAATGTTGGAAGGGCTTTCCCTCCCACTGAATCCAACCTAATTTGGCTCCCAATTAATCAGGATCTAATGAGACTTACTAAATATTAAGATCCTATTAAAAAAAAATTGCAGAACGATATAATATATAATAAGATTCACTGCTCCTCCCCTCCAAAGAGAAAGGTGACCCTCGAGGCCACACATGGCTGCTTATTTAAAAAAGTTCTATTCTTATTGCAACTCTACAATATTAAACCAAGTTTAATTAATCAAATCAGCCAATCATTCATTCAATAAACTAAATTATCAGTCAATTTCTCAAAAATTATCGCAGGCTTACAATTTATCGTTTACTAACATGAAACCAAAATCAATTTGAAGAAGTTTCACAAAGTGCAATTATTTCTTTTTAGTGGAAGTGCATCTTCACTTGCAAGACTATTCAAGTGCATCAGGGGCCAATTAACTCAAGTTCATCCCATCACTGCTAGATACTGTCCCATCACATCTGCATGAAGACATTGAAGAGAATTCTAACTTTTGAAGTAAGATTTTTCATACTGTGCAAAAAGAGAAATAGAACGTAGAATAGAAAACATGTAGGTACCACAAATATGAAATCCTCTACATTTCATGAGTCTATCTTTTTCTTACTGTAATAAAAATTTTTCTCATGTAAGATAGAATGCCTTTCTTGCATGTAATGGATCAGAATTTTTCTTACTGTTGAAATAAGATAGAGTGCCTTTTATGAGCCTAAAAGATTTTTTGTTTTTTTACATAGGAGAGTGAGGAAGAGGGAATGCAAGTAACATTACTCTTTAAGATAAAACAGGCTAATCTTGGCAAATACACAATAGAATAAAGATTGATAAAATGTGCAAACTTGCAGTTAGCACAGCTAACTGTGGTTTCTGAAATTTAGAACATGCAGAGGGTATAGGAGGAAAAATACTTATGCAAATTCAATGTATTATATTAAGTTTTCAAATTAATAATTCAAATACCAAATTAAATAACTGTGAATTTTCAGCACAAGAAAAATTAATTTTCATTAATTTTTTAAAAAACCTACTAAGTCATTCATGATTAAATATAAATGAGAATTTAAAGTACAAGAGGACAAGCATAAGGTGCATTCTAAATTAAAACAACGGCAAGTACGGCAACAAAATGTCGTTGGTGCGAGAGATTATTTTAATTAAGAAAAATGTTCCTTCTTTACAATCCAATCCAACCCAAGTTGCAAATTTCTTACGTTATTGTCTCTCATTTGAGAATAATTATGTTTCTTAGATACATTGCTCCTGAAATGTAATGTTGTTTTAAGGTACAAATACACACAGAAAAACACGGCAGACAAAGAGAATCAGATTCTCAAATATACAATAAACAATTGATTCCTACACATTCCCCCCTCCCTCTTTCGTTAGCTCCTTAAGTACCCTTTCTCTTCCACCATCATTAACAAAAACCAAACAACCAGCAGAAGCAACAGGACTGCTAAGCTGTCATGTTTTCATTATGCTAACATATCAATTTCCAAGTTAGAAGATAATATCATCATTTTATTATCGATTGCCCCTTGTCTCCTAAGAACAGTAAATGGTCTGGCATCAAAGCACCTCATGGTCTCCACTATTCATACCCACTGGAGGATAAACTATTGCAAATTCAACAAAACATTGTTCCAGTGTCCCCTCTCCCCCAAAAAAAGATTTTTTTTTTTTAACTCAATGTTAGCCTAGATTCCAGGCTTATGATGCAATCTTTTGGCTACAACTCACTATAATGGTGGAGATAGCTACAATTTTCTAAATCCATCCCTCTCTGATTCTTTGAAGTAATGCATAAATTTGACAGATTTGTTGATTCAATACCAAATCAATTAAGAAAATGTTAGTTGCACTTAAATTTGTGCATAAACTCTCACTTAATTATGATTTAACAGAATTTGAGTGGATAATTTCAGTTTAACTCAATTTGTGACGTGTGCTATTGAGTGAGACATTATGAACAAAAATAAGTTAGTTTAGCACAACTCATCAATTATAAAGACATGATTATATAGAGATATTTTATACTATCAATTTTGATTGAGAATCTAACATTATCGATGGATGACAAGGGATGCAGGGAAGCATACAACAGCAATGGCCGGCAGGCTGTGTTTATCACATTTTATTGAAGCTCAACGTTGCCCATTTTATGGCCAAGCAAGAGTTAGCAGATTGTTGGGCTAAGATGTCACAAAGGCATCAGAAACGGAGGGATACCCACATTGGCGTCACATGCACATATACTCAAATAATTGGAAGGCATGAATAGAAAAAGTACACCAAGTTTAGGTCCCCCTTACCATGTTCCTATATATAAACAAATTGAAGGATAACAGCCAACCAAGCATCATTGAGTTTGAAGCAACTCTCTATTACCAAGCACAAAAATGGAGACCATTTCTTCATTTCCTTATGAACACCAGCCAGTTAGATCCATTAGCTTGCCCACAAGAACACACCCTTCTTATCAAAGATGTGAAGCACTTCTGAACCACCTGAAGCCATGCCACGAAAGATCTATTTCAATTCAAGATGATTTAGTTGTTCTTGCAGAATTGTACAACTGCATGGAGGAACTATTCCAATCTCCACAAACTCAACTAGTTCTTCTGCACTACCAAAGTGGAATATTAGTGGAAGAGGCTTTATCTGGCTCAGTCACATTGCTAGATGCGTGTGGCGTTGCAAGAGATTTATTGTTGGTTCTCAGGGAACATGTACAAACACTTCGGTCAGCTCTACGAAGAAGACAAGGAGATTCGAACATGGAAAGCAGCATTTCGGCTTATTTAAGCTTCAGGAAGAAGGCCAAGAAGGAAATTGCCAAGCAACTCGGGGCTCTGAAGAGAATGGAGAACAAAGTTAGCAACTTTCCTATAATGGGTCAAGATCAGAACCTGCTATTTTTGGTCAGAGTTCTAAAAGAGGCAAGCATAACAACTATTTCTATATTTCGTTCCTTGTTGTTGTTCTTGTCCATGAAAACAAAAGGGTCATCTTTGATCTCAAAATTGAACCCAATGAGACTGGTTTCTTCTGCAAAAGGGCAGAGAAATAATAATACCAGCGATTTTGAAGACATCAACGCTGCTCTGTGCTCTGTTCTTGAAAGATCAAGAAATGGTGATGTTAAGGTTGAAGTTGAAGGAGCGCAGAGGATTTTGGAGACATTGAATGTTGGGGTTGGAGGTCTTGAGAGTGGAATGGATTGCATATTCAGGTGTTTGGTGCAAAATAGAGTGTGTTTTCTTAATATGCTAGCTCATTAGCCTAAATGAGTGATGCTGTGATGTCAAATTCTTTGTAAATGTTAGAATGATTATGCAGTCCGCATTTTAGAGGATCTGCTCTCAAAAATCCAATGCCTGTATTAGAGAAGCCACATGATTCTAATGCAAGTTTTGCTACAAAATATTTCATGTTCGATAGTTGAGTATGTCTCTCATCGTGCGAAGTTTAGCTTCTCTACAATTCTTAATACATTTTAAATTTTCAAGTTTAGTAATTAATAAAAAATTATGATTTTTTTATTTTCATTAATTACAAGTAATTAAGAATAAAATAAACATCAACCTTCATGAAATATAATTTATATCAATTTTGTGTCAATTTTTTTTATTAATTTCATCCCTTATTTATTTAAATTTGTTCAATTTCATCCTTTAGAGATATATTTTTATCAATCTTGTTTGCTAGTGTGCACATCAAATTGATTAAAAAAATATTTGGTTGAAAAGTTAGTTACTATTAGATATTAAGATTGTTATGTTAACTTTTCATTATCATTTTGATGGATGCAACAGGATAGAAATAAATTGGATAAATTTAAATAAGAGAAGAAATTGATAAAATAAATATTTTTAAGAGTGAAATTAGATAAATATAAATAAATGAGATATGAAACTGATAAAAAAAATATGTTTAGATTGAAATTGATACACATAATATTTTATAGAATGAAAAAAATTAGGTACTCTTAAGAATAAATTATAAATTTAAAAGTGTGGGGTCCTTCAAAATTTTCATCACAGATTAATGATCATGTTTCATTTTCGTTATATAATGCATTTTATATACTTTGAAAGATCCGTATCCCTTTCTGCTAACACCTTTCTTCAAAGGCGAAACTACATATGCATATTTTAGAGGTAAAAAAAAATAAAAATAAGAAAAAGACAAAAAGGACTAGTATTTGATGTCTGATTGGTTGGTTGGTTGAAATTTTGAAAGGGCAATATGTAAACATAAGTAAGACATCCAACTCACGCAATTATCCCCATTAAGGTCTTCTTCTTTCCACCAATAATTTCCAAATTAATTCGCTGAAAAAATCCATAATTAAAATTTTTTTTGTCCAACAAGTTTTTTTTAATTTAAAACAGTATTAAATTTTTCTCAACCGAAAATCATAAATTTAAATAATATTTTTTTTGAAAAAAATTTAATTTCTCATTTATAAAGATAAAGATAGTGATTATTATATTTCTCAAATTATATAATTAATATCATTATTTTTTATTTTTATTTCTATTATAATTATTTATTTTTTTAAATTATAATATTAAAATGAATAAAAAATATTAAAATTAGTTATTAAATCTCATCTTAATAATGTCAAATACATAATTTTTTATTATATTCTTTTTTTATTATTTATTTTAGTTTTACGTATGAAGAGAGAGAGAGATGAATAATTATAATATAAATAAAAATAATAGAAAATAATATTATTTATAAAATTTAAAGTTTAAAGAATGTAATACAGGGAATAAATATTATATTTATTTTTTCTTTTTATTTATAAGAGTAACTCTAGAACAAAGTAGGCAGTAAGCTTGAAGCCCATTACTATCTATCGGGTCTGTTGGGGCTGCTCTTTGGATTTGGGACACTGATTATGTCCACAAGGAGGAGGCCCAAGCCCAAGTGGGTGATTGACCCAAAGATCTCTCCCCCATCCTCCTCCCATTTCAAGCATGCATGGACGTGAATTTGTACTTATATACAGTGTAGTGGTACTTACACCCTTATACCTTCACTCTCTTTCACTTTCCTTTCTAAGTTAAGAAAAGATAACTTTCTTAGATGGAAGAGATGAATTAGCAAATTTTTCTTGACGTAGAAAGATATACAAATGAGAATAGACATTAAATAATTGAGTAGCATTATTCTTGAATAAATGGTGCCATTTATGTATCACATGCTAGACAGACATATATCAACTCATCATTGAATTAGTTAAATAAATACATCGATGAATTTGACATATACGTTATTTTATCATATTAAATTATTAGAAAAATGTTATATAAAATTGAGTAAATTATTAAATTACTTTTTGGAATATAAAAGTTACATCATTTTTTTTGAAAAATTATTATATATCAACTAATTATAATTTATGAGAGATTTCAAATGTAATATCTCTTTTTTAAAGATGTATTTAATGTAAAAATTAAATAAAAATTAAAATTTTATGAATTTATATGATGTAAAACAAATTTTTGCAAAAAAATTGATATAATTTCTATTTTTCAAAAATTAATTTAGTAGCTTATTCTACAAAATTTTTTTCATAATAACTGCTCGTTCATATGATGAATATTCATGAAGTACGCTTCGCTCGATCGTGATTGTTCATTGAAGTTTCTGGTACGCTTGTAATACTGTCTTTGTCTATGTGGTTACCATGGCATCAAAGGGTGAAACGGTCTCATGCTCACACAGTTTTCCTTGTGTACGTCTAATATTGTCAAAGTAGAAATGATATACCAACAAGTCATCGGATCTTTAGTTGTTGATCCAGGCAAGGAATATAGATATTCAAATTTTGAAAATAATATTTACTGAGAGGAGAAAATTTTGATAATATTTTACTTTTTAAGTAGACAGTCTCATTTGATAATTTGCCAAAAAAAAAAACAAATGATATTTATATTTAAAAAAATATATGATATGTTTGGATATATTTAGATATATTTTTATTTTTATATTTTTAAAAATTATTTTCTTATTCTCAAAAATTATTTTTAGATGGAAGGAAAATAAAGAATAAACGATAGTTAGTATTTCAAATAATTTAATTACAAAATTAACATTAAGAAAATAAATTTTAAAAATAATTAAAAATTATTTTTATTTTTTAATTTTTAAGTTATACATTTAGATAATAATTTTTAAAAATAAAATTTGAAAATAGAACATGAAACAATTTGTTTAAAAAAATAAGAAAATAAAAAATTATTTTTGAAAGCAGAAAACAAACAGTCACACAATCATCCCTATTTTATCCTTGAGTACGTAGGTCGACAGCAATGATGATTAAATTAAAAATTTTCAACAAATTATTCGATTATTTACCATTAAGTCACACTTAAAAGTCTAATAGTTGTGGTTGATCTTTATTTACAAAAGTACGTGTTTGCTTGAGATAGAGTCAGGTTCAATAAGACATTTACATAAGCTCGATATTAATACTGTTAATCATGCATGCTTCCAACGTCTAACTGATGAGAAATTCATTGACGATATCAGCTGCCCAGTCATCTCTAAAGCTTCTTTAGATCTGAACAAAAGAAGCCATATCATTAAAATTTGGCCTTATTTATACAAAACAAGGCGGCACCTGCTTTTAACATTGCATCCGCCGCCGGCTTACTGCTTACTGCAATTCATCATTATTAATCATTATTTATTAATATTTATTTTTATTAATTATTATTTATCATTATTCACCTCCATTAAGTACGATTGATTATTATTTATTATGTTTGATTATCACTTGTGGATATTCACATCTATTGATAATTATTTGTTAGCCTTTTCCATTATTGATCAGCGTCTGTCACTGCTTACCATCATTAAACATAATTGATCAACACTCATCACTACTGATTACCGCTCATTGTTGACATCATTTGTCAACATTCATTACTTGCCACCATGCACCAATTGTTAACTGTTTTCATTGATCATTGTTTGCAGAAATTCATATCTATTGACCACTATTTGTTAGCATTTGTTATTATTAGCCATCACTTGTTATATTTATTATTATTAAATATAGTTGGCTGATACTCATAATTATTAATTATTACCCACTGTTGACACTATTTGTTAGCATCCACTGCTTGCCACTATGCGTCTACTGTTAACCATTATCATTGATCGCCTATTGTATTCATTATCATTGATCAACATTTGCAAGCATCTAAATCTATTAACCATTACTTACTGGCACTTATCATTATTGATTACCATTTAATACTACTTATCGCCATTAAACATAAATGGTTAATATTTATTATTGTTGATTATCACCTGCCATTAATACTATTTGTTGACATCTATTACTTGCTACCGTACACCTATTGTTGTTAATTCCTGCTCACCATCACTCGTTACCATTTATTATTATATAATGCCATTTACTACCATTGATCATGACCTACAGTTACCCTTCATTATTGACCAATATCCATCACTATTTATTACTATTGATTACCACCTATTATAATTGACCATTATCACCTATCATTATTTTTAAAAATATATAATTCCAAGAATCAAATGCTATTTAAATGTGACTTTGTCTAAACAAATATTTTACAAACTATTTATATTACATACATATGATAACAAATAGTTAATTGTATAACCTTATACCATTTTCTTTTTATATAATTATATATTAAATATTAAATAATATTATATTTTATTATTTCAATATCTCATTATATACTATCATATTGTTTAAGCAAACTCTTAATGTTCTAATCTTCGAATTGGTTGTCCTATTCGATGAGTTAAAAAAATAATATGAACATTTAAAAAAAGGTGTTGTTTACTGTGTTTATGAAAAAACAAGGGTTTTAAAATCTAGGATAGGTGGATGAAGCTGATAAGTTTACGTGTAAAAATGTTTGACACATTGAAACTATGAAAAATTGCAGAAATTCCCTATCTTGCGAAAGTAGCAGGAATTAATTTCGTTACATTAGCTTTCTAAAAGGGCCAACTGATCATCACCTAATTCTATTCATTATTAAACATGTGAGAAGTGGTTGTTGAATTGAAAGTTAGAAAGATCAAGAGTTATTTTTTTCCTTTGCAGGAATTTACCGTACATAAATGAAATTTCTTATAAAAAATTAAATAATTATAACATATTTTTAAAATTTTTTATGTATAGATAATTAAATATCTTAAATCAAATAATTATTATGTATTATATAAAATTAATTTAAATGATTTGATGGATAAAAATTAAAATAGAAATTATAGATTTAAAATGAATTAATAACTTTTTCATGTCATAAAAATAATTATTATTAAAATTTCTTACTAAAAAATTATTTAAGAAATAAAATGTAAAAAAGACAAATTATTATGAATATTTTAGTAAAAATACAAAAAAAATTATTTAAAATTATAAAGTATAAATATGTATAGTTGAAGAAAATAAAAAAGGCGGATTTTAGGGTGCCCTTGGGTTTTGGAACCAAAGGGACTTGGCACAATAAAACCCATTGATTTAAAGGGATAAAATTTAGGCTATTGGACTTTAGATGGAAGATGGTAAATAAAAAATGAGAACTCTTAAAAGTGGAAATTGCATTCTGACACTATAGATGACAACTTTTATTCCACAAATGAGGGCATTAGATAAAAATTAGCTTTATTACCTTATAATAAGGGCTTGAAAATAACATTTAAAATTATTTCATTATTTACAATATAATTATAGTTAAAAGTTATTATATATAAATCTTGACAATGTTAGTAATAAGAATTGAAATTAAATTTATGTATTTAATAGTTAAATGTAGAATTATATTTTGATACTACACTAAAATTTTGTATTGATATATACTTTCATAATTTTTTTGAAATTTTTTATATTTTTTCTTAAAATTTGTAATTTTATAAAAGATTTTATAAAAATTTTATAAATTTTTTTATATAACTTCAATTAATAAAATTGTAACTTTTTATGTAATTGTTATACATAAAGTCCATATAAAACATAAGTTTTGTAAAACAAAATTAAAATATTTTATATAAAAATTTTAATTGTTATGCTAAACCTTTATTAAACTTGCAAATCTTCTAAATTAAAGCATTATCTTTATACTTTTATTATAACAATATCAAATTATTAATCTTAACTAAAAAAATAAAAGTATAAGATAAAAATCTATTATTAATCTATTTTTATTTAATATTAATTAATATTAAAAATAAAATTATAATTTTTATGATTGACTTATTATCAAAGAGCAATGTTTAATATATTTTATAGAAAATTTGATAATTTAGTGTACTAATTTACATATACTTAATTGAATGTGGTTCCGCACTAGATCTTGAATTGAGTGTGTGTGTGTGTATTCTTTATACACTATATATGTACTTTGAATCATATGTATTTTTATTTTCTTGAATTATACATATTTATACTTTATAATTTTAAATAAATTTTTTCAAATTTTCACTAAAATATTCATAATAATTTATCTTTTTTACATTTTATTTCTTAAATAATTTTTAGTAAGAAATTTTAATAATAATTATTTTTATGACATGATAAAGTTATTAATTCATTTTAAATCTATAATTTCTATTCTAATTTTTATCCATCAAATCATTTAAATCAATTTTATATAATACATAATAATTATTTGATTTAAGATATTTAATTATATATACATAAAATTTTTAAAAATATATTATAATTATTTAATTTTTAATAATAAATTTCATTCATGTACTAAAATCCTGAAAAGGAAAAAAAAATAACTCTAGATCTTTCTGACTTTCAAATCAACAAGCATTTCTTACATATTTAATAATGAATAGAATCAAGTGATGATTAGTTGGTCCTTTTAGGAAACTAATGTAATGAAGTTAATTCATGCTACTTTCACAAGATGGGGAAGTTTAGCAATTTTCCATAGTTTTAATGTGTCAAACATTTTTATACATAAACTTATCAGCTTCATCCAACTGTCCGGGGTTTTGGAATATTTCTTTTTTCATAGACACTATATACAACACCTTAAAAAAATGATAATCATCCATATTTTATCCTTAGGTATGTAAAGGGTTAAGTTTAAAAATTTCAACAAATTATTAAATTAGTTACCATTAAGTCACACTTAATAGTCTTGTGGTTGATCTTTATTTACAAAAGTTAAGGTAGAGTCCGGTTCAACAAAACATATGCATAAAGCTCGATATAAATATTGTTAATCATGTATAGTTCTAAAGACTAACTCATGAGAAATTTTTTAATGATATTAGCTGTTGAATCACCTTAAATGCTTCTTTAGATTAGAATAAAATAGGTTATATCATTAAGATGTGGCCCTATTTATACATGACAAGGTAGAAGGGACTACCTTTACTGCTTGTTTGGAATCATAAAATTTGGGGGAGAAAGAAGTGGGGGAGGAGAAGTTGGGGGGATAAAGCATTTCATCCATTTAGATGTTGAGGGGAAATGAGAAGGGAAAGAAGTTAAGGGATAAAAAGGTGATGTGCGGCCCATGGTACAATTACTCTCTAGCTATGGGGAGAAATAGGAAGAAGTGAGCAATTTTTGCACCATTTTTCGGTTCTTGCCCTCGAGGTCCTTTTCATTTCACTGCACGGTTCAAGCTGTCATAACTTGGTTCCTTCAATTTCGTCTTCAACCATCTCTGTTCTAAATTGAAGATTGGCCTCTCAGAAGGTTATTGATGTGCTAATCCAACTACAACGTGGCTTGATTGAAGTGCTACCTCACTAAATTTGTAGATTGGAGCAGGTAAGTTGCTTGGAGTTGGATCTATATTGTTTCTGTAGTTTTTATGTTGCAGGGATTATGATTGATAGCTGGTTGAAGAAGATGGCGGCCGACGAGCCATGGTGGGAAAATGGATTGTAGATAGTGGCTGATTGCTGCCGATGGTCTACACACTCACAATCGACCCCCTACTGCTCTATGTCACATCTTGGCTAGGGTTGGAGACTTGCGGTCCGGGTCGTTCAAGTCCAACTCAACTTGAGTCCGACCTAGCTCAATTTTTTTTTAAATTTATCAGCATTTTATTCGGTATTAATATTCTAAGATTTATTTAATTAACATGCTTATATGCGTAATGTAAAAACTTATATATGGTGTACACATTAATTTGTATAATCAGTTTTATGTTAAATTTCTTTCCAATTTGAACTAATGAGAATGACAAATATGTAATTAATTTTGAATATAATGGATTTATATACAATGGTATTCTCCTTTATAGTTATTTGAATTTTTTTTGCTACTATTTAATTAAAATATACTCCATTTTTAAAAAAATTTAAAAGGAAAAAGAGATAACACAATCGTGGAAAGATAATACTCTATTTTTAAAATATACTCTATGTAAAAAGGATTTATAAGTGAATGTCATTCCCCAAATTGATAATTTTTTGTCACATAATACAATCATGGAAAGAAAATAAATTATTTATATTTGTAATTTTGAACTGTTTTCAGTAATAGTATTCCAAGTATTCATTACTAATACATGCTAAGTGTAGTAAAAAGTAATGTTTTCTAATTTAAAAGAATATTCCTTTCCTTGTAATCTTCACCCTATGCATTACTTTTTTAATCATACAAATAATTTATATACAAATAAGTTCAATATTACTATTATGTAATGCTTATTGTATTAATTATTTTGAGTTAAACTGATGTCCACTCTCAATTAAAAATATTCAATTAAACTTATATGCAATCCATTTTCAATTTTTTTGTACAAATTTTGAAGTTCAAAATTTTTTATAAAAGAAATACCGAATTTTGAAAATATTGTATGAATATTTTTTTCTTAGATATTTTAAAAAATATTTTATTTGTGATATATTTTTACTCAATCATTTATTATAGAAATTTATGAATTATTTTTTAGAATTCATTGTTTTAAAACATTTTACTAGATTTATTTTTTATATATAAGAGCATAATGGTCAATTCGTATAAATTCAACTTCTTTTTTACCTAATTTTTTCTTTTCAAACAAGAGAAATCACTTTTCCTCTAAATTCTTTTTTTCCTAATTTTTCTAATTCCAAATAACATAAAGGAAATCCATTTCTTCTCCCATTTTTCTTTCTCCTTTAACTTCTTTCTCCTCCCACTTTTCCCTAATCCAAACAAAGCATTAATAATGCTATATGCCAAGACACCATTACCTATCACCTAATTTTTCTTAAAATAAAATATCTATCAATTATTTGCATGCGCCAATCTTACCAACAAGATCCGCATCCTCTTTACGTACCCCATGATTTTCCCGAAAAAACCAAAGAAAAGAAAATGTGGGGAATCTTCATCTTAGAATAAAGACAATTACTATGTTAACCAGTGAAGAAAGCAAAGGACAAATACAAGAGTACATGCCGCTCGTGCATAGAATAAACTAAACTCAAAACACCATAATTGATGCCATATTGTTTTGTATTTGTTCTGGGAATTGTGATATCTTATCTATAACTCAAATTATTGTCCATTTTCTTCATATCCAAACGGTTCTGTTCTCAATATATTTTTATTTAGTCTATTTTTGCAGATGAAGTTTCTTCAGATGGAGACAAAGTAGACAAGAAGGTGAAGTAGCATGAATATTA
Organism: Sindora glabra; assembly: GCA_020226215.1. Lineage (NCBI taxonomy): Eukaryota > Viridiplantae > Streptophyta > Magnoliopsida > Fabales > Fabaceae > Sindora > Sindora glabra. The sequence continues at coordinate 14,727,615 of CM035236.1, read as the reverse complement.
TATATGGAGAAGGAGGGTTAATGTGGCAGCATAGGAGGCATACTAGGTTATGACTAATCTAACCTTAAAAGGAAGCCACATGATTATGAGCATTGATATTTGAAGAACATGTAGTTTCAAGTTTCAACATCTTTCATTTTCTATTTACTCTAAATGAGTAACAATGAAACATGATTCAAAGTGCGAAGTGGTCTCTTCTTTAGCAATGGAGGTGTGGTTTTATACGAAGGTAATCAAAAAATAAAAACGTAAATGCATTACACTCATCTTGAGGAGAAAATTGATTTATTGTGATCTTTCATTTATTCTAATGAAAAAATATTTTTCTATAAAAATATAGTTATAAAATATTAAGATAATAAAAAATAATTTATATATTCAATATTATATATAAAAAGTTTAGTGGAAGATTATTTCTGTTTTTTAAAATAAAAATTATTTTCTTTTATTATTATAATTTTATATATTAATTTTTTTAATCATGAAATATTAAAACATATAATATTCTTTTATTTATATATAAGGAAATAATTTTTCAAGAAAAATATCTTTAAAAAATAAAATCTTAAATTATAAATTTTTGTTACTTTGAGAGAAGAGAGATAAATACAAATTTAAAAATAAAGAATCCGTACATCTTACATATGTGGAGCCATCTATATTTCTTGGGCCTATTACTCAAGTAAAAATTTGTCTTATGTCAAAAGTAACATAGAATGCCTCGATCTAAATAAGCTTTTTAATACTTAATTTATTTTGATAGAAAATATATCTTTTGTTAGAACATAGCTATAGAATATTAAAATTGTAAAAAATGTTCAATTTGTTTAATATTAATTATAGAGAGTATGGTGAAATATTTTCTATTTCAAGTAGAAGATTATTTTCTTCCGTTATCATAACATTTAATATTATATTTTTTTAATTAAAATATACTAATGATATGTTACTCACTTCGATACAAATAAATGAAGTTTTTATATAAAAATGAGTTTCAATTAGAAAAACCTAACCTAAGATTGTTTACAAAAGGAACTAGTCTCTGTGTTAGTTAGTTCAAAGCATAAATTTAGTACATAATTGTGGTCAAGCTTTGAAAATTTTGCAAAAGGAGACAAATTTTGTTTAATAGAATTATAAATGGTTATGATTAAATGAAAAAAATTGCAATATAAAAAGCACATCATTATTGTAGATTTTTTTTTTGGGAAACATTGCAAATGGTCGTGATTTAATGAAAATACACATTTAACTATTGGAAAACAATTAAAACAATGTAAAGATATATATTATATGTGCATATTTATAAAAACTTATTGTGAGTGTAAATTGTGTAAGATATGTATTTTCTTAATTAATGAACATTGTGTAGTCTAGGGATATGACAAACTTGTTGAACTAGAAGGAGAGCTTATGTGGGTACCACATGCTTATCACTCTTCGAGTGAAATGTATTTAAAATAAATTTTTTGTGGTGCAATCTATGGCATCTCGGGGGTTTTGACATTCGAGGTGACATGTGGTAACAACAAGCATCCATATTATATTATGTAATTACAACTTTCACATAAAAAATTAATATAATATGACAAAGGAAATTTATGAATAAACATAATAATTAATCAAAATTATAGATAGAACTTAATAATTGAAAGGGGTGTATTTCATATCATTGTTGATTAAGTAATAAAATAGAAAATTGTAGGCAAAGGTGCAAAGTTGGATCGAACCCAGTTAGTGTTTGGAAAAGGGGAAAGTGTAGCAGACGAGAGTGGACAGGTGAGAGTCTCAAGTTGCATCACGTGGAAAATACCATCATTGAACTAAATTTGTGCAATGTGGCGTTCAAGTGTTGATTCAAATTTTTTTTGAAAGTTGAAAAGCTTTCTTTGGTGATTTTTCATATTTTGTAATTGAATGTTTCATTTGAATGTTGATAATGATTAAAGTCAATTAATGTGAATCCTTAATTGAGAAAAATTGTCCAATTTAGAATAATATATTTGAAGCATTTTTTTTATCTATGTTTTGTGCTTTGAACAATTTAAAATCTTAGATTTATGATTGTTTGATTGTCTTCTGACGGAAAATAGATGAATTAGGATATTTTGATTTTAGATCCTAAGTTAGTTTCCAAATCGAAGGAGTATACGAAGGTTGTAAGAGATTTAAGGATGCAAGGCTTAAGTCTATTATTGTAAGTAAAGTATTATCATGGCTGGTTATGGACAATCTATGCAAGTTATTTGGGGATACATAGCAATAGCAATAGTGGTAATGATAGTTGTAGCACTAGTGGCTATAGGTGTGAAAGAAAATAATAATGAGGACGATAAAAAAGAGAAAGATAGCATAGGCAAGCATAACTTTGTCATTATGGGTGTAGCTTGCTCAAGTTTTCATGTCCATTAGAGAGAGAAAGAGAAAGATTTGAATAATTGAAAAAAATTTAAAACAACTGAAAGAGAAAGTTTATAAAAGGATGAGAAAAGGAGTACGAAGGTGATGTAAAGAGGAAGGTTCATATTTTTTGAAAAATGAAAAATGATGGTATGAAGATATAAATTTAGTAATTTTGCCACTAATGTGCATTTATTGTGAGTTGGGGCTAGGAATTGGATCCATCTGTGCTATGTGGCACCATTGCCAAATTTTCACATTTGGCTCTTTAATCTTTGTTTGAGGCCATTGCTGAAATGGCAATGGTTTTCCTTACAGTTCAAATTTGGGGCCATTATTGCAATTTTGTCTAAGTAGATCTGGTAATTAAAAGCCCATTGTTTATTGAATTCTTTACCATGTAACTAAATAACTTTCAACCAATTATCCAAGGTTTCGAATTTTAGAAGGACCAAAGATATCGTAGCCTTCACCAATTTTTTATATATTCCAATTATCATAGGTATCTTTACTTATAGTCAATGGAGAGAGATTAATTTTAATTTTTAATGCATGTAAATTTTATAAAATTGACAAATAATCTTTTTCTATTAACTAAGAATAAAAATACATATTGTAGTTGGCCTAAAATTCGAGCCTCAAAATGGCTCTATATATGTAAAGAAAGTCTGGCCTTGCAGAGAGCAAGCCAAAACAAAATTCGAGCTCTCTTGTTGAAAATTCAAAAAGCAAAATTTTGACCATTGGATCAATTATCTTTACCCCGGGGTCTCATTCTACCACCATTGGAATTGATCCAAGAGCTCAAGATGCACAAAACTTGGGAGTCAACTTCGACACCAACATCAAAGTCAATCGCTATGGGCCTAGTATTGATGCTTGAACTTGAAGAATTGTATCTATGCTTAGATGATCTTCTAAGCATAACTTCCATGCAACAAGTGATTTCTCAACATCAAGAGGAGAAATGCGTGGAAGAATTGATAGAGGTGTCAATCAAGATTTTGAATATTTGCCGAAATTACAAGAGACACAATATTGAATTTAAAGGAAATTGTTTAATCCCTCGGTTCATCTCTTCAGAGGAGAAAGGGAAATTCATGTATCACAAAAAGTATTGTGGTAAATCGTGTGATCATGCGGGCCAAATCAAAGGGTGACACACATCTTTTGAAGTAGATAAATTCCTATTCGTTCATTTTTATTTGAGTTTAGTAATTGTTGAAGTAAATATGTATCTTTTGAAATAAATGATTGGGCTGACTAAAAAATGAGAATTAAAAATAAAATTTAGAAAAATTTTATAGTTTAGAACTTGTCAAATTAAAATTAAATAAATTTGAAGTCCACATGTGTTTCCTAACTTGATGACATATCATGATTCTAAAAATGTGTGCATCACAATTGAAATATAAATGAAAGAAAATAGTAATGTAAAATTAAATTGGAGTCCACTAATATTAAAGAAATTTTGCTTCAGTTATTAATAAAAAATTATTTATTTAACATCTTGCTTTGAAGTATGTCATATGAATAATAAATTTGGATTGCCCTTACTTTTCAAAATCAACATCTTGCTTGCATTATTAGGTTTCTCAAAGAAACTATTTTGATGGACATTTACCTCTTTCAATCCATTTTATCATTTTTGGCTATGCCTGCACCAAAGGCAAAGATAAAAAAATGGATTACAAAAGGGAGCCGTAGCGTGTGAGGAGGATTCAAAGAATTTTATGTTGTGTTTAGGTTTAGAAATTAAATTATATATTAAAGTTCATGTTGTATTTAGATTTAGAAATTAAAATTGGTAATATAATTATCAAGGAATTTAAATTTTATAAGTTAAAATATTTTATTTAATAATAATTAAATAAAGCTTGTAAATTATTTAAGTACTCTTAGCGAAAATTTTAAATTATCAAATTCAGTATTTTAAATTTAATTAAAATAAGTATTATTTTATAAATTTCATATTTATTCTTGAAACATCATATGAACTATTATTTCTCATTTATGAAAATTAAGTAAAATTATTTTTTTCTCAAGCATAAAACTTTAAAATCTTTAATATATCTTAAACGTTTTATCCAAATACAACATTAATGAACTGCAAAATGTGGATTCAATCTTGAGAAGAATTTGATGTTAAGAAGATGCAAATTGCAAGTCATAGATCAGAGGATTTGGAGATTGCAGTTGAAGGATTGGAGAATGGTATAGATAGTGTTTTTAACGTTTGATTAAAACTAGAGCCTTCCCTTCGAATGTAATTGTGACATAAATATTAGTTCTCTCCAAATTCTACAAAGGATTTGAATTTTATTGTCTCTTAGAATTGTACAAGTATGTATACAATTCCATAGATATAGTAAGAAGTACAAAAGAAAAGGTCTATACTATAAATTTGTTGTGTCTTATTTTTGTTTTAGACTCCCTTTTTTCTTCTAATAAATGCCAAACAATCAAATTCCTGGTAATGGTGAATGATATTTGCTTAGCAATTGGAGCGATTAATCATGGGTTTTAGGCTTTTCAAAATACACATAAATTGATTAGCCATCCACTGATCCTAATGGATAGAGTATTCAAATCCCTGCAAATGATTCAAATCCTTGTAAAATCCAATTGACTTTAATCCATTACTATTTTTTTTAATGATTAAGTGAAGTAATCACTTTGAGAATTATAATATTAATGGATTTCTCATCTTTTATCAAAAATTATTTTTGAAATTTGAACACCTATCTATTAATAGATAAAGTTTATCTAGTGCCAATATAATTTTCACTAAATTAATATTTTGTTGGTAAATGGTGACTACTTGAAACAAACATTGTGATGATTAGCTTATTATAGAACTTTTCTCCTTTCAAGAAAAGTTTTTTGGGAATTAGAGTTTCTATTTATTAATAGATAAAATTTACCTGAAATTAATATATTTTCCATTAAATTAACATCTTATTGATAAATGGTGGTTAATTGGAGCAATTCCTCTAAAGATTAGATCATTATTGAATTTTTTTCCTTTCAGTAAAAGTCTTTTTTAGGATTAGAATATATATATATATATATATATATATATATATATATATATATATATATATATATATATATATATATATATTTTGAAAGATCATCTTAGACTAGCATATTTTTTACTAAATCAATGCATCTATTGCTAATATAAGAAATTTAAAAAGCTGAAGAAATGAGATAATTATTGAGTGCTTATAATATATTTTTATGTTATATTATGCTATAATGCTGTTTTTGGTGACTGGTGTATCTGAAAAATCCATCAATAAATGTGAATCATGATCACAATTCAAATTGAAAGTTTCTAATTCTATTGTCCTATTTTGAAGGAGATGCACATTGTTGTTGGTCACGATGGAAACGCCACAATTTTGTTATGGTTCAATTCAATTGTTTGAAAACATAACCAATTTTGTCATCTGCTGCGGGCAAAAGGGACCTTCAACATAATATTTTCAGAGACACACGTGTCAACGTGTGAGTGAGTGAGTTTGACAACGTCTTGTGCACTAATTTATTGTATTTTTATTATTATTTTACCAAATAAAAAAATTGAAAAGCATGAGGGAGAGTTTAGTGAAAAGATTTCAAGAAGTTAGAAAATTAAATAAAAATATATTCTCTCGTTAAATGTATGTTTCATGTATAATGAAATTTGTTATAATGACTTATCTTCAACGAACATTCGAACATTCTCTTTTGAATCTTTTTATTTTTTTGAAATTTCAAATTACATTACTTCTTCTGTTCTTGTTTACCTATCCTTGTTAAATGATTTTATACATATTAAAAAATAATTTAATTTATTTATTTTTAATAAATTTTATAAAATTATCTTTTATTTATAAAATTTAAAATAGTTGAACAAAAAGAGAAATGTAAAGGAATAAATATAAATTGGTTAATAATGTAAAATAATGAAAAAGAAGGATAAATTTGAAAAAAGAATATTTAATACTTCATTAAAATTCTAAAGTGATAGATAAAAAAATAATTTTTTTTATAATAAGACAAATAAAAAGGAACAAAAGACTTATTAAAAATAAAAAATAATGGTTTAAATAAATAATGGTTTCCATACCTTTTTATATTTAAATAATGGCTTTCATACCCTTAATTAATAATTAAACAATAATAATGAGAATCACAAACAATATAACGTAATTTCCTGAGCTATGTGAACCAAATAATTTAAATAAATAATGGTTTTCATACGTTTTTATATTTAATTCCGTTTTCTTTTCATTACCTTGCATTAAATCAAAGGCTCCCTAAATATTTTCTTTTATTTTATCATTTTCATTAGAACATGGCAAGCCATTAAAACATACATATAACATCTTAAATCTAAACCCATAATATTGAAAAAAGAATTAAAATTAATATCAAATACTACTCATCATCAAATATGCTGAGCTTTTTTTTATATTAGTTGAGTAATTAAGAAAGGGGTTTTCATTTTTTTTAATGTATTTGGTTCAAAAAAATTCATTATTTTCCCTTTTTTTTAATGGAAATACCCTAAATGAGGAAATGATTATTCTCTCATTCTAAATTTTGGATTTATTATCTGTAATTAATAATAATTATTATAAGATAAGAATAAATAATAATTAAAGTAAAAATAAAAATAACAATGTTAATAAAAAATAAAAAATATAAATGAATAATAATATAATAATTATAATAACAAATATTTAAAATAATTAACAATGATAAAATAATTAATAGTATCAATATAATAATAATTATACAATAATATAAATAATAATTAAAATAATATTAATAAGATATTGGTAATTAACAGTATTAAAATAACAAATAATTATAAAAATAATAATATTAATAAAGTTAAATTACATTCTAAGTACCTATAATTTTAATTTTTTTATTTAGGTACTCATAATTTAAAAATTTTGAATTAAGTGTTATTTTTAATTGGATACCTACGATCAAATTTTAGTCAAATTTCATCCGGTTGGCTGACGGCCTACTGATGCCGCTTTTAAATTTTCTACGTGGATTTGAATCACGTAGCCACATTAGAAAATACTTTAATATTAGCCCCCAGTTGCTGCTCACGTGTTTGCGCTTCCCTCGCTTCAGTCTCTAAATCTGCCTTAATTTTTGCACCATCTCTGTGCTCGCTTTAAGAGCTTACTCTCTCTGTAATTGTCAATCTAAAGTCCTTCGTTCCTGTTTAATTTCACTGTTAATTCACCATTATCATGGCTGAAATTTCGAAAGAAGTCCACATTGGGGAAATTCCGGTAGATGCAGAGCATCATCGGAAGCTGTTAAATGCAATGAGCAACATTGTAGAAACAACTGAGGATCACCCATTAACAAAAAGGTCATAATGCTCTGGTCACCTCTTGCTTCTCAAGCTCTGGCAAAGACAAGAACAACTTTTTGGTCGTCACATCTCTCAAAAGGAATCCAAAATGGATTCAATCAGACGAGAAATCTTCCAATTGTGTCTTTTCTTTTTCTTATTTCATGAACTTCTTGTTTGCTGAGAGCTTCGCAAGGGAGTATCAAAATGGAGCACACCGGAAACGTGAGTGATATTCGGGTATTTTCTCTGTATGCTAATATCCATGTCATTGAAATTTTTAATATGCTTTTAATTATTTTTTGTTTTTATTCAAATAAATAAATGTTAATTGTTCAAAAATTTACATTCAATAGAAACGGACTATTTAAAAACGTCTCCTTTGACATTAGAGTTTTTTTTTTCCTCCCTAACAATAGAAATAATTAAATTATTAAGTATATAAACATAAATATTTGGATTAAATCAGATTACGAGGACCGTTGTATATCTCTTGAAATAAAGACCAATTCCCCAATCCAGGATTTTTGATATGTTGGATGGATGGTAGAACTCAATCCAAATGCAGATGACTTTGGGTTATGGAAGAGAACCATCCATGGCAACCGACTTTCATGGACCCAACCACCGCTTTGCTTCATATTATGGTGGCGGTGCAGTGCCAAATGGCCTTCTTAGGAGAACGGACAAGCGGATTGAAGTTTGCAGACCGAAATAAATATATGAATTTTGATAAATTAAATTAGTTAAAATTAAATTTATTTTTTCTAAGTAATATAGATTAGACAGTTATGAATCAATTCGCAAATTTATTTACAGATCAAATTTGGACAATTCTAAAATTTAATTTATTTTTTTATGAGTAATATGGATTGATTTATAAGTCCATATATTTACAGACTACATTTAAACTATCTAAAATTAATTTATTTTTTCATGAATAATTCAAATTGTTCTGTACGAACCGTAGTTGGCACAAATCGATTTGTATCTGACCCAATTTCCTATTCCATTAATCTTACAAGAAGCATTGAAGCATCCAAAATTTATTTTGAAATGCTAAACTATTTATAAATTTTGATTTAAGTAATAATTTGATTGTTTAAACGTGTGAGTTGTTTATATTCTCTTATTATCATTTGATGTTTAATTAATGTCAAATCTATCAAAATATAAAAATACGGAGAATTTACCTATTTAGACAATGAGATGTAATAATCAAATATAAGTGAATCAAAATTCGTGAGTAATTTGTTATTTAAGTTAAAAATAATTTTAAATGCTTTATCTTCTTAACTTGTTGTTGAGAGAAATTTTCATCATAAACCTTGTCTTTATTCCTATTTTATGGAAATAAAATAATTATAATTTTTGACATTCTAAGAGTAAAAATTATAATTTTAAATATATGTAAAAATGTAAATATCATAAAGTTGATATTCAACTAGTAAATTTTACAACTAATCTTCATTTTCATTTTATTAACACCTGTTTGTCAACATCCATCGCTTGCCATCATGCACCCACTACTAACCATTATCATTGATCATCCCATTATATCCATTCTCACATATCATCACTTGCTAGTATTCACATTTGTTGACCACTGCTTGCTATTATGAATTCCCACCTATCATGACTCATTGCCATTAAACATATATGGTCAACATTCATTATTATTGATGACTACCTTGTGTTGACATTGTTTGTTGACATCTACTACTTACCACCATACATCCTACTGCTATTAATTACTAGTCCATTATCACCATTCAATATCACCATTCAATATCACTTAATGTCATTTATTACCATTGACCATGACCCACAGTTACCCTGCAATATTGATTAAAATTCATTATTATTTATTACAATCGACTATCACCCAATGCAATTGATTATTATTACCTATCATTATAGTTAAAAATATATAATTTCAAGAATTGAATGCTTGTTTAAGTATAATTTTGTCTAAATAAATATTTTTAAACTATTTATATTATATACATATAATAACAAATAGTTAATTGGATAATTTTATACCATCTTCTTTTATATAATTGTATATTAAATATTAAATGGTATTATATTTTATCATTTCAATATCTTATCATATATTATCATGTTATCATGTTGATTTATTATCTGTTCTATTATATTGTTCAATCAAACTCTTAATGTTCCGATTTTGGGACAATGAGAAAAAAAAATCTGTGATATGTATACTCAAAAAAATGCATCCATATTTTATCCGTAGGTACGTAAATGGTTAAATTTAAAAATTTCAACAAATTATTGAATTAGTTACCACCAAGTCGTTGTGGTTGATCTTTATTTACGGAAGCTGGGGTAGAGTCCGGTTCAACAAGACATACATAAAGCTCGATATAGATATTACTAATCATATATAATTTTGAACACTAACTTAAGAGAAATTCTTTAATGATATTAGCTGCCTAATCATCTCAAATGCTTCTTTAGATCTAAACAAAAGAGGTCATATCATTAAGATGTAGCCCTGTCTATACATGATAAGGTAGCAGCAGCTGCCTTTAATAATGCCACATGCCAAGACACCGTTACCCATAAAATATCTATTAATTATTTGCATATGCCAATCTTACTAGCAAGATACACGTCCTCTTTACGTACCCCATGATTTTCTTGAGAAAATCAAAGAAAAGAAAATGTGGCAAAACTTCTTAAAATAAAGACAATTACTACATTAACATGTGAAGAAAGCGAAGGACACATACAAGAGTACATGCCACTCGTGCACGAAATAAACTAAACTTAAAACGCCCCGCCATATTGTTTTGTATTTGTTCTGGGAATTGTGATATCTCTTATCCATAACTCAAATTATTGTCCATTCTCCTCGTATCCAAACAGATTTGGATCTCAATATCCTTATTTAATCTATTTTTGCAGTTGAAGGTTCTTCAAATGGAGATAAAGTAGACAAGAAGGTGAAGGAAAATATTATACGTAGAGATGGAAGGTTAATGTGGCAGCATAGGAGGCATACTAGGTTATGACTAATCCAACCTTAAAAGGAAGTCATATGATTATGAGCAGTGACATTTGAAGAACAGGTAGTTTCAAGTTTCCACAATCCACATCTTTCATCTTTCATTTACTCTAAATGAGTAAGACTACTTTAAAGAAGTGACGCGTGATCCAAATAAAGCTGGTCTAGATAGTGCAATGTGGTCTCTCCTTTAACAATGTGGATGTGGTTTTATTCGAAAGCAATCAAAAAATAAAAACTTAAATGCATTACACTTATATTGAGAAGAAATTTAATTTATTGTGAAACTCCTTTTATTTTCATGAAATTTTTTTTTGTAAAAATACAATTTATAAAGTATTAAAATGATAAAAAATAATTTATATGTTTAATCTTACCTATAAGTAATTTAATGGAAGATAACTTCCTCTTTTTCAAAATAAAGTTATCTTCTTTTATTACTTTGATTTATATATTATTTTTTAATTGTGAAGTATTGATACATATACTCTTTTATTTGTATATTAGAAAATAAGATTTTTTTAAATAAAACATATGTTTTAAAATAAACCTTAGAGTATGAGATTTCTCTTCAGAGGAGAGAAATAAATATAAATTTTAAATAATTTATGCTAACCTTCAGATGTGGAGCCTCCTACATTTCTTGAGCTTATTACTTTAGTAAGAATTTTTCTTACTTTAAAAATAAGATGGAATGTTTCTATCTAAATAAGCTTAATACTCAATTTATTTTGATAGAAAATATATATTTTATTAGAATATAATTATAAAATATTAAAATTGTAAACAAAATTAATTTATTAAATATTAAATATAAAGAGTGTGATAAAATATTCTCTATTTTAGAAAAAAAAGACTATTTCCCTCTATTATAATAATACTCAGTATCATAATTTTTTAGTCAAAATATATTAATGATATGTTATTGATTTACCTATATAGATTTTATATAAAAAAATGTCCTTCAATAAGACAAATAAAACCTAAAATTGTTTACAAAAGCAATTATTCTCAGTGTTAATTAGTTCAAAGCATGAATTTAGTATATAATTGAGGTCAAGCCTCGAAAAATTATATATAATAGAATGATAAATAGTCGTGATTAAATGAAAAAATTGCAATATAAAAAGTGCACCATTATTGTAGATTTTTTTTTGAAACTATGTAAATGGTCCGTGATTTAATGAAAATACACGTTTAACTATTGAAAAACAATAAAAAATGTAAAGAAATTTATATATATGTGCATATCTTTAAAAACTTATTGTGAGAGTAAATTGTGAAAGAATATATTTTCTCAATTAATGAGCATTGTATTGGCTGGGGATATGACAAACTTTCTAAACTCAAAGTAGAGCCCATCTTGTTGCCACATGTTTACCACTCTTCAAATAAAATGTATCTAAAATGGAATTTTTGTATATTCTAATTATAATAGGTATGTTTACTTATAGTCAATGTAGAGAGATTAATCTTAATTTTTAATGTATGTAAATTTCATCAAATTAATAAGTAGTCCTTTTCTATTAACTGAGAATAAAAATACATATTATAAACGGAGTATAAAAAAATTTCTCGGCATCTAAAATTCGAGTCTCGAAATGGCTCTGCATATATAAGAAAGTCTAGCCCTGCTGAAAGCCAGCCAAAACAAAATTCGAGCTCTCTCGTTGAAATTCAAAGAGCAAATTTTCGACCATTCGATCAATCATCTTTCTCCTGAAGTCCTATTCTACCACTATTAAAACTAATCCAACAGCTTAATAAGCTCAAAACTTGGGATTTAATTTTAACACCAACATCAAAGTCAATCGCTCTAGGCCTAGTATAATTGTATATATGCTTAGATGATCTTCTAAGTATGACTTCCACACAACAAGTGATTTCTTAATATCAAAAGCAGAAATGTGTGGAAGAATTGTTAGAGGTATTAATCAAGCTTTTAGATATTTGCAAAAATTACAAGAGACACAATATTGAATTTAAAGGAAAATGTTTAATCCCTTTGTTCATCTCTTCAAAAGAGAAAGGGAAATTTGTGTATCACAAAAAGTATTGTGCTAAATCATGTGAACATGTGGATCAAATCAAGGGGCGACACACATTGCTTACATTAGAAAAATTCCTATTCGTTCATTTTATTTAATAATTGTTGAAGTAATTATCTATCTTTTGAAATATAGACGATTAAGCTGACTTAAAAAATGAGAATTAAAAATAAAATTTAGAGAAATTTTATAGTTTAGAACTTGTCGAATTAAAGTTAGATAATTTTAAAGTTCATATGTATTTAATTTCTTGATGACATATTATGATTTTAAAAATGTGTAAGTCACAATTGAAATATAAGTGGGAGAAAATAGTAATATAAAATTAACTTGAAGTTTATTGATGCTGAAGAAACTTTGCTTTAATTATCAATAAAAAAATATTTAACTTCTTGCTTTGAAGTATGTCATATGAATAATAAATTTGGAGTGTCCTTACTTTTCAAGATCAACATCTCGCTTGCCTTGTTAGGATTCTCAAGGAATTACCTCTTTCAATCCATTCTGTCATTTTTGGCTATGCCTACACCATAAGGCAGAAAACAAATATAGGTTTTTGGGGCGAAATTGATGCAAAAGGAATCTGTAACATGTGAAGAAGATTCAAATAATTTTATATTATATTTAGATTTAGAAATTAAAGTTAGTAGTTCAATTATTAAAGAATTTAAATTTTATAGATTAAAATATTTTATTTGATTATAATTAAATAGAACATGTAAATTATTTAAACATTTTAAGTAAAGAATTCAAGGGTTAAATTTGAAATTTGAAATTTAATTAAAATAAATATTATTTTACAAATTTTACATTTATTCTTGAAACATCATATGATTATCATTTTTCATTTATAAAAATTAAGTAAAGTTATCTTTTTTTTTCAAGTGCAAAATTTTAAAATTTCTAATATTTCTTAAATATTTTATCCAATATCAATGAATTGCAAATACAACATTAATGAATTGCAAAATGTGGATTCTGTTTTGAAAAGAATTTGATGTCAAGAAGATGCAAATTGCAAGTCAAAGATCGGAGGATTTGGAGATTGCAGCTGAAGCATTGGAGAATGGTATAAATAGTGTTTTTAGATGTTTGATTAAAACTATAGCCTCCCTTTCGAATGTAATCATGACATAAATATTAGTTCTCTCTAAATTCTACAAAGCATTTGAATTTTTTTGTCTCTTAAAATTGTACATGTATGTATACAATTCAATAGATATAGTAAGAAATACAAAAGAAAAGGTTTATACTATAAGTTTGTTGCGTCTTACTTTTGTTTTGGACTCCTTTTTTTTTCTTCTAATAAATGCCAAACAATCAAATTCCTGGTAATGCTAACTGATATTTGCTAAGCAATTGGCACAACTAATCATGAGTTCTAGGCTTTTCAAAAGACACATAAAGTGATTAGTTATCAACTGATCCCGAGGGATAGAGGATTCAAATCCCTACAAATGATTCAAATCTTTGTAAAATTCAATTAGCTTTAATCCATTACTATTTTTTTTAATTTTTTAAACTATTAAGTGGGGGTAATCACTTTGAGAATTATAATATTAATGAATTTCTCGTCTTTTCACTAAAAAAAAGGGTTATATAGACGACAAAAAGTCGTTTGTATAGACCTATTTTTCATCTGTATAGGTATTACGAACGACAATATCATTTGTATTGAGTCGTCTGTATAAAATCGTGCTTGTTGTAACTTATACAGACGATATTTTTTTTGTCGTTTGTATAGATCAAGGCTATACAGATGATAAATGTTATCTGTATAGGTCAGATTATCGTCTGTATAGCCTGAATCTATATAGATGATATTATCATCTGTATAGCCTAAAAAATTTTAAAAAAATAAAATTCTTAATATATTAAAATTTGTGTTCATTATTTAAAGAATGATAATCATAAAAAATTAAATCTAATTAAAATATTTAAATTTATATATGTAAAATACAAATATAATAATTATTTCAAAATATATATGTTTTTAGATATATAAATATTTATATATATGTAAATAAATTTATATATCTCTATATATATACATATAAATACAATTACCTAAAATTTTTATATAATAAAATTTTATGTCAATAAATAATTATTACTATAATATTATATAATAAAAGTTAAAAGTTTATGTAATTTTACTTCCATTCTTATATAAAAATATCATTATATAATAGATTATAATTTATAAAATAATATATAATAGAAGCTTACATCATTATATAATAGTTTATATAATATTATATAATAATTTAGATACAATTACATAATATGTTATAATGAAAGTTCATGTCATTATATAATAATTTATATAATCTAATATAATGAAGTTAATAATTTATATAATTTTATTTTCATTCTTATATAAAAATATTATTATAATATAATTTATATAAAATTGTATAATAATATATAATTAAATTTACATCATTATATAATAGTTTATATAATATTATATAATAAAGTTAATAAATTATATAATTTTACTTTCATTCTTATATAAAAATATCATTATAATATAGCTTATATAACTATTATATAATAGTATATAACTAAAGTTTATGTTATTATAGAACAATTTACATAATATTATATAACAATTTATATTCATTATACAATAATTTATATACAATTATATAATAGTTATATATTATATAATAAAGTTAATAATTTATATAATTTCACTTTCATTCTTATATAAAAATATTATTATGATATAGTTTAATTAATATTATATAATAAGTTAATTGCTTATATAATTTTACTTTTTTTAGATAAAAATATCTTTATGATGTAGTTTATATAATATTATATAATAGTATATAATTAAAGTTTACATCATTATATAATAATTTACATAATATTACATAATATTTTATATCATTATACAATAGTTTATATACAATTATATAATACTTTATAAAGTTTTATATAATGAAAGTTGACGTCATATATAATAATTTATATAATATTATGTAATAAAGTTAATCATTTATATAATTTTACTTTCATTCTTATATAAAAATATTACATATAATATAGTTTATATAATATTATATACTAGTTTATATCATTATATAGTAGTTTATAGGCATTTACATAATAGTTTATATGATTTTATATAATAAAAGTTTATGTTATTATTTAATAGTTATATAATATTATATAATAAAAATTAATAGTTTATACATTTTGTTATATCAACACTATTAAAAAAAATTTGTGTAAATTTTTCTAACGTACATGATTAAAATTGCAAAGCAACAATTAGAAATTTTAATCAACAATGCAATAATATAATCAGAATATATAATAAAATAAATATAAGAATTAATAAATAATTATAAAATGATGTTAAAAAAATAAAAGAAGGAAAGAGGACATACTTGAACTCCATGGGAGAGCTCCACCAAGAAAGAGCTCCACTTGCGTGCAGGAGAAATGAGAAAAATGGCTCTTGTACGAGAATTTATAAGCGAACTCTATACAGACGACATTTGTCATCTGTATAAGTATCTTCGATCATTTATGTTAATTTTCAAATTTTAACGTGCTAATTTTTGCCGCTTCTGAAAATTTGAACACTATATAGATGACAAAGGTTTATACAGATGACTTCTTGTTATTTGTATAGAGTTTTTTTATTTTTTTTTGAATAAGATTTTTTAAAAATACCTATACAGAGAACAATTATTGTTTATATAGGTTAAAGCTATGCTATACAGACCATAGAGTCATCTATATATCCCACAATGTCATCTATATAGGCTGAACCTATACAGACCACAATGTCATCTGTATAGGTCCTCTCAAATTTTTATTTTGGTGGATCTATATAGATAACTTTGTTGTTTATATAGCCCCTATCTATACAGACGACATGTCTATACAGATAACATTTATCGTCTGTATAAGTTTTTAATTTTTTTTTTAAAAAATAAAATTTTTAGAGGCCTATACAGACGACCGAAACTTTGTCGTTTGTATAGGTATCGTCTATATATCCCTAAATTGTTGTAGTATTTATCAAAGGTAATTTTTAAGATTCAAACATCTATCCATCGAGAGATAAAATATATCTAGAACTAATATGTTTTTCAGTAAACTAACATCATGTTGGTAAATGATGGCTAATTGGAGCAATCGCTTTGATGATTAAATCATTATAGGATTTCTCTTGTCTTAATTGAAGTTTTCTTCAAAGTTAAAACTTCTACTTATTTATAGATAAAGTTCACCTAAAGCATTGGGAGCTAATATTTTTTTCTAACTAAACCAACATTTTATTGGTAAATGGTGGCTAATTGGAGCAATTACTTTGACAATTAGATGATTATTAAAATTTTCCGTTTTAAATAAAAGTCTTCTTTAAAATTAGAACTTCTACATATTAATAAGTAAAATTCTTCTAAAATTAATGCGCTCTCTCCTAAACTAACATATTAGTAATCCATTGCTAATTTAAGAAATTCAAGAACTTGAGTATATGAGATAGTTATTGAGTGATTTTAATGTATTTAGATGTCATGTTATGTTATAATGCTGTTTTTGGTGACCGGTATATCTGAAAAATCCGTCAATAAATGTGGATCACAGTCACAATTCAAATTGAAAGTTTGTAATTCTATTGTCCCATTTTGAAGTAGATGGCACATTGTTGTTGGTCAAGATGGAAAAGCAGCAATTTTAGTTATGATTCGAGTTCTTATGATTCAATTCAATGGCTGGAAGACATGACCAATTTTGTTGTCTGCTGCCGGCAAAAGTGATCTTCAATGTAATATTTTCAGAGACACACGTGTGAACGTTTGAGTGAGTGAGTTTGACAACGTCTCGTGCACTAATTTATTATATTTTTATTATTATTTTACTAAATAAAAAAGTTTAAAAGCATGAAGGAGAGTTTAGTGAGAAGATTTTAACAAGTCAGAAAATTAAATAAAAATATATTCCGTCATGTTCATGTATAATGAAATTTGTTATAGTTACTTATCTTCAACGCACTTTCTCTTCTGAATCTTTTTATTTTTTTGAAGTTTCAAGTTACATTACTTATTAGAAATAGAAAATACTTTACTACTTGTTATTGTTATAGTTTCTACGGCTATTATAATTATTAGAGTTATTATTACTATCATTACTGATATCTCTATTACTACTATAATATCTGTGGGACTGCAACTATCACCACAATCACAAAAAAAAAAATAAAATTATAATAATGTGATTGTATCCTTTAATTAATAAATTAAACAATACAAATGAGAATCACGAATAATATAATGTAATTCCCTAAGCCATGTGAATCAAATAATTTTACATAAATAACGGTTTTCATGCTTTTTTGAATTTAATACCATTTTCTTTTCATTTCCCGGGATTAAATATTATCTTTTATATTATCCATTTCATTAGAATGATGGCAAGCCATTAAAACATATATATAAGATCTTAAATCTAAACCCATAATATTCAAAGGAAAAAAATTAAAATTAATATCAAATACTATTGCATTACCAAATATTTCAAACTTCTTTTATATTAGTTGAGTATCGAAAAAGATGACTTGATTAATTTGGTACGTGTGCCTTGCACTTTTAAATTCACATAACTTCTCTCCCGTTACAAATTTTAAAGGCTATTTGACCGGGATAATTAGGAAAGGAGTAGGATACGGTAGGTTTTCATTTCTCAATATGTGTTTAGTTCTAGGAAAATTTATTCTTTTTCTTTTTTTTTAATGAAAATATCTCAAATGAAGGAATGGTGATTTTCTTATTTTAAGTTTTAAGTTTATTATTTTCAATTAATAATAATTATTATAAGATAATAATAAATAATAGTTAAAATTAAAATGAAAATAATACTAATAAAATATTAGTAATTAACATTATTAAAATAATAAATAATAATATTAATAAATATAACATGAATAATAATAAATAATTACAATAATAAGTTAATAATAATAAAAATAATAATTAATTTAATAATAAATAAATAATTTTTTCAATAGACCAATTATTAATAAAATGAATCACGAGAACTTAATTCCTTTTGTTATTTAAATCAGGTGATCATTCAGGAGGATATTCATTTCCTTTATCCATAATTTTCTTTATTAATTGGCTACGAAAGGGCCCTTCGTTTCTTCGAGGGATAGCAACCCTTTGCCAAATAAATCCATAATTTTGTTGGGATCATATTCTTAGGCGCATTTTTTGCATTGGGAAATGAATTATAATTAAAGAATTTATTCATTTTATTTTATTTTTCCTTTTTTGGGAATCTTTTTATAATTTTTGCTTTGTTCCTCAAGAGCCTTAAGAAGGGAATACTGGCTTCTCCAGAACTTAGAATAAAAGCGGAAGTTGATTCAAAGCATAGTGTTGATTAAATATAATATAAATATAAAAATTTATTAAGACTTATTTAAATTTGTATAAATTCAGTCTAGGCTTGTATAAACTCTTTTATGGTCCAATAGAATCTAAGTTTAAGCTTAAGTTCAAAATTTAAGTTTGATTAAAAATTTAGAATAAAAAATTTAAGACTTGCTTAAGTTTAAATAAATTTATGTTCAAATTAAGTTCTGAGATTAAACTTAATGAGTTTAAGCTTGTTTAATATTATCAATCTCGAATTTGAACATGTAGATATTCGACTTCAATTCAGCTTATTTACATATCTAATAGGAGGATATTCATTTCCTTTATCCATAATTTTCTTTATTAATTGCCTACCAAATGACCCTTCGTTTCTTCGAGGGATAGCAGGCCTTTGCCAAATAAATCCCGTAATTTTGTTGGGATCATATTCTTAGGCGCATTTTTTGCATGGGAAATGAATTATAATTGAAGAATTTATTCATTTTGTTTTTTTTCCCCTTTTGTTGGGAATCTTTTTATAATTTTTGCTTTGTTCCTCGAGTCCAGCCTTAAGAAAGGAATACTGGTTTCTCCAGAACTTAGAATAAAAGCGGAAGTTGATTCAAAGCATGGTTTTGATTAAACAATGACTTCAAACGAAGAAGGTGGACCACAGGAACATAGAAAAAGTCAAATCCAGCAGCCTTGGCCACTTGAAGGTTCCATTAGTAGTTTTTGGAGGTCAGGCTATATCTTTCGGAAACAAAGAATTCAGTGCTGATACTTTCAAAAAGTCATTCCCTGCTTGACTGGCCTAGTTGACAAGAAAGAAATCTCATGGCCGTCGGGTTGATTTTCCTGTAAAATTATTAATAAAAAAGGATTAAACTCTATTGTTTTTAAGTTTCAAACAAGAAAATATTTTCGTTTCATTGACAAGAGCAAAAGAGAGTTCGAACACCGGGTCAATTGAAAATAATGAATTTTCTCGCGTGAGGCCAAAAATATAGTGTGAATAAGATAAGATTAGTTCTTTATTTTTATGGCCATAAAGATTAGTTCAATTCTTTTAATGTGCCGTTATAGGAACAAAACGACAAAAGGAAAAAGTCAGCTCGTCCCTTAATCTTCGGTTATGTTCATCTCCAGTATAATACGAAATTTTTTAAAAGTTAGAGCTGAAAATCGATTAAACCAATTCCCAAATATTTTATAATTCAATTTAAAATTTAGTTCAATAAATTAAATTCATAAAACAATTAAGTAATATAAGTTAAACAAAAAAGAATCATATTTTAAATAAATCAAACTTGAGCTAATAAAACTTGATCATGAAATTATTTAATGTATAAATATATAAAAATAAAAATATATATAAGTATAAATATATATATTATGATATATTATTATATTTTAAAATTTATTTAATAATATTATACTCTAGAGACTAAAATAATATATAGTTATTACAAATAAATTATTTTAATAATTTTTTAAATATATCAAATATTATTTTAACCAAAATATAAAAAATTAAATTAACAGTGATTGATAATTTTATATTCACGAATTTATTCAAACAGTAAAATCTAAAGAGTAAAAATTTAATAAGTAATTTATTAATTTTATTATATAAATTGAAAAATTAATTAAATAAGTTTTAATTCAAATTTTATTTTTTAAAATAATTTATTAATTTAAATTTTATAAATTAAATAATTAGATAAGGTATACATTTCATTTGTGATTTTTAAATAAAATTTATAATTTTCTGTACGTAAATTAATAAAATTATAATATTAATGAAAGAATTAAAAAATTTCAACCAATTCAATATTTATAATATAGTTATGGTCTTATTGTAACTTGTATTTAAGTCATATTATCATTTATATTATATTAAATAAATATGATTATAATATATAAGTAATAAATAATAGTATAATAATACTAAATTTAGTTATTTGTAATTTTTTATGTTGTTAAATGATTAAATTATTTGCTTTCACATATATTTTAAACTAATAAATTGTTAACAAAATATTTCATTATTATAATTAATTTGAATTAATATATCAAACTAAGTGACTCGTGAATTCAATTTAAATCGAATTTAAAATTAAAAAAAATGGCATTAGCCAAGCCTAAAGCCAAAGAAAAATTAAAGGGAATCAAACCTGAACTGAGGCCATTTTAACTCAACTCATTGTCAGGCTTCATTTAAAAACTAACACTAGAAGCAGTGGTAGATTTTCATCTATAATTTTGGGGTTAAAAGCATTGGAGAAGTCATATGATTTATACAAAAAGATTTAAGAAATATTCACATAATTACATAAAATTATATATTAATTTTAAAAATTTTACGGCTAAAGCCTCTTATATCTCTTAGAAGATCTACCCCAACTATAAGATGACTAAAATAATGTTGTGGAACAATGCACTATCGAAAAAATTATTTTTCTTGTTAAAGAGCCGACTAATTCTTCAATTGATCATTCAGTTATTATTAACGAATACACTTAAAGCACAAACTGATTTTAATTTTAAATTTAGAAGAATCATCCTTATTCATTGAAACACCTTTTATTAACAGCCGCAAGTATACCAAAATAGAAAATAAAAAAAATACCGCCCTACGGGCATCATCTTAATATTTCTATTTAAAAAATTAATAATAATAATATCTTCTCCATATCTCTCATGAGGTTTTGGCTTCCAGGTTGTGTCTTATTCACCACTTATTCTTTACATCTGCGTGCGCTGCAAGACTCTAATTACCGATTTAATAGAAGGATTCAAATGACAACCAGCTACAATTTGCAAATGCAATATTTTGTATGGGCCAGCAGATTACCAACATATCAATTGAAATTGTTAGAAAAATAAAAAATAAAAAAAGCAACATAAAGATGTTATTAGTTTATGTTTTATATTTACTCCATAAATTAGCTAGTTGCCATCCTTAAAAGGAACATGTCATTAACATGACACTGCTGCTATTCTCTGTATGCTAATATCCATGTCATTAAGAGTTTTATATGCTTTTAATTATTTTTTACTTTTATTCAAATAAATTAATGTTAATTGTCCAAGAATTTACATTCAATAAAAACGGACTATGTAAAAACGTCTCCTTTATGACATATAAAATTTTTTTATGGTAAAAATAGTTAAATTATTAAATATATAAATACAAAAATTATGATCAAATTCAAATTATGGAGAAAGATAAAAACCTTAACCACAATTGTATATCACTTGAAATAAAGATTAAAGACTGAGTTCCCAATCCAAATGCAAAGTACTTAGGATTTTGGATACATTGGATGGAACAACTCAATCCAAATGCCGATTACTTTGGATTATGGAAGGGAAGCATTCATGGCAACCGACTTTCATGTACTCAACCAACCCTTTGCATCATATTACGGTGGCGGTGCGGTGCCAAATAGCCTTCTTAAGATGGGGTATTTGAATTTTTGATAAATTGAATTATTTAAACTTAAATTTATTTTCTTGCTAATAATATAAATTGGGTGATTACAAATTAATTTGTGAATTTATAGTTAAAATTTACAAATTCATGGTCTAAACCACGAATAAAATTTAAATTTGAACCATATAAAATTTAATTTTATTATGAGTAATATAAATTGATCCATAAAATTGTGAATTTACAAATGACATTTCAACAATTCAAATTTTATATATTTTTTTAAATAATTTGAACTAATTTGTATGAACCAAAATCAGCATAGATTGATCTATATTTGATTCAGTCCTCTTATTTTACAATCATACAAGAACTGAAATTGGTATGGAACGATCTATATTTGATTCGGTTCTCTGATTTTACAATTATACAAGAAGCGTTAAAGCATTTAAAATTATTTTTAAATATTGAATTATTTATAAATTTTATTAAACATGAGTTCTTTATATTTCATTATTGCATTTGATTTTTTATTAATGTGAAATCTATAAAAAATATAAAAATATAGAGAATTCATCCATTTGGACAATTAAATATAATAACCAAATATAAATGAATCAAAACTCATGGATAATTTATTATTTAATTTAAAAATAATTTTAAATGCCTTATCTTCTTAACATATTGTTGGGAGAAATTTTCATCATAACATTTGTTTTTATTCCTAGTCTTATGAAAATAAAATAATTACAATTTTTGACATACTAAAAGTAGAAAAATATAATTTTCAATACATGTAAAATTTTAAATATCATAAATTTGATATTTGAACAGTAAATTTACAACTGTCTTCTTTTTTGCTTGCTGAAAATAAGATACTTTTAAGTGGAAAATATAACTATTTTTCGTGTTATTGGTGTAAAATATAGCAAGTAAGCCGGCGACATTCATTTTCATCTTCTTTTAATCTTAATTTAAATAGAAAGTCATCTTTTCATAATAAGGATAAGTTCTTATTATGAAATAAATGCCAATATATAGACATTAAAAATTGATATTTTCAATTATAATTGTGATGTTGAATTTCTTTTAAAAATATATATCAACTAATGTAGTATTGTTTGATTTGCAATATGTGTAAAAATGCTATTCAAATCGCTCTAACGTAGGTACATAAAAATTTACAAAATTTTTATAATTTAAAAATTTTTAAATTTGATCATTATTGGTATAAAATATTTTATACTATTAATGAATAGAAAAATATATATAATTAAATAAGTAAAATAATTAAAATTTTTTAATAGAATTAAAATATTTTTAATAATTTTTTAATATAATAGTATAAAATTAATTTATATTATAGTAGATTAAATTTAAATATATCTTAAAAATAAAAAATAATTTATTATCAATAATAATATTAAAATATAAAATACAATAGAATAAATAATTAATAAATTCATATATATTAAAATAAATTAAGTTTAATTTAATTTAAAATATAATAAATGTAGAAAAATGAAAGAAATCATAATATAAAAATTTTAATTTAAATTAAATAGTAAAAATTCTTATTTAAATAGAAAATCAAATCACCCGAGTTTATATTAATTTTAACCTCTTAATATTAAATATTTTTTAAAAAATTACTCATATTATATCACATTTCTTGTAAGCCAATTCACAGATCACAGATTACTTATCTATGAGGCGACATTCACCTTTGCATCTTAATCACAAATTAGTTGCAACTTAAAAGACGACATCTCATTTGTTTTATAAACGCCATTGCTATGATCAAATAATCAAATTAAAAAAATAAGTACATAGGATTGATACATTCAAGCTGGCCCCAAAGTTAAAGATTGATTGAGTAGTCAAATCTTAAAAGTTATTAAAAAATTCAAGATAAAAAAATTAGAGAAACCTAATTTAGCAATGTGACACGTAGGTTGTATTTAAAATTAATTTAGTGAAATAAATAAATAAGGCGGTCGTTGTACGCTGGCATGAGACGTGACAACATAACCCACGCTCTCCTCACGAGTATATAAATTTAAATTCGCTAATAAGGTTCTGCACAGTCTTCTCGTATTCTCGTATTCTGTCTCCCTTTCCTCCGATTGCTTTAGCATTATAAAATTCTAGAGATCGTTTGCATTGTAATTCAACCAAATCCATCTGAAATTTGACGTTTTTCATGATGAAAAAAGCGGCCATGGCTGCCTTTTCTCCGAAGCTTTCTTCCATCAAATCCACCAATAAGATTCGATCTATCAGTTTGCCAACAAGATCACATCCAACTACAGTTCGAATTGAGCAAGAATTAAACAAGCTCAGATTTTGGGAGTCATCATCATCGCCTACATCTTTGAAAATTGAAACGATTTGCTCTGGTTTGTCTAGCCTTGCAGAATTGTACAGATGCATTGAAAATCTGCTCAAATTGCCGTTGACCCAACAAGCATTATCCCAGCACAAGAACGAGAAATGGGTCGATGAGCTTCTAGATTGTCCTTTGAGATTCTTAGACATTTTGTCGAACACCAGGGATGCCATTTTGTTGATGAAGGAAACCGTCCGAGAGCTTCAATCTGCGCTGAGAAGGAGAAAGTTGGGAGATCTAAGCATTGAAAGAAGCGTCTCTGAATATTTGAGACACAGAAGAAACATGAGGAAGGAATGCACGAAGTCTCTGCTTTTGTTGAAGCAAATAGAAGGTTCATTTGGTGTCCATAATCCATTAGATCTAAGTGACCATCTTTATGCAATTGTTAGAGTTCTGAGAGATGCCAGTTTGATCACGAGCTCCGTTTTTCAGTCTCTTCTGGTATTTCTTTCTTCACCATTATTGAAATCAAAGTGCAACAACAAGTGGGTATTTGTGTCAAGACTTATGCAGAAAGGGGTATTTGCTTGCAACAATCAGCAGGAAACCATAAATGAATTGGAAAAAGTGGATTTTGCACTTGACCGCTTGGTTATGGAGAATTCAAGCAGAGATATTGAAGTTCAATCAGCAAATAGGAAATTGGAGGGTTTGGAAGAAGGGATTGAAAGGCTTGAAATTGGATTGGAGTGCTTGTATAGGCACCTGATTAATACTAGAGTGTCTTTTTTGAATATATTTTCTCCTTAGTTAATGGTCAGATTTGATAGCCAAATTTGAAATTATGATATTAAGAGTCCGCTGAGGGCAGCCGGCAGAGGATCTGCATAAACCTTGTTAGACATATTTTCCCCCATATGTACAGCATATTTACAGAAGATATGAATTTGATGCAATTGTATGAAGAGCTTGATTTTTTGTGCGGTTGAGATTTTCTTGGTTGAATATTTTTTTTTTCAAATCACAAAGTGAATAAGTGAAACAGTTGAATCCAAAAAAAATAATTTAATAGTAGAAACATTTCATTTCCTAAAAAGACGAATTTTTCATAAAATTATTTTTGTTTAATGTAAATGAAGAATCTATGGTTAAAAATATCTTGTTCCAAAAATGAAATTAATTTTATTTATTATTATTATTATAAAATCACTATATATAATAATTTTTTAATTAAAATAAAGAAGTAATATGTCACTTCTTTATTATTAAACTTTATTTCATAAAAAGAAATGAGTTTTTTTTTTTTTTTTTTAAATATCATCTGCAAAACAAATCGAACTTTCATTAAGATACGCGGATGGAATCAATCAACTCATTAAACATAATGATAATCACAATTTGGTCGCTTTTTTATATGTTTATCATATTCCATTGTATCACCGCCGACTCCAACTTAGCTTGGAAACTCGCAGCGGATATGATTTTTTTTATTTAAGATTTATTTTTTAATAACTATAATTTCAAATATGTAATTTAAAAATAAAAAATAAAAAATAATTTTTAGTTAGTTTTTTAATTTATTGTCTTACTCTTAATATCAATTTTATAATTAAATAAAATATTTTTTACTTTTAACATCAGTTATTTTTTATTTTTTTAATTTGAAAATAATTTTTTAAATAATTTCAGAAAATATAAAAAATAAAAATATATCTATACACATTCCTATGCTATCACTTCAGAGAATTATTCTTAATAAAGTGGGCTATCTAACTTCTAGCTCACACCATCGTGCCTCCGTGGATGCATTTATGTTCGAACCTCAATCGACCTCGTAGGCCATAGCAGAAGGGGCCGCACCAGGGAAATCACATACTTTAACATCATCATTGTTTGAGTATATCTGTCAAAAGGTGTTATTTAGAAGCGGAGCCGTCGGTAATAAAATTTGTGGGGTTAAGTCTACAGCAATCTGGGAACGGTTTCATTAATTCCGATGGTGGAAAAAAATCATGTGTGGAGGGTACACTCGATTTTGTTTATTAAATTAACCTAAACAGAAAATATACTATTTTTTTATTATATATTAATGTATTATTTGATTTTATATATATAATTGAAATGCGCTGGATATACAGGACAGGAATGATAAATTTTGGCGGTGTGGGGTTTGTAGAAGAACAAATAGAGGGATGCATTAATGGGCGGGTATGGATGATAGTGCTCCAAATGAAAAGGAAGCAACCATTATTGGGTGTGAACAACAGTTGCAGCAAATTACATCATACATAAATTTGGCTTCAAGAGAACATCGCCCACGTTCTCACATCATTCGTTTTCCTTGTAAGTCAAGCAGCCATTTTGTTTCACAGCAATAATACGTATGTTTTATTTCCTACAAAATTAAAAGTAATAATGAATTATTTAATTAATTATTATTTAACCAAAAAAAGGAAATAAAAATTTTTAGAAAGTTTTATTTTCTGTGGGACATGAAAAAATTTGTTTATTTATCTTTTCGAAATAGACTTTGCTTCTTATGTTATATATATATATATATACACGAAGATAAAATTATTTTTATTAAATTTTATTAATGATAAAATATAATTATTATTTTATTAATATTTTTTAAAAAATTTAAAATTAAAATAAATAAAATATAAAAAATTATTTTTTAAGAAATGTCACTTCTTTACTACCAACTAAACAAATTTGATAATTTTCCAAAAAGTTCAAATAAAAAATAATTTTATAAAAAGTTTAATTTGCCGTGAGACCATGCTTTTGGTGTTAATTGAATGACTTATTATACCACATTTTTTGAATTTAAATTCAACCTAAAAAAAGGTAAATTCTTTGTAAAGCAATATTAGTGAAAATAAAATCAAACTCAGATATTGTGATTTTATTATTTCGCGTTTCATAAAATCATAAACTCCGTACAAATTTTATATAAAACTAATCACAATCACAATACAACGTTACAATTCACCTCCCATGTTAATCTGTCTCATGCATGGTTGGCAAGAGTAAAAGGTTGATAAACACACATTTTGTTTTTTTTCATAAATTGAGTTATTATCGATCCAAATTTAAAAAATAATAATAATAAATTAATTGTCAAGGTATTTGATTTTATACAAAATTAATAATTTTGCCCCGAAAATTGTAAGGTTACTAAAATAATTTTTAAATTATATAAAATTATAATTATAATTTTAACTTAGAATAACAATCTTGTATACAATTTTATTTTTCAATCGTATTATTTAGAAGCGAAGTTAATTGGACAAGAAGGCAATATATATTTATAAGTTATTATTTAATAATAAAATTATAATTCAATATAATTTAAGAATTATTTTACTACTATTTTAGTATTTTAATCATGAATTTGTCAATTTTATCTTGATTTGATACATACATTCACCTTCTATTTTTTAAATTCCGTTTGTTTCCAACGATAGTTGAAACTTGAAGGAAAGAACTTGATCAGATGCATTTGAGTAAGGAAAAAAAATCAATACAAACTCAATTTGTGACATATTAACTGGAGGGCATAGTGAAAAAATAATTCCAAATTTTCACTGGACGGCTAGATTCGCGTTACGTCGTTACATTGTGCGAAGGTGGGACCCACCACATTTCTGCAAATCATCTTCTTTTCCAGTCGAATTCGAATAAATCGGTAACCAATGTGTGGTATCCGAATCCCGGATAATTATATACAAAAAAAAAAAAAAAAGGTCTTCTCTTTCAGCAGCCCATTACTTTTTCCGCCCCTCCTTCCTAACTCCTGACACCCCCAAACTCTCTCCCTCTCCACCTTGACCGCCACAAGTACAACCACAGGCCCACGAAAAACCACAAGAAACTCACGAGACTCACTCTCTTTCTTCTCCATCGAGGCTTTGACTCCTCCATAGTATTCTATAACTTCTGTTTAAGGAACAATTGTGTATTGATTCTTTCATTTGAATTAAATTATAATATTCTTTGTTATAATATATGTATATTTTTATAAAAGAACATAATTTTTAATTTTTGGTTATCAAATTTTGATAGGTTGTGACTTGTAAGTACAAATTTAATTATTTTTGAGATATTTTTATTTTATTTTAATAGAAATATTTTTATTTTATTATTTTTAAAATATTTTTAATAAAATGATTATAATATGATAAGATAAAGAAAAAATATTTTAAGTAATATTATTTATTTATTTAAAAAGTATAAAATTAATAATTTTTAATTTAAAGTATCAAATTTATCTAAGTGGGAGCAATTTTCCTTCTAGGTTGTGTTAAGCCTTCGACAGTTAACGTAAAATTTTATTGAAACTCTAACCATGGATCACACATAACGATTTAATTATTCTAATAGTATGTTGTTACCCAGAAGTAACATGATGTATGACTCCAGTATAATATCAAATGAATTAGAATAATTGCATCAACACTCAGATGTAGTATTAAATAAGTAAGAATCCTCACATTTTTCTGAATAAATGTGGATAAAGCAATTAGTTCGGGAGAGCATGATTAGGTTTGGTATTTGGAATATCAGCACTTTGATAGATAAATCTGTGGAGGTTGTGGACATCATGATTTAAAGAAGGATTAACATCATGTATCTTCAAGAAACTAAATAAGTTAAAAAAAGAGTTAAAGAGCTAGATACTACATGATTTAAACTATGATACATAAGTAAATTTAGAGGAAAGAATAGAGTTAATATTATTATAGACAAGAATTAAAAAAAGAATGTGGTGGATGTAAAAAGGATTGGGGATAGGGTCTTATCATTAAGATTAATGGTTACACAGAAGGCTATCAATATTATTAGTGCTTATGCACCATAAGTAAGATCAAAAGCACATTTAAAAGAGAAGTTTTAGGAAGATCTGGAAGGGTTGGTTCAAGAAATTTCACAAGAAGAAAAGATTCCCATCAGATAGGATCTAAATGGATATGTTGGTAGTGAGGTAAAACAATTTTCAAGAACTCGTGGAGGATTTGGTTTTGGAGAATTAAATGAAAAAGGGCAATCTATTCTTAATTTTTGATAGCATATGATTTCAAGATTATAAATACTTATTTTAAAAAGTAGGAGGAGCATCTACTCATGTATAAGAGTGGAACCTTAAGGTTGTAAATTAATTTTTTCTTTTAGGTAAGGAGCTCAAATAGAAGAGTCTGTAAGAATTGCAAACTAATTCTCAGGGAAAGCCTTACTACACAGCACAGGGTCTTGGTCTTTAATGTTCATTTTAAGACTTGTAACTAAAAAAGATGACAAGTTATAAATTCCATGATCAAGTGGTGGTAGCTCAGGGGTGTGAAACAAATGGCTTTTAAGAGAATATTATTGGAGGAAGGTAATTGAGAAGCACAAGGAAGTGCCAACCATATTTGGGATGGGATAACTAAATAGGTTAGGATGATTGCTAAAGTAGTCTTAGGTGAATCAAAAGATTTTAGATTGAGAGATAAAGAATCTTGGTGGTGAAACGAAAGTTTATAGGAAAAGGTCAAAATAAAAAAAAGATTGTTTTAAGGCCTTACATGTATGTAACAATGCCAAAAATTAGAAAAGGCATTAAATGGCTAGGAATGAGACTAAGAAGATAATGAGTGAGGTATGATCTAAAGTTTTTAAGGAGTTTTACCAAGATCTAAGGACAAAAAATAGAAAATAAAAGATTTATAAGCTTGTCAAAAATAAAGAAAGAAAATTAAGAGATTTAGACTAAGTAAGGTATATTAAGGATAAAGAAAGATAAGTTTTACTCACAAATGAAGATATTAAAGAGAGATGAGAGAAGTACTTTTATAAGCTTTTCAGTGATGGGTAAGGATCAATTAAGGATATGGAAGCATTAGAAATCCAAGAAGATAAATAAATTTGGCTTACTATCATAGAATTCAAGTTGGGAAGGAAAAAAAAGCTCTTAAGAGGATGAATAATAGTAAAGTCATTAGTCCTAATGGTATTCCTATTGAAGTTTGAAAACGTTTAGGAAAGTAAGATATCTTTTAACTCACTATGCTATTTAATAAGATTCTAAGGTCTAAAAAAATGCTAGATAAGTGAAGGAGGAGCATTTTGGTGCCTATATATAAGAACAAACGAGATATCCAAAATTATGTAAACTATCAAGGGATAAAACTTATGAGTCATACTATGAAATTATTAGAAAAAGTGATTGAGCACAGATTAAGAGATGAGACTACAATTACAAAGAACTAATTTAGATTTATGTTAGGAAGATTTACAATAGGGACTATTTATCTTGTACAAGAGTTGATGGAAAGGTATCAAAATAAAAAAAGATACTTGCATATGGTTTTCATTGACCCAGAAAAAATCTTTAATCAAGTACTAAAAGAAGTGTTGTGAAAGGCTTTGAAAAAGAAAAGAGTTCATATGGCATATATTCGGGCTATACAGGATATGTATGATAGGGTAACTGCAAGTATAAGGACTCTTGAAGGTGAGACAAAGGACTCTTGAAGGTGAGACAAAGGACTTTCCTATAAGTATAGATCTACATTATAGTTCAGTCTTAAGTCCTTATTTAATTTAGTATTAGATGTTCTTACCAGGAACATACTAAAAACTATCCCTAAATGCATGCTATTTATAGATGATACAGTTCTGATTAAGGAATCAAAGGAAAAGGTTAACTACAAATTAGAGCTTTGGAAATAGGCATTGGAATCAAAGAGTTTTTGCTTGAGTAGGAGCAAAATAGAGTATATGCATAGCAAATTTAATAACAAGCAAGATAGAAATGATTTGGAGGTAAGAAATGGAGAGTATATCATACCATAAGTGATTAAATTTAAGTATCTAGGATTAATATTACAAAACGATAAAGAAATTAATGGAGATATTACACACAAAGTACCTACCAAGTTTAAAGAAAAGTTCTATTGAACCGCTATACCACTAGTTATATTTTATAGTAATGAATGTTAGGCTTTGAAGGGATAATAAGAGTAAAGAATAAGGGTAGCAAAAATAGGAATGTTAAGATGGATGTATGATCATACAAGAAAAGGATAAGATATGGAATGAATGTATACGAGGGAATATTGGTATATCACCTATTAAGGAGATGATAACAAAAAATTGATTAAGGTGATTTAGACATATGCAAAGAAGGCTACTAAGAGCACCAATGAGAATGAATCAATCACGTAATATTTAACTCTGTGAAAAGGTGTAAAGGGAGGCAAAAAAGGATACTGCAAAAAATTATAAGAAAAAATCTTAAAGTGAATAATATTCGTAAAAATTTGATTTCGGATAAAACTTGATGATGTCGTGCAATTCATGTAATCAATTTCACTTAGTGGGATAATATTTTATTATTATTATTGTTATTTATCAATGAGAAGAGTTAATCACATAATCTTTAATTCTGTGAAAATGTGTAAAGGGAAGCCAAAAAGAATATTACAAAAAATTATAAGAAAAAATCTTAAGGTCAATAACATTTCTAAAAATTTGATTTCAGATAGAACCTGATGATGTCGTACAATTCATATAATCAATTTCACTTAGTGGGATAATGTTTTATTATTATTATTATTGTTGTTATTTATCAAATTTATCCAACTTCATAACCAAATAAGAAATTATTTAGAAAAATTGAAATCATAATTTTAATATTATTTTATAATTTTTAAAATATTAAATTTATTCAATTTTATGATTAAATCTAAATAAGAAATTATTTAAAAAATTAAAATTAAAATTTTAATATTATTTCATAATTTTAAAATATTAAATTTATCTAACTTTATAGTTAAATATGAATAAATAATTACTTAAAAAATTAAAATTAAAATTTTAATATTATTTTATAATTTTAAAATATCAAATTTATCCAATTTTATGATCAAATTGAATAAAAAATTACTTAGAAAAATTGAAACTATGTTTGTTAGACTTGTCATTAATTTTAATAGTATTTTTTCATTATAAAAATATAATATATTTTTTAAAATAAAAATATAAAATTATGAATATACATGATGAATATAAAATAATTTTTAGTATAGTAATGTTGAGATTTTTTTAATTAAATCAATTGACCCAATTTAATTTTAAAAATATCTCTAATTTCAAAAATATTAAAATAAACTAAAATTTTAGATTATTTCAGTTTATTTCATTATAGAAATTGTAAAAAAATTACATTTTGATAATATTATTAAAATATAAAAAGAGATTGTTCTTTTAAGTAATAAAAAAAAAGATATCATATGGGATGGGATGGAACTATCATATTTTTGTGCCATCTATTTTAGCAAGTTTTAAAATGGGAATATCTTTATATTCATAATATAATTTTATTATTTTTTAAAATAAATAAATAAAAATACTGTACAAATTATAAATATACATAGAAATGTAATAGAGTAAAATAAATGAAAACACCTTATATATAAAAAAGATATGTAAGATAATTTTTTATGCAATAATATTGAAATTTTTTAATTTAATCGGCTCACTTAATTTAACTTTTAAAATATCTCTCATTTTAAGAGTATTAAAATAGATGGAACTATTTAATTATTTTAATTTATTCCATTATACGAATTACACAAAAATCATCGTTATTAAAATATAAGAAAGAATATTTTAAAATAAATAATAAAAAATAATTCAAAATAAATAGTGAATAGGGTGAGGGTCCATCATACCACCTTACAAAACTTAGATAAAAAAATATAAAACATAAACAAGGGACAAAGTAGATGGGAATCATATAATAATACAAAGATAGGTGAATTATAATGTGCAAATGTCATTTGGATTAAAATAGAGTTGACTCAAGCAACCTTGTATGGTTTTTGGAGGAGATTACATTAAAGGATTTGATGGCTTTGTTTTAGTTTTTGGAAGAGAGGTCAGACTTGATGAGCTTGGTTTAGTTTTTAGCATATAGGTTAGTTTTGAATAGAAGGGATTTTCCAATAAAATGTCATGATAAGGTGAAAGGAGAAGAGAGAAAAAGTGGTGGTCGATGCTCTGTTTGGTGAGAGAGAGAAAAAATAAAGCATAAGAAAAGAGGAAAGTTTCTCTCTATGGCTTCAGTTGGTTTTGACTTCTTTTTAAATTAAGGCTACAAAGAAGTTAAAAGAAAAAGGAACTGAGAGAGAATAAGGTTCCCCCTGAATAACACACTTCTTCCTTTTTTTTGTTCTTGGCTGTGAGATC
The DNA here is from genome assembly GCA_020226215.1 of Sindora glabra. Classification (NCBI taxonomy): domain Eukaryota; kingdom Viridiplantae; phylum Streptophyta; class Magnoliopsida; order Fabales; family Fabaceae; genus Sindora; species Sindora glabra. The sequence goes on along the minus strand of CM035236.1, from coordinate 14,693,380 downwards.
TTCCCCTTGTAATGAATTTGCTTCACAACTTTATCTTTAAAGGAACATTCGTAAGGAAGTACATTACAACTGGTATCCATGATTAAGCTCAATGGTCGCTCATGTTAAAGAGAGCAAAATAAGAATCAGCCAACTTATTACCATTCTTTTTTTTAATTTATATATATTATAATTTTTTATTTTAGTTATATTATAATTCAGATAAAATTAGGTGTCAACAACAGCCCTTTTTACTCATACTTTTAGGATTATGAAATGAGTAAAGATATTAACACACAATTTATGAAAATGATTTAGAATACAAACTTAACCTTTTTTGAAGGAGTTCGAATTAACAAGAAGAAAATGAATGACTTGAATTGATGCAAGCTTAATCCAATTTGACTAGATTTGATTTAACAACAACAAAGAAAATAAACTTGGGTGCTATATTGGTATATCACTTGCATGACATTAGTAAGGAAGACTATTATGGAACTCTAATATCCCTGGATTAAATATAAATTTGCATAATTCCAAGGATTCTAGATAAGTTATTTATTTGGATAATGTTAGTTTTAAATTTATTTCTTGGATTAAAGGATGCTAGAATATTAAAATAATATTGATGATAATACTTGAAATATATTTATTTTATGGTGATTATTGATTCAAGATTAGATTAAAATAATTTTTTTATGCAAGGAGTTTCTCATAAATTGAGAAAAATTTTAGTGGTTGTGAGTGCAAGAATTTATGAAAAGATTTATTTAGGAATTGAAGAATATTCAAAATAGCTATTTTAGAATTTCTAAACTTATTAAATTATTACAAATATATTTTTATTATATTGAGGGAAAATCGGAAATAATGAAGTTAAGTTGGAATTTCCAATAAATTAGTTTTTATAAAAATGGATTTTAGTCAAATAAATGGATGGTTGTGATCATAGGATGGGTTCACAATAGGCAAGATGTATTGAATTAAAGCTTGTAGCAAATTTTTTGCATTTTCTCTCACCTATTTTCCTTTGAAAATCATGTTTCCTCCTGCAATATTTTACCCTTTTCTCTTTTGAATTGCGTGCAGTCTTATTTCTCTTTTGATTGCTGCATTTTTTTAGATTTCATGTATCTTTTCATGTATTGATTACTATTCACCTTCCCTTTCTCATCTGCCACGTGATATCTCTCTCTTTAAATTTTTTTCAATTTTTTAACCCCTTATTTCGGGTATAGCTCAGCTTGTTTTGTTTTTACATTTTTCTTGAGAATGTGGCCCTTTCTTTCAGCTTTCTCTACTTCACCACCTTTTGTACTTATTTTTAACTTATTTCTTGTCTTTTTTTAGGTAGAAGTGAGGAAAAACACACACAGTAGCTTTTGTATGACACTGGAGCTCTCTTTCTCATCTCTTCTTAAGTTCCCTTTCCCCCGTGTTCTCTTCCTTTCACCTAGATACAAGCAGCTTCTTTTTCCTCCCTCCCTCTCTCTTCACTGCTTTGTGATGTCGCCTAACCACCGGTTGAAAATCCATTACTATGAGGGTGTTATTGCCACAAATGCTATCTTGCTAAGGGAGCTCACGACATAGCAACAGGAAGGATTTTCTGGCCAACTTACTTCATTTTCGAGTGGTTAAATTATTTCCGGATGTTAGGACTTATCTAATTGTTGGTGTGTCCTAGGAGCCAATCATAGAGATGATTACAATATTACACAATGTATTACATTTTATTTTAGTAATATAATTATTTTATTTTATTTTATTTTATTTTACATAAATTATAACTTAAATATAATAATTATCCTTGGAATAACTTTACTATTCCTAAAATGTCCCTAATCAAGTATTATTACGAAAAGGATAATAATAATACATCGAGATTAGCATGTATAGTGACTGATGATTATGAATTATGGATATATGATATCAAGTCAATACATGAGTATATTGTTAGTGAGCAATGTACTGGACTGATCCACTGTGAGAATATTGCATGAATAAACGTGTCATTAGTTATTCTCATATGATCACAAATGCGCATAGTCCTTTAACTTGAAGTCATTATGGTTCCCTACATGAGGAATTACTCACTTTGATGTCGTCTTACGTCACCTTTAATCGGGATGACGAGTAGGACATTGATTGAGTGTGTCACAAATCATGCAGAGGGAAGTAAATGATATAGATGGGATATTGTTACTCTTGTATGAAAGAGAAATATCCTTAAGCTCTTTGATTAAGTGAGACTTAGAAATGCATGGTCATGTTCAATTGGATTAATATGTAATATTAATCATTTTAAGTCTACTCAGTATTAAAAAATATAAATTGAATATTGACAAGGATGACACACTCCATACCTCCAATTCGATTTGGATATTGTTATAAAAGAGATTATGATTCAAAATATTGATCATATATTAGGTAGATGTCGAATCGTAGATATTCTTACTACTTAAGTAGTAGTGATGTATTGTTAGATACCACTCACTTTCTATGGCCTAAAATGAGTCATTATCAACGTAGTAAGAACCTACAAGGTCATATAAAAGGAGTAGGAATAAAATAATAATTAATTAAATTTTAGTTAAACTGAAACTCAATTAATTGAACTTATTTTCGTGCATATCTAAATATATACTATTATGATAATATATATTTATTCACGTAATATATATATATATATTATATTATGTGATATTATTTGATATTAAAATAATATCAGATAATTATATTATTAGATATTAGATAATTATATTATGAGATAATATTATTATTATCTAATATAAGATAATTATATGCCAATTTAATATTAGATAATTAATAAGATAAGTCCTATCTCTCCTCACTCTTTCTAGGATAAGGATAAGGTGATAGTTATTTAGTGTGATTAGAATTTTTGAAGCATTATCTTAGTGGGACTAGACTTGTAATATGTCTTAGTTTTATATAAGGACTTGAAGGCAGCACCTTTTAATTCACGCTCATAAGTTTCATCAAACCTTGAACTACTCTAGAAAATGTCTAAACCCAACCCTAGTGAGAGAAACGAATCCTAACAGTTTCGTGGAGGCAAGAAGTTGTTGTTCACTCCGTGTGGATACTTGTAGAGATGTTGTACCTTCCGGCTGGCGTTCGATTCATCTCGATCTCTCAAAGATTCATTTAGAAAGAACACGAGCACAAATAAGGTAAAATCCTAATATTGATTTATGACTTTTGCATGGATCCTAAGAAGGTTTTGGATTAAAATTTTAAAATTCTACTACGTCTGTTGATCCGAATCCTAACACTAACCAGCCGCATGTTTTTTTTTTTTGGTGCAAAGAAGCTGCAGAAGAAAATTAGGCAGCAGCAGAGGAGATGTGGCTCCTTTTAAACCACTAATGTCGAGGCAAATCTTCGTCATCAGCAAGTTGGGGTTAAGTTCTTCAGATGGTCATGAGTAATCTTAAATCATAAAATTCTAATTTTTATAACAATTTGATGCTTTATTTAAGATAAATTTATTATTATACATGTTAGTTGGTGCTTTTGAAAAATAATATATTATGTTATAGAAGATTATGATAAGATGATAGAGAGCTCTAGAATGTTAGATTTACACTAATAAAGTCAATCTAGAGTATAGAATTTAAATAGTTTTGATTGTGAAAGTGTAAACAAGATGGGTCTTTTATGAGTAGTTTTCAAATATATAATGATGTTTTCAAAATAATAGAAGTTTTATGATACATGTTGTTAGAATCTTATAATTTGAATGACTATGAAATATTATATTTTCATACTTTGAAATATCCTAACTTAATTTAAGAAAACCTACTTTATATAAATTATAAAATTTTAACAATATTTCTAAAGAATGATATTTTATGTTATGGAGCAATGAAATCATATGGTTAATATATATATATATATATATATATATATATATATATATATATATATATATATATATATATATATATATATAAGTTGATAAGCATATAATTTTGTATAGTGATTGATGATGTAAGCTCATATTAGAAATTACAAGAAAATGATTATGAGAGATACTATCACATTATGATTTGGGAATTGAGTTTGTGATGCTTGGAAAGGAGAATAAATAGTATTCTTATATTTATAATATTATTATATATGTGAATTAGGAAAATAAGAAGAAAATAAGGATTAACAACTTTAATCTCCTACTATGGATGCACTTCATCATATGAGTATATATCTCACCACTATACTTTTATTTAAATAATATGATTTAAATATTGTGAATTATAATCATTTGTTATTATTACCAACTCTAAGTCCTTGTTTGTATCTATATATATATATATACTTGCATTCATATGTGAACTCAATTTCGTATAATAATAGTATTTGGCTATTTGAATGGAGGTTAATGTTTAGAGTATTCAGTGAAAGCGTGATTATGATGATTTTACCTAATGATGAATTGTGTGCTGCACTATATTTGATATTGTTCAATGGTAGATTAATGAGCTTGCATTGAAAGTCTTATGAATTACTTTGATATGTGAATTGAGCTTTCCTGTGGATATTATGTGAGAATTATGCCAGTAGTGGCAATGGAAACTATGAATGGTGATTGAAAGTGTAAAATCCAGATGGAGGATTCTTAGTAAAACATTATGAAGGATATAGAATTAATGTGAAAGCCAGATGGTAAATTCTTGATAAATAGTTAAAGAGCATATAAATGGCCTTGAAATGAGATAGTATCTACATGTATGGCTAATGTAGTTATTATGTGATGTTCTATGATATTGGAGTTTCTATTTGTGGATGGATGTCCTTGTTTGACATGATTGTAATGACTTGATGTGAATAAGATAAATTGTTTATGTTTAGCCTTAATGGCTATTCATGATTGTGATATTTACCTGGGATGGATAGTTTATAGCATCGAGTTATATGCAGGAGAACTCCGTTACAGGCATACTTTGGCATGTTTTAGAAGTCTAGGAAAATATGGGTTTGTTAATATTTTAATTTAATACACGTTTAACTTATGAATGTCTAGCCAAATATTGGTAGATATATACTAATTGAGTTTACGAAACTCACTCTTCTTTATCCTCAATGTTTTCAAGTTAAACTCAATGCCTTTAAGCTTTGTTGCTTTTATGTAAATCCAAGATTGCCTTACTATATGATTTGATAGTTAGGATTAGAATCAGCAATCAAATAGAATTTTGATGAATTAAATGATGTAATGAATTGATTGTATATGTATAGGTGTGAAATTGTATTGCTTTGTGTGTATGTTGATTCCGTTGTATCTGGATAATAGAGGTTTTGTATTATAGGATGTGTGGTTCTCGGGAAGTGTCTAAAAATAAAGGAGACTTTATTCATTTTTCAATAAAAATTTTAAAGAAAATTTTATATCCCCCTGGACTTTGGAAACTCCCGTTGAATAGAAAGAGTGAAAAATAATTAAAACTTGTGAAAATCAGCAACAGGATCCACGCCAGTCACGATTAGGTCGAATCATGACAGGAACATCTCTATACATACTTATTACAAAAATAACACATGGTATATGAGTTCAAGTAAGCAATAATTATAAGAAAATCATTTAACAAGAAATTTTTGAAAGGAACAGCAGATTATCCCCTATTAATCCAACCTTAATCATGAGTAACCATTATATTACCATGGATTACAAACCACTACACATGCTAGAGCTATAGCATGAGGTATAATAGCAAAAACATATAATTTCCATATTGCAATGTCTTTTTCTTGAAATTTCTACAAGATCGATGAGCCTTTAAATTGTTATAGTGTCTTTATTCTAGCATAAAGTAATGCAATGGTAGTTTAAAGCAAAAGTAGCAAAAGATAAAGATAACATGAGTAAAGAGCCAGAAGGAAGGAAAGAGATAAGGGAATGGTAATAGGGAAGCCAATAAGGAATTGTAAAGATAAAAAAATAAAAGAATAAGGATAAAAAAGCCAATGTGATAAGATAAGAAAGAGGAAGCAATCAAGAGAGAGTAGAAGTAATTTTCAATGTGTGAGACTAAGATATTATAAAGAAGAGAAAATGAGAGGTAGGCACAATTCAACCTTACAACACTAGATTAAGAAGGGTAAACAATCTATTCCTCTAAAATTTAACTTGACTTAACTAAATTTAAAAGTGAATAAATCGAATTGATACAGTCCCAACCTAACTTTACTAATTTTGACTCAATTATTGAATTAAAACAAGTTTGACCTAACTCGACTAGATTCAAATTAAAATGACCCAGATTAACATGGATTCGACTTAACTTAATTGTGTTTGATTCAACAAAGAAAATGACATAAGTTTAACTTAATTGGATTCAAGATAAATAAAAATAACAAAATAAATGACCTTAATTGACATGAGCTTGACTAGGTTTGATTGAGTTTGATTTAACAATAAAAATAAAATATCTTAGATTAACTACTTTTGGCTTAGAAAAGTAAATGACCTCAATTGACATCGGCTTAACTTAACTTAATTGAGTTTAGTTTAATAATGAAGAGGAAATAACTTGGATCGATTGGTTTTAACTTAACTTGATCAAGTTTAATTTAATGAGTAAAAAGCGAGTGACTTGATTGACATAAGCTTGACTCAACTCGATTGAGTTTAATTTAACGATAAAGAGAAAAATGGCTGGATTGACACAGATTCAACTCGACTTGATCGAATTTAATTTAACGAGGCAAATGACCTAGATTGACATAAGTTTGACTTAACTTTATTAAGTTTAATTTAATAAAGTAAATAACTTAGATTGATACAAGCTTAACTCAACTTGATTAAATTCAATTTAACAAGACAAATAACCTAGATTGATACAAGCTCCACCTAACTTGATTAAGTTCAATTTAATAAATTCAACAACTTGAATTGATATAGATTTAACTTGACTTGATTAAGTTTGACTTAACAAGATAAATGACTTAGATTGACACGGGCTTGACTAAACTTGATGGAGTTTGATTTAACAAGATAAATTACCTAAATTGACATAGGCTTAACTCTACTTAATTAAGTTTAATTTAACAAGGGCGAGAAAAATGACTTAGATTGATATAAGCTTAATTTGATTTGATCGAGTTCAATTTAATGAGATAAATAAGTTGAATTGACATAAGCTCAACTCAACTTAACTAAGTTCAATTTAATAAAGTAAATGACCTAAATTAACACAAACTTGACCTAACTTGATTGAGTTTAATTTAATAAGATAAAGGAAATGACCTAACTTGATATAAACTCGACTCAACTTGACTCGACTTGATCGAAATTGATCTAACAAGATAAAAAAAATATCTTGGATTGGTATAGGCTCAACTCAACTTGATCGAATTCAATTTAACGAGGTAAATGACTTGGATTGACATAAATTTGATCCCATTTGATTGAGTTTGATTTAATAAGGTAAATGACTTGGATTGACATAATTTTAATTTAATTTTATTAAGTTTGATTTAACAAGATAAAGGAAAATGATCTGGATTAATATAAACTCGTCTCAACTTATCGAGTTTGATTTAATGAAAAAGTAAATTATGCAAATATAACTTGATGTAAGAATGACTTAGTTATCTCTCAGAAAATTTCTTTACTTCATCCTTTTAGGGACTTCCTTCCAAATAGGTCATGTTTGGAAAATGTTGATTTTTTTCATTTCCTATATTTCCTTTGTGATAGCCCAAAATAGGATAGGAAACACCAAGAAAGAAAATTCTCTAGGACACTTTGATTTAGAGACCTTGGTAAGAAAAATCAGATAAATTATGGAAGAATTGTAAGGATAATTGAATAGTAAGCCTAACTAGAAGAAAATTTTAATAATTTATTAGACATCTAATAGATAAAAATTGAATTTAAATCTTGATACTAGGCTCACAAAAATAATTTTAAAAATTTGATAAAAAAAATTAAAAACCTGATGAACCAAAAAGTGAGGAAAAGAGCTGAAATTTAGCAGATAAATTTAAAAAAATTAAATTATTATTAAAACTACCTTAAATTAATTTTAGGACTTGAAAATGGTTATGTAAGGCCATAAATGAAGTCCCAAAATTTTCAAAAAGATTAAGAAAATGGTTATGTAAGGCCATAAATGAAGTCCCAAAATTTTCAAAAAGATTAAGGGTTAATTTGCAAGAAAATAAAAAAAAATTTAGGGCCAAAATTGTAATAAACCTTTTTTGTCTTTTAGGTAATTTAAATTTTTGTTGTCTTGGGTTAGGTTAGCCCAAGTTTTGCAGGCCCAAACATGATTTTTGTGAGCCCAAAAACGTGGCCCAAGGTTAGCCCAAGCTTCTAAAGGAAGCCAAGGACTAAAGTGAAAGAAAGTAACAAAATTTGGGGCCTTTTTGGAATTAACCCCACTTATTTTGTATGTGGCAAATTTTAATTGGTGGAGTGGGTCATCATGAGCTAATCTCCAGCCTATGTGGATAGCCAAGAAAGGGGTCCAAATGTCCCCAAATAATTTTCACAAAAATAAAAAAGAAATGGTTAGAAAATTATGGAAATTTTTAGAAATTTGTAGAAAATTAATTAGGAATTTATTTAAGTATTTGAAGGGGCTTGAGACAAAATTTTTTTGGTTATTCTAGCCTAAAAAACATGACCCTAATAGGCAAGAAGGAAAAGGAGAAATTCAACTAACACTAGGACAAACCAATAAGAAATTCAAACTAGCAAGCCATTCCTTCATCATCTCAAGAACCATTGAGAAAGAAAAGGAGTGAAGGAGACAAGGTGAGAGATAAATTGTTGAAAGATTTCTTCAATGGTTATGTTGAAATTATTATATTGGTAATGTTGTCATATATATGGCTTATGTTAGTTGTTGTAAATCTGATTTGGGTTGAAGTTATGCATGATGTAATGTTCTTAACATGAGGGTTTAAACTTATGTTAATGTGGATAAAGTGTATATCAATTGTGGTGAAGGAAAAGTTGATGAATGATAGGGAAATAGTTGAAACAGAATTTTAGAATGCTATTGGAAAAATAGCTGAATAATACTTATGAAAATATTAAGTATATAGTCTTTAAAAAAATTGATTCTTGATGTTCTATGGTCCTTCATGGAGTGATGATGAACTCTGAAGATTTTGATGAATTTTAGAAATTTTTAGATATTTTTAGAATAGCCTCCCATGATTGGAAACCAAAGCTGTCCAGAACAGGACCTTTGTGTGATAGTCTCTGGTTTGGGCTTTTTTGAGGCACCAAATGGCCTTGAAAAATTATGAGAAAATTTATGGTGTCCAATTAAGGCGCTATTGTGATTGTGTAGAATTTTCATGACCAATGGAGCTCATTTGTTCACCTAAAAAAATTGTGAACCAAAACTGTTCAGAATGAACTTAGAAAATACTGGTTATGTTCACGAAGTTTTTAGGAGCATAAAATGGTCAATAAAAATTCTGGAAAAATTTATGGGAGATATTTAAGGGTAAAGAAGCTTGGCACAAAATCTCGTGATTTTTAAAATTCATTTGATTCTTCAAACAATTTTCCCTTCAAAACTACCCCAATAGGGTCCAGAACAGGGAAAAACTAATAGTTATCCTTGAAATTGTGAAATTTTAATTTAGAAACTCTTACAACACATTCAAACTAATTGTCAACTGTGATGTTGAAGACTATTACTTATCACTAGAGAATATTGGTAATGATTTGAGCATGAAAAAGGATGTTGGACTTAACCACCCCTTAAATTGTGTTGTGAGTCTAACAATGATTTTTTATTAAAAAAAAGATATAAAACATTCATGACAAAAGAGCATAAAACATTTATGACAAGGTTGGTATTTTTTACTTGCTCCACTTGAGGATTCGGGGGCCTTACTTGAGGATTTGCGGGAATGTGGTTGATGCAAGTAGCATCCCACTATTATTCATTATGCAAGCAAATAATTGAAGGGGAGAGATATAAGGGGAAGCCTACATACCAACTATTGTTATTTCTTATGAAATTAATTACTTAAATAAAGGAATTGTAACTTTAACATATTAATCCTAAATTAAAATGAAGGCCCCTAAAGGGAGAATTGAACACTTCGACCATTTATTACTCACTAAGTATGTTTTATATTCACCTAGTTATTAAAATTGCAGGTAGTGAGCATGGATCAGGAGCGATACACTGATACTTATCGTGGCTACATCTTCACCCCCCACGACACCTACAAGATCATGTTCTGGTTCGAAATTTGGATTAGCATGTTAGAGGTGGGCTTCCGATACAAAGTAGACTTTGAGCCTGTGAATTTGGAGCTTAATGCTTTTATTGCATTTTTGCTGCATAGAGTTACTCCTCTGAAAGGTCACGGGAATAATGGCTCTAATTCCACCCCTCCCGAGTCTGATCCGGAGGAGGAGGAGTCTAACAGGTTAGTTTAGAGTTTGATGCCACTGCCATATTTTGCTCATATTGTATAAATACTTATACTTTGTTATCTATGTATATATATGTATATATAATTGAGTAAATATAAATTTTTTTGCATAATGTTGTTACGTGAATCGATTATTTTTGGGGAAATGACATATGCACAAACTAAAGGCTTGTAAGGATATCCATATAAGAAGTTAGTCTTGGTGGATATCTTTACACAAGGTACTGCAAAAGTAAAGTGGGTCGTGTCATCCTCTTTGTTCGACTTAAACCTTCCACCAATATTGCCTCCATTTTCTATCTAATTGAGACAATCTCAATGCTTAGTTTAATCATATATGTATTATTGATTACATTTAGACATGTTTGGACAAGAAAATGTCTTATAGCATTGTAATGTACACTTATCATATGAGGATGCATGAAATTTAAGAAGGGGCAAGGGAAAAGGAAAGACATAATAATGAATATTATTATAGCATTAGAGGTTAAAAATAAAAAAATGTTAAGCATTGATAGCAATAAATATCATTTACAATAGGATTTATAAAGGATTTTGGCTTTTGATAATTTGTTTTAGAAAAATAATGTCGATTGCCCTTATATATCATTTGATTATCACAAATTATGAAACTAATTATGATGAGTTTGACTAGATAAGACATATGCTAAATTCTTGAAAAGATTTCTTTTATTTCATTTCCTATTGTGGAATGTCTTTACTTTGCTTTTATGGAAGAATACATCAACTTCATTGCTAGATGAAAGGTAAATATGCATCATGTATAATCCCCTTTTACTTTATTTGAATTAACAAATTATGATACTATCCATGTTTGTAAAGGTCAAAACTTCATTAGAGAAAGCTTTCCTCAGAGTATATAGTCCTTTTAACATATGTCTTCATCAATCTTTTTGACAAAATTAGCTGTCACATAATGTTGACAATTTTTTCCTTCGATAAGAACTAATTGATCATACTGAGTCTTAATCCATTTAGCCTCTTCTAATAGCAACAACTCGATTTAAATGAGTCCAATTTTACAAAATATAAATAGTTTAAGTCAATTAAGCTTTAGGAAAGTCTTAAAAGGTTAAGAATGAGATAATTAAAGAAATGAAAATTGGTTTGATAAAACTTCACCACATTTAATTTTGCACATCCTGGGCAAATACTAAATTTAAAACTCTAATTTTTCACTAAAATAAAAAATGTAAAGTCATAAGTAAGAAAATGATTACAGTGTAAAGAAATCATAGCATTCATGAATCAACAATACTTATCTATCTAATACCACAAAGTATGACAACTTTATTTGAGAAAGAAAGAATTAAATTAATAGTGTCTCATAAGTCATACTCTCAATCCCTCAAGTTTTTAAGGGTAAATGTTTCGCTCAAACCTAATCCATTAAGAATTGTACTACCATAAGCTTGCTTAAATTCTCAATAATTATTATTTAATTCACATGCATAAAGTAAATAAAAAATACTTATTAAAAGTTATAATGGGGTCAAGCTAAATAAAAGATAATAACATGGAATGAAAAGCTCTCAACTAAAAAGATTAAAAAAGTATTGATGGATGAATTTAAATAGTTAGTGACTGAGATGATATACAATCAAAATTATAGTTCCTCTAACTATATATTATCTTTTCTTTTCTTTTTCATTTTTTCTCTTTGTTTCTTCTTTTTTTTTAATGAACTCTTCTTTTTCACCAAGCACTTGATATATCTTTAAACTTATTTAAGAACTCATCCTTTTATTGATTCAATACTCTCATTGTCTCTAAGATTATGTAGAACACTATTTTTTTTCACTTTAAGCTTGCAATGAGCTAAAAATAAGGAAAAACAAATTATGCACAAAAGAGATACTTAATAGAAATGCAAAGGTTGGCTATTTAGGTACAAGTTGTTTATTCAAAGAAATGCTTTAATTATTTTTGCACATACATGTAAAAATGTAATCTCAACAAGAACCAAAGCAAGTTCTAGAGTGACAATGTAATAGGTGAATCTCATTTATAAGAAAGACAATTATGATTAATCAAATAGGTTAAAAATCTCACAACTAAGGGTTGTCAGACTTGATTCTTTCAATTTAAAGTTTATTGCTAAATTTATCGATTCCAAGAAGCAAGATAATTGTCCAATTGTTCTATAAAACCTTCAAATCTAATTAATTCATGTTTAAGACTTTTATAATTTTTAAAATTAGTGGAAGCACTTAAATAAGTAAGAAAATCTAGAATGCTTAAAATGGAATTTTAAAGATGCACTTCTTTTCTTTTTCTTTTCTTTTTAAATAAGGATAAATCATGAAGAAAATATATTACTAATGGGATGCATATCAAAAGTTAAGAATAACTCTTTCCTCAACCATCCTTTATACATACAATGAAAATGATGATTTTAGTAACATTTTTTTATATTCCTTCATCCCAATCTAATTAGACAATGTCCCTAATATCTTTATAGATGAACAAAGGTGTAAAAAAGAAAAAAAAGAAACACATAACAATAAAAATTGAATAAAAAATTGAGAGCAAAATCATGAGAGTAGAAAAAGTTACAACCAAATGGAGGTATTTAGTTTATACTTCTTACTACTATATTAGGTTTGTGAATTTACCCACTTCATTAATAGATTAGGTTTAAGTACACAGATTTATAATTAGTATCAATGAACTAATTAGTAGTTGAAGTGGATATTATGGTGCAATGATTCATTTAGGAAATAAATTCGTGTTCCACAGTTTGATCTAAGAAAGACAATAAATCGTCATAACAACTATTAATGTTTAACAACACTAATGGCTTTTTATGAAAGTTTAGTTTAGCCTAATATGCAATACTGGAAATCCCTTCTAATGTTTTTAAACTACCAAGTAATATGATAAAGGTTTCTGCATTATGAAGTATATATCCAAAACATTCATTAAAGTTTGAAACCTTTAACTTAGTACCTAAAGCATAGTTAGTGATGATTTTTCTACCCAAATCCTTTAGAGTGATACTCAAGACTTTGCTCCCTTTAATGATTACAGTTGTTGCCACACATCCTTTTAAACTTTGGATCCTTTTGCCATAAACAAAATTGATATTTCTGGTAGCTAACACCTTATCAAGTTCATTTGCCACTTTCAAAAACTCCTTATCCTTCCCTAGATTAGCTCCACTAAAGATGTTGATTAATTTAAATATATGTATTGATGGTCCTTTCTATTTTTCTTTAACTTTAAGATGAGTTATATATGTATTGACAAGTATGAATATGCATATTTATATGATAAAAATAATCAGTAAGAAGATTGTACAAATCAACCATTATCAGATAAGCTTGAATTTGAAGAGGAAGAAAGTCAAAAGTAGATGTTACATGTAGCAATTTTGGAAAATGGTATAGGAAAATACATAGAAAAAGATCATACAAATTAACCATTAATAGAAAATTTCAAATTTGAGAAGGAAAAAGGTCGAAAGTAAATGTTAGACGTAGTAATTTTAAAAAATAATATAGAAAAATTAAAGATAATTATATAGAAAAAGTCAAAGAATGACTGAAAAAGTTTAAAAGAAAAGATATACCCATGAATATGAATAGTAGTTGTGATTTTGACTTATATCTTCCTTTGGTTTTACATTTAGTAATAGCTTAAATGCCTTGTATGAGTCAAGGATTTGCTTCCCATACAATTTTCTTATAAATTGGCAAATAAGATTTTTTAATGTCAGATTCATGATATTGTAGCGCTCCTTTTCTTTATTGAATAGATCCATTAAATTAAAAAGAACATTATGAACATGTTTACTAGGATGTGTCTTAAAAGTCTGAAAGATATTATCTAATAACTATTTATTTAGTCCATCCTTTATGAACTAAATTTTGTCTTCTCTATTTTAGAATACCATACTATTGCTCTTCCAGCATGTATTGAATATTTATCTTGCACCCTCATAGAAAACTCCAATTCTTGTAGCTCTTTACTTTTTAGCATGAGAATTTCTTCTCGTTCCCAGTATATGTTTAACAAATAAATCATGACACTTACCTACTATATGTACCTTAACTTCAATAATCCAACACACATCCTCAAGAAAGTCCAAATGCATGAGTACGTTTATTCTTTTAAGTCGAGATCTGTAGATTTTCCTAAGCAAATTTTAGGAAAGAGTAAAGAACTTGATTCTAAGTTTTATGAGTGTTTCCTCTATATCTTTTATGATCTTTGCTTGGGACGAGTCTAATATGAATGGAAGTAAGGTTTCTCTTCTAAGATGAGTTATTTTACTTTTTAAAATAAGAATGAATGCATGAGTGTAATGATATACTTATAAAAAAGTGTGTTAACACCCAATTTTGTTTAGGTAACAATATAACTAAAATAAAAAATTTTAAAAATATAATAAATAAAAATTTTAAATAAAAACTTAAAAAATAAAATAATAAAATTTTTTTACAAGATGAGAATTTGCTAACACCTTTCTTATATTCACTTATTATGCCTACCACACTTACCTCACAACATGGCACAAATCCCACTTGTGAGAAGCTCATCTGCTCATCTACTCATTTGTTTATTCAAAATGAAGCCCTCATTATTGAATTTAGTGTATAACATGCTAATTACCTATGTGACTTGTTCTTTCTTAGCTTTGCATTACTGTCTTCACCAACTAAGCAAAATAGTTCATGCATCTTCTCAATTATATAATGTTGTCCATCATGCATTAAAGGATAAAGGAAACCCTCAACTAGAAGGATAGGAACAAACAATGAAGGGGGAAGTGTCTCTTTCTATCTGCGAGAAGAATGAAGCTAGGTTGGAATTTAAAAAAAAAGAAAAGTTTTTAAACTTTCCCATAAAGAGCTCCCTTTGACCAGAGGAGATCTTTTTCCCTTAATCTCCAAGGTGGCTTTTTTCTTTAGTTATCTTGCAATTGCATATCATATGAGGGCAATATCCGCTCTCTCCCTAATCGCAATAGCTTAAGTTTTTCATCTTCTTTGTATGTTCAAAATAAAAGGGGGAAGGAAAGAAGCGGTTAAGAAACCATTGGCTTCTACTTTCTCTCTCTCTCTCTCTCTTCTGTAATTCATCTCTCTTCTTATGCATTGTAGGAATTCACTACAACAAAAATGAAGCTTTTTCTTTTTATTTCCAAGATGGGAAGTGAGGTTTTGTACTTAATAGACTTATTACAATGGAAACTCTCCTTTACTTCCTCGATTTTTTTCACTCATTATTACTATCTCTGCATATTTAGTCTACATTTGCCACTATGCATGCCCTTTAACATAACGAGTTACAATTTCTCTTTCATTCTTTGCCTTCAGTTGCTGACTATCATCCACTGGTGTGAAGGAAGCTGTAATACACGATCAACAACCGCATCTATTAGTTATAATGTGGAGCTTCTGTTCCTTCTAATAGGAGCTTGAGAATAGGAGTTAAAGGCATAAAAGCAATTACAAGTCAAAGTTATGGTAAAGGCAAAGCAAAAGGATTGTTGAAATTGGCAACCTGTAACTTTAAAGATTTAGGTATGAGTTTTTATTCCAATGAATATAAAAGTTTTTATTCCAAAAAAATTTCAAATTTATGATGATGAAATAATATTGAAATTAATTGTAAGTGTAATAAATATAATTTTAATTTTTTAAGTAATTTTTTATTTAGATTTGACCATAAAATTAGGTAAATTTAATATTTTAAAAATTATAAAAGTAATATTAAATTATGATTTCAATTTTTCTAAATAATTATATATTTAGATTTAGTCATAAAATTGATATATTTGATATTTTAAAATTATGAAATAATATTGGAGTTATAATTTTAATTCTTCTAAATTTTTTATTTCAGATTTGGATATGAAGTTGGATAAATTTGATAATTTAAATAAAAAAATTATTGATGTAATACTTTTAAATAAATAAATAAATAAAATTACTTAAATTTTTTATTATTATCTTAAAAAATTATATTATAATTATTTTATTAAAAACCTTTCAAAATAATGAAATAATTTTTTTTATAAAAGATAAATTAATAATAATTATTCATAAATAATAAAATAAAAATATTTTGAAAATATTCTAAGAAAATAATAAAATAAAAATATTTCAAAAATAATAAAATTAGTGCCTATAACGTATTAAAATTAAGTAATTCGATTGCAAGTGCAATTATAATGGTACTTAACATTATTAAGGCATGTTATTGTCCAAATCTTACCATAAAGTTGAAAGGACTTGACAACTGAATCAACAAATCATTTAAAAAATTCTAAAAAATGATAAAATAAAAATCTTTCAAAAAATAATAAAATATGTACCTATGATATATCGAAATTAAGTAATCCGATTGTAGGTGTGATCATAACCATACTTAACATTATTGAGATACTTTATTTTATCCAAATCCTATCATAAAGTTAGATAGATTTGGTAATCAAACTAATAAAAAAATTAAAATTAAAATCATGTTCTCAAGAAAAATACACATGTAACATAATAAGGACTTTCATAATTTAAGATAGAATTAGAATAAATAGGCAACTGTTCTTTGAAATGGATGTTGTAGGGTATTAATACCTTCCCTACACATAACGTACTCCCGAATTTGAAGTTTGGGAATGCAAACTATTTTTGGTGTTCCAATCACACCATAAAAAGGATTAGTGGCGACTTTATTTTTTTTTATTTATACACACCATCACGTTTCTGAGGATACATGGAAACTCACTCGTTTCCTTCAAATTCTACTGCGGGGCATGTCACAACAAAGTGATATTGCTAAAAGTTGTTCATTCCACTTAAAATTTTTAAAAAAAGTCATGATTTATTTACAACCACTCATAATCATAGGTTTCAAGTTTTTTTTTAGTGTGTAGTACTAGTCCTTGAAGCTTGCCAATGAGTTCACATGATATGAATGGCCTTTAATAATATTTGTGTATAATGAAATGGTAGATGTAAGATGCCAAGGAACAAAAATAACAATCATATTTAGTTAGGCAAGAATAAACCACGGGATGAGCCATTCAAGTTTAATTTTTAAAATGAGGGTAAGCCACCTAATTTAACTGATATATAGCTTAATCATCATTTTTAGGTAAACTTACATTTCTTGGATAAATGATTAGTTATAGAAGAGTTTCCTCATGTGTTGTACAAGGATTTTTCCTAAGCTTAAAATTTGTTCTCATAGAATAGATTTCTTTCAAATAAGGTGGTTGTAAGTTTATTCTAATTTATACCTAGTTTAAGTTCTATGACACCTAATTGATAAAAAGGTTCCTAAATTGTCTTTATTGTTGCCACCATGGCCTAGCAAGGCCTTCAATCATCACCCCTAATAGGCTACAGATGAAAAAAGTTCAATTTAAGTGGGGGAGTTTTGCTAGCCTGTACGAAAATTGGTGGTCTCACAAAGGCATCACTATTCTGCTTTCTGGTTAATCCTAAAAGGTAATGTAAAGCCCAGTTAGGAAGCTATGTGTGTAAGATTCATAAGATACGGTGTGCAAAAAGGAACATCAATCATTTCAAAATCTTCATATAATAAATTTACCATGAAACAAATAAAGATAACCATAATGAGATAAACAACATGAATACATATGTAAAGAAAATATAAAACTAACATGCACTAAGAAAATTTAAAATTAAGATAAAAAAAGAAGAAATGAAATGGCCTAACTCTTATTTAGTCCCCAATGGAGTTGTTAAATTGTTACGACATGTCCTATGATGGAATAGTGAGAGGCGAGCAATTTCGTACTTCCCTAGAATGTTGGAGTGAGAATATTAAGAAAATAGAATCACTACTAATTATTTTTAAATGGTGTGATTGGAACATCAAAAGTGATCTACATTTCTAAAGTTCAGATTTGAGAATTGGTTATGGATAAGGAAAGTATTAACATATTATAATTTTCGTTCAAAAAATGGTTGTCTCTTTATTCCAATTCTATCTTTTAAATTGAATTATAATGATTCTTATTATAATATATATGTATTTTTTAAAAAAAATTAATTTTTAATTTTGATTAATTTGTTGATTTCATTTTTGAATTCATCTAACTTCAAAGTAAGATTTGAACTAAAAAAAATACTTTAATAATATTAAGTACTGTCATGATTGCATTTACAATCAAATTATTTTGATACATCATAAGCATAAATTTAATTATTTTTTTAAAATTTTTTACTTTTTTATTTTTGAAATATTTTCATTTTATCTTTTTAGAAATATTTTTAATTAATTATTTTTAAATATTTTAAAAAAATGATTAAAATATGATAAGATAAAGAAAAATTATTTTAAGTAATCTTATGTATCTATTTATTTATTTTAAAAGTATCAAATTAATAATTTTTAATTTAAAGTATTAAATTTCTCTAACTTCATAGTTAAATAAAAAATTATTTAGGAAAATTAAAATTAAAATTTAATATTATTTAATAATTTTTAAAATATTAAATTAGTCCAATTTCATAGTCAAATATAAATAAGAAATTGTTCAAAAAATTAAAATTAAAATTTAAAATATTTTTTATAAATTTTAAAATATTAAATTTATCCAATTTCATGATTTAATTTGGATAAAGAATTATTTAAAAAAATTAAAATTATAATTTTAATATTATTTTATAATTTTAAAATATAAAAAATTTCTAGCTTCATATCCAAATATGAATAAAGAATTATTTAAAAAATTGAAATCATAATTTTAATATTATTTCATAATTTTTAAAGTATCAAATTTGTTTAATTTCATAGTTAAATTTGAATAAAGAATTGCTTAGAAAAAAATTAAAATCATATTTATTGTACTTAGAATTAACTTCAATATCATTTTACCATCACAAAAATATAATATATTTTTAAAATAAAAATGTAAAATTATAAGTGCACATGATGAATATAAAATAATTTTTATATGTAATAATATTAAAATTTTTTAATTTAATTAGCTCATTCAATTTAGGTTTAAAAATATTTTTCACCTCAAAAATATTAAAATAAACTAAAATTTTAGATTATTTTGATTTATTTCATCATAGTAATAGCACAAATATAACATCTTAATAAAATATATAGAGAGAATTTTCTTTTAAAAAGATGCCATATAAGGTGGGATAACATTGTCATAATGCTATCTCATCCATTTCGTCAAGTTTCAAAAAAGAAATCGTTTTATATTTATACTATCATATTATTTTTAAAATAAATAAATAAAAATACAATACAAATTGTAAATATACATATAAATGCAACAGAATAAAATAAATTAAAACACCTCACATACGAAAATAATAAATATAAGATAATTTTTTTGTACAATAACATTCCATCATAAATTAAAATTTTCAATTATTTTAATTTATTCCATCATGAAAATTGTACAAAAATAAGATGATAATAAAATTATTAAAATATAAAGAGAGAATTTTCTTTTAAAAAGATGCCATGTAGGGTGGGATAGCATTGTCATTGTGTCATTTCATCCATTTTATCAAGTTTTAAAAAAGGAATCATTTTATATTTATAATATAATATTATTAATTTTTAAAATAAATAAAAATAAAATAAAAATTGTAAATACATATATAAATGCGATAGAGTAAATAAATTAAAACACCTTATATACAAAAATGATAAATGTAAGATAATTTTTTTATACAATAATATTAAAATTTTTTAATTTAATTAGTTCACCTGATTTAAATTTTACAATATTTCTCATTTCAAGAATACTAAAATAGATGGAACTCTTAAACTATTTTAATTTATTTTGTCATAGAAATTGCATAAAATAATATTTTAATAATATCATTAAAATATAAAAAAAATTAAAATAAATAATAAGAATAATATGTAAAAAATAAATAGTAAATGGGGTGGGTGTTCATCACTCCACCCCATATAACTTAAATAAAAAAATAGGAAAAAGGATAAAATAAATAGGAATCATAATGCAAGAATAGGTGAACTACAATGTGTGGATGTCATTTTGGCTAAAATACAACTGATTCCAGCAACCTTGTTATGATTTTCAGAGGAGATTATATTAAAGGATTTGATGGCTTTGTTTTGGTTTTTAGAAGAAAGGTTAGAGTTAATAAGCTTGGTTTAGTTTTTAGCATATAGGTTGGTTTTAAATGGAAAGGATTTTCCAGTGACATGTCATGATAGGGTGAAAGGAAAAGAGAAATAAAATGGTGGTCTATACTCTGGTGAGAGAGAAAAAAATAGAGCATGAGAAAGGAGGAGAGTTTCTCCTTATGACTTCAGTTAGTTTTGAGTTTTTTTTAAGTTAAGGCTAAAGAGAAGCTAAAGGAAATAGAGCTGAGAGATAATGAACTAGCTTTTTCCTGAATAATATACTTCTTCCTTTTTTTAGTTCTTGGCCATGAGATCCCTTCTTTGTGATGAATTTGCTTCACAACTTCATCTCTGGAGGATCACCTACCAAAAAGTACATTACATATAGTATCCATGATTGGGGTTAGTGGCAGCCAATATTGAAAGAAAGGAAAATAGGAATCATGCAACTGGTTACCATTTTTTTAATTTATAAATGTATTTAAAATTTTTTATTTTAGTTATATTATTATTCAGATAAAATTAGTGTCAACATTCCAAATGGTACACTTTCCTTTCTTTTACTATCCATTCATAATAGAAAATACTTTGTTTCCTTTAACGAATGTCCATTTGTTCAAAATTTCCTTTCTTTTCCGAGAATCTCTATTTGAGCCATTACTTTGAAAGATTTAAATAGTGAAAGTCACTAACTTTTGAAATTTTTTTCTTACATTTTCATGTAAACGCCAAATGAGGGGAAGGACTTAGTGTTCTAATTACTATAGTTTTGTATTTCCCTTATTTTGTTTAGAAAAAATTACTTGAAACAAAATGATACAATGGAAAAAACATAATGGCTTTGAAGACGGTAGTGCAAAGAATAAAGCTATTAAGGAACAAAAGACAGTTGGTGGCGAAGTAAACAAGGCAAGACCTTGGGTTGCTCCTCTATTCTGGTCAAGATGCCATTGCTCATATTAGGGTAATTTTTTTTCCTTCAATTCTCAAAGTTCAAAATGATAAGAATATAATGATCTTAATTGAACCATATGAAAAAAAATAATATTAAAATATAGATTAAATGAAAAGATAAAAAAATGATAAATCTATTTATGACAAATAATATATGTGAATCATGATTTGTTTGAAGATTTGCCATAATCACAAACTCCAAATAAGAATTATTATTCCTATTAACCTTAGTTGTGAATAGAATCAATATTTAGGAGAAGCATTGTCAATGATGGTGAGTGAACAAAACAATTTCCAGTTTAGGAGTTATGACCTCTATTTATAGATTGTAAATTAACTCATCATCGAAAATTACCTATCATCACGTTAATGGGTTAAATTGCCATTTGAATCTAAACTAGACAATTATTTTAATATTATGCCAAATTTTTTATATTTTATTTTATTATTAAATTAATAAGTTCAAAATAAAACAAAACTAACAATCTCCTATTTGGATCATGTAATTTAATAATAGTAGTTACTTTAATAAGTTATAATTATAAATTATGTTATATTTACACCCATTGGTCTAAATTGACATTATAAGAGTTCAATAGCATATAACATAGTATTCAATAGGGTTATAAAAAAAATTACATACGATACATTTACATCTTGTTGACCAAATACAATATCTTATAAGGATATGCTTAAGAAAAATTGTACTTAATAAAATTTATCTAATAGATTATGACAACCAATATGTGTAAGTTTTTACACATATGGTCGAAGCATCTACCTAAGATGCCACGTAAAAATCATAATTCTCAATACAATATTAAGACAAAGTCTAAGTATCTCTATAAATATATTATAACTAAAAATATGTACAATATATAACAAAACATGAATATTTTATTTATATGCATCTTAAAAAAATAGTTTATATTATAGTACTCTTATTAACCTAAAACATCAAAAGACTTAATTAATCCTCTATTGATTATATATTCATGATATATTCCTATCGCTAAGTCTTTGATTAGTGGATTCATAAGCATATGATCCATGGAAATCTATTCAATACATGTGATATGCTTGCATACTTTCTCTTGCATAAACTAGTACTTTGTATCAAAATATTTCGTATGACAAAACTTTTATTATTACAAAAGAAATTCACAACAGTAGTATCATCGTAGTAAATGGTCAAGGGTCTAGAAATAGTCTTAATAATATCAAAACTAGTCATAAAATTCTTTAATTATATAGTAGCATAAGTAGCTTCGTAACATGTAACATACTTTACTTCTACAATAAAGATTACTATTGAGGACTGATAAACACTTTTCCATGGCACAGTTCCTCTTGCCATCATGAACATGTACCTAGATGTTAATTTGTGATCATCTAGATAACTAACAAAATCTGAATCCCAGTAACATGTAACCATGAAATATTTTAATTTCTTATAGGTAAGCATATAATATTTTGTATCCTACAAATACCTCATGACTTTTTTTACAGTAGTCTAATGTCTCCGATCAAAATTACTTAAATATCTCTATAGTACACTAATAGCATAAGTTATGTTAAAACGTGTACATACTTAAACATTTATCAGGCTATTAATAATCGAAGTATATGAGATATTTTCCATTCTTTCTATTTTAACATCATTTTAAGAACA
Source organism: Sindora glabra (assembly GCA_020226215.1). NCBI lineage: Eukaryota > Viridiplantae > Streptophyta > Magnoliopsida > Fabales > Fabaceae > Sindora > Sindora glabra. Next base: position 14,670,222 of record CM035236.1, on the reverse strand, counting down.
TTATTACTTAAAGAAAATTTCTCCTTTTCAAATGGGTATAGAAATTTGAGAACATATTGACATGTTAAACCTCTTTAGTATTTTCTTAATATTGTTTGCTAAAACAAACTAAACAAACCATGGAATCTGTCACAATAGATCTTTAATTATATAGTAGCATAGGTAGCTTCATAACATATAACATACTCTGTTTCTACAGTAAAGATTACTATTAAGGATTGATTAACACTTTTCCATGACACAGTTCCTCTTGCCATCATGAATATGTACCTAGATGTTAATTTGTGATCATCTAGATAATTAACAAAATCTGAATCCCAGTAACATGTAACCATAGAATCTTCCAATCTCTTATAGGTAAGCATATAATATTTCATATCCTGTAAGTACATTATGACCTTTTTTACAATAGTCCAATATCTCCGACCAAGATTACGTAAATATCTCTATAGTACACTAATAGCATAAGTTATGTCAAAACGTGTACATACTTGAACGTTTATTAGGCTATTAACAATCGAAGTATATGGGATATTTTTCATTCTTTCTATTTTAACATCATTTTAAGAACATTATGACTTAAAGAAAATTTCTCCTTTTGAAATGGGTATAGAAATTTGGGAACATATTGACACGTTAAACTTCTTCAGTATTTTCTCAATAGAGTTTACTAAAACAAACTAAACAAACCATGGAATCTATCACAATAGATCTTTAATTATATAGTAGCATAGGTAGCTTCATAACATGTAATATACTCTACTTCTATAGTAAAGATTACTATTAAGGACTGATTGATACTTTTCCATGACACAATTCCTCTTGCCATCATGAACATGTACCTAAATGTTAATTTGTGATCATCTAGATAACTAACAAAATCTGAATCCCAATAACATGTAACCATGAAATATTTTAATTTCTTATAGGTAAGCATATAATATTTCGTATCTTGCAAGTACCTCATGACTTTTTTTACAGTAGTTTAATGTCTCCGATCAAGATTACTTAAATATCTCTATAGTACACTAATAGCATAAGTTATGTCAAAACGTGTACATACTTGAACATTTATTAGGCCATTAATAATCAAAGTATATAGGATATTTTTCATTCTTTCTATTTTAACATCATTTTAAGAATATTAGGACTTAAAGAAAATTTCTCCTTTTGAAATGGATATAGAAATTTGAGAACATATTGACATGTTAAACCTCTTTAGTATTTTTTCAATATAGTTTGCTAAAACAAACTAAACAAACCATGGAATTTATCACAATAGATCTCTATGCCAAAAAACATAAAAAGAATTTCTAAGATCATTCATATCAAAATATATAGATAACATTTGTTTTATCTTAGTCAATAGGTTCACATCATTACTTGCATGAAGAATATCATCACATATAGTACTTGTATACCAAAATTGCCTTCACTCATTAGCATATAAATATATTGATTTACTTCATTCTCTTTGAATCCAAGAAAAGTTACTACTTTATCAAACTTGATATATCACCATCTAGAAACTTGTTTTAATCCATATATAGATTTTTTAAATTGACACACAAGGTGCTCTTTTTCATTTTCTTGGAAACCATCTATCTAGTTCAAATAAACAAATAGTTCATCAGTCAAGAAAGTCGTCTTTACATCTATCTGATACAACTCTAAATCAAAGTGAACCACTAATGTCATGGCAACTCAAAATAAGTCTTTGGTTAAAATTTGTAAAAATGTTTCTCTATAGTTTATGCCTTCCTTTTGAGAGTAGGCTTTAGTAGACCTGTACATAGGCCAGGCTGGGTGGGTTTCGGAATAGGTTAGGCGGGTCAAATTATATAAAATTTATGGCCAGAGCCTAGCTCGAGCCCGATTACTTTTTTAAAAAATTGGGTAATACTTTTTAAAAAAATTTAGCTCGATCTTACCCAATTTTTTAAATATATGACCTGTTGGGCTAACTCGATTACTTGAATAAATTTATTTTTTTATTTTTAAGTAAAAATTAATTTTTAAAATAAAAAAATACATATTTAAAGAAATAATATGATATTTAAATATATAAAATATTTAATTATATCAAATTAATCTTTTTTATATTAAAATAATTAGATATAATTATTTTTTCTAATATATAATTATATTATAAAAATAAATTAAAATAATTGGGTTAACTTAAGTCTATCGGACTTTTTTATCTTGGTCCAAGCTTAGTCTAATTATTAATCGGGCTATATATCAGGAAGAAAAAGTTCAAATCCTTTATTTTTTTTAGGTTGGGTAATACATCTCTAGGCTTTAGCTACCAATATGGCTTTATACCTCTTAATTTTACCTCAAACATTTTTTTTGGTCTTAAAAACCCATTTCCATCTAACTTGCTTGCAACTCACAGGCAACTTTATTGGATCTTGCATTTGATTCTTATGCATTGAAGTCAGCTCGCATTTTATAATACTTATCCAATTAGAATAATTTGAACTAGATATAGCTTAAGAAAGAGTTATAGGATAAGTATTATCGTTAATGTCATACTCAATTTTTGTAGATATATAAGGTAATTATTAAAAATCATCGACCTACAAATTTTATGAGATCTCTTTAATAGAATTTCTTTATTTATCTTATCTAGTTCAACATTTTTGCCATTGGCTATATTAGATTAATTGGGCAAGCAATAAAAGATGACTCTCCCAATATTAATACTAACGAAACAATTGTTTTGTCTCTAGTGAAATTCTCGATGCATGGTATATGACTTTTACTATCCAACTTATCTTCAAAGAAGATAGCTTAATCTAATTTGATTATTCTAGTCGTGTAAGTTAGATAGTAAAATTTTCTTCCTTTTAAGCCACTACAATACTCAAAAATGTATTCACTAATAATCTTTAAATCAAGTTTCCTTAAGGATAAAATGTATGGCTTTACTTCAAATTTACAATCCCAAACTCGAAAATCCCTTAAACTAGACTTCTTATCATATAACAACTTATAAGGGGCTTTAGATAGTAAATTACTAAGACCTTGATTGAGAATGTATGCTACTATTCTCTTTGCATCACTTACAAGAATTTTGGTAGCGAAGTATAGGCCAGTATACATATCATTATGTTTATAAGAGTTTAATTCCTCCTTTCTGTAATCTATTTTACTTTATTATTCTAGTTATGGTGGAACATTCTTAAATTTCACACTCATATAGGTATCTCACAAAAGGACTAAGATATCTTTCTATTTCATCATTCCTACTATAATACTCACTATCTCTATCAGAATTACTACATTTTATCTATTTTCCTAATTTTAGCTTAACTGCTACCTTGAATGACTTGAAAACTTTCAATAATTCTGACTTTACATTAAATAGCTTTACTTAACCAAATTTAGAGTAATTATCAATGAATATGATGAAGTATTAGTAACCTTCCGTAGCACTAGGTGTTATAAGTCCACTAATGTTAATATGGATCAATTCTAAAACATTCTTCTTTTTACTTCTTTTTTCCTTTCTAACTCTAGTTATAAGTTTACCTTGTCCATATAGGTTCTAAAATCTAAAAAGTTTGGATCATAAAGTACTTTTTCCATTACAAGTTTCTAAATTCTTTCTTAAGAAATATGTCCTAATAGTCTATGCCACAATATTGAGGACCTTTGATTGATTTAACCTTTTCCTACTAGTAACAAAGTTTATTAAGTTCATAAAATTAGGATTTAAATTAATCCATATAAATCATCACATATAAAACTAATACCTATAATAGAGGATTTATAAAATAATTTAAATTTTCCATTGCCAAAATAATAGGAATATCCAACAAAATCCAAAGTAATAACTAAGATTAAATTTCTCCTCATAGAAGGCACATAAACTACATTATTTAATAACAACTTATGTCCAAAATTCAACTTTAACTTTATCAATCCTATGTGTTTTATTTCAATTGTCTCTATTTCTGAGTCTTATAATAAGCTCTCCTTCACTTGACTTTCTTAGGTTTGTTAACGCTTGAAAATAATTAGTGACATAAATAGTTACACCAGTATCTAACTATCGATAGTTTGATGGTACATTTACAATATTCGATTCAAAACAGGCTAGAGCTAGATGGGTACCTTTATTTTTCTTCTCAACCTATTTCTTATATTTAAAGTATTCTATTTTTTTATGCTTATACTTCTTACAAAATCGACAATTACCCTTAAATTAAGCCTTATTGGGTTTATAGCATTCCCATCCATTAAATTTACCTCTCTTACCCTTCTTCCTTCTATGATTGTAATAATCCTTACTATTTTTTTATTAGCCCTTATGCCATGGTTAAAATTTATGTCATGTGATATATAATTTACCATTTACACCTTACCTTTCTTAATATCTTTATCAGCTTATGTAACGATGGAAATGAGCTCATTAGTAGCCCATTTAGATTTTTAAGTATTATAAGGTGTCTTCAAAATGTCAAATTAAAATGGGAGAGACTTTAATATATGTCAAGTTAGGTAACTTTCCCTCATATCAACTTACATAGTTTTCAGGTTGTTGTAATAATTTACCAATATCAAAATATGCTCTCTTACCCCATTAACACCATTATATAAAGATTTCTCAAGTAACTAAAGATACTGTCCCTTTTCAATCTTAACAAATTTCTTATATTTTTCAACTATAAAATCTAGAAACACTTTGGCATTGATCATTTTAGGACTACTCTCTGTTATAGTCTTTCTACCATGTGCTTTATAATAATTAGACATGCTCTATCAAATTGGCTTCACTTTTCATAATGACTTCTTTGGTTTATTGTAAACTTATCATTAATCTAAGACTCTATCTCCTAATTGCTAAATGAAGATTGAAGACTGCGAGATATAACTTTAATGACTCGGTTCAGTCTTCATAATTCATTCTATTAAACATTTTAATCATATTTAATTGCATAGAAAAAGAAATTGAGAAAATGAATTTAAAACATTAATGCTTGTTTGACTTTAATCATGCTAGAAAATTTTCTCAATAAATTATGCAATTAAACTTAATATTACACTATGAAGCCTTATATAGATAAGGCATTAAAAGCCTTATAATGTAATATAAGAACTAAATATTATAGTTTTAAAATCTAATATTGATAAGGTGATAAATATTTTAAAAATATAATATTTATTCTTACAGTTATATTATCGCCAACAAATCTCATTAGTAATATCATACCCATAAAGTATATGATACTCTTCTTAGTTTAACCATTGCTTTCTTAAAATGAGTAAAATTTTATGCAATTGGACCTATGATAGATGGGCTTACAATTATACAAGACTCCATAGTATAACATAAGTCTAAATAACTCCTTAAAAGTATTTTTTTATATACATTTATATATAGAAAAATAATTAATGAAACAAATAGTATCCAAAAATTCTACAAAAGATATATGTGAAAGCTCAAAATGTAAAAATTTTATAATAAAATTTTCAACCCAAAATAAGATTAATTGGCTATCTAAATTAAATAGGTAAAAAATAATTAAAATATTTTTAATTTCAAAAAATATAAAAAAATCCAAACAATAAAGCTCTGACAGTCGAGCTAAAAAATGTCATCACCATTGCCGAACAACATCGAAATGATGCCGCGTGGCTTACATGTCCTAGCATCGCATGTGGGCATCATCTGATGCAATACCAATCATCATTTCCTCATGGGATCCAGGTTTGCAACCTAGGTTGGGTGACTTAATTACAGACCCACATGTCTTGGAGTGAAAAAAAATGACTAAATTTTATATTTTTCAATATGTTTTTCATACGTAATGATGTTTTAATCATTTGAATGTTAATTTTCAAAAAAAAAAAAACTACACTTTAAATGCAATTTGTTTCGTGAAAAAATTTTGAAAAATTTTCATTAATGACTTCAACAATTTTAAAATAGAAAACTTGCTAAAATTGGTCGTTTTGCTTCTAAATGTGTTATGCTATGATAAAATTGATTCCTCACAGATTTTGGCAGAAAATTTTCCATTTAAAATTGATAATTTCTGATATTGAAGCTCCTCAAACACCATTTTCTCACTAAATTTTTTTCAAAAAGTTTAAAAAGAAAATTTTAAAACATTCTTAACCCCTTAAAAAATAAGTACTATGCATTATTTGTGCAAAATTAATATGTAGTAATAGCAAAATTTTATGCAAACCTAATAACATTTCATGCAAAAACTAGTTTCCAAATTTTAAGCATAAACAACCAAATGAATTTTATCAAAAGCAACTAAAAATGTATGTGTTTTTCTAGAAAGCCATGAAAATAAAATGCATATCAAATTGGAAAATACTTAATGAAAATTTTTTCTAGTATTTTTGTAATAGGCATTCACACTAGAGTAGAGTATATATGTATTTCCCAAATCATCAATTAAATTCATGCTCATAATATATAATCAAATCATAACAATTTATTCCATAAAAAATATAAATCAAGACACATAATCAATTCATCCAATATATATATATATATATATATATATATATATATATATATATATATATATATATATATATATCAAAATTATGTATGGATAAATCATTCACTAATTTTTTTCATATGCAATACATTTATGTTATTCATGATGAATAAAAAACTAACACATGTATAACAAAAAAAAAAATAACATAAGGTTTATGATATGTTTTAAGATTCATAATAACTTTGATCTAGGAAATTCATCACATAATGAAATTATTCAAAAATAAAATTATATTTTGTGAATTCACATAATAACATATTTAATTCACATGATCATTAACTCTAATACTAATTAATAAAAATACAATAATCCCAATTGAGCCATCTGAAAAAGAAAATATTAAAACATAGATTAAATGAAAAGATAAGAAATACTAGATGAATCAATTTATGACAAATGATATATATGAATCACAGTTTGTATGAAGATTTGCCTTAATCACAAACTTCGAATAAGAATCACTACTCTTATCAACCTTAGTTGTGAATCAATATTTGGGGAGAGACACTATTATTAATGGGGAGTGGATAAAATAACTTAAGTTTTGGAATAGCAACTCCTAGTTATAGATTGTAATAATTAGTGGATCAACCTACTATTTAGAGCCACTTATTACCACATTAATGAGTTAGATCTATTGAAGCATAAACTACACAGTTACTTTAATATTAGGCCAAATTTTTTATATTTTATTTTATTATTGAATTAATAAGTTCAAAATGAAAAGTATAACACAAAACTCATTGATTATTATTTTTCAATTTTGCATCACCAATCCTTTATTTTTCCTTTTATGATAAGTTTTCTCATTTAGTGTCACCTGGGTATTAGTTTATTTAAAATTCCTTAGAAGGATCCCTTTCGAGTATTGGAGTATTTGGGTATGTTGCATTAATGCATTTTATTTTTATGATGGTAGAATGGGTCACACACACATTTATGATTAGTACATAGTATGAAATGATATGTTATGATTAGTAAATTGAATATTTAGATAGTATTTCAATCATACTGCTTAAGTAGTGTTCTTTGCAATAGTTAAGAAGGTTGCTACCAATTATATACATGTAAAATAGAGATATTTTATTACAATTTTATTTGATTGTTTCTTGGTGCAATTTTATTTTTGGATTATATGTGGTACTTAGATTTAAGTTATATATTTTAATTAATTTATTTATTTTCGTAGGTTGAGCATGTGATGAGAGAGCAAGATGTATTGATTGCAAATGAGTTGATTGAGCTCTTCTGTGAATTAATTGTGGCTAGAACTCTAATTATTGCAAAGTAAAGGCAAAATTATGCAAATTCCTAGTTCCATTATAAAGTTAAAACATATTTGAAACTTTAAGGCCAGTCTAACTTGCTCCAAAGAATGCCCTACTGATTTGAAAGAAGGAATTGCTGGCTTAATTTTTGCAACACCTAAATGCTTAAAAATTCTAGAGTTAATAGCAATTAAGGATGTTTTTGAGAAAAAAAGATGGGAGGGACTTTATATCTATTGCTACTGATCTAAGACCTAATTGAGGTGTAAACTATCAAGTAAGCTTGAATTTTATAAGTAATGCTAAATATACAAATCCATTGTGCACAAATAACTTATTGTTAAGAGAGAATAATTCTTAAAGTCATGCTCAATAATAAAGTAGGCACATCTATTTATAATAAAATATATATTATAATAAAACTAAACTCATTTAGGCCTATAAGCCCATATCTTATACTAATTATCTATTGACACTCCCTATTAAGTTAAAGCATAAATATCAAACATGTTTAACTTGTTACAAATATCATCAACCCATTTTTTTAAGAGAGTTTTAGTAAATAAATCAGCTAATTATACCCTAATTTTAATATGTCTACGACTAATAACTCCTTCTTGAATTTTTTATCTAATAAAATAATAATCAACTTCTACATGTTTTATATGTTCATGAAAAATTAAATTTATAGCAATATGAGTAGCCACCTGATTATCACACCGTAACTGCATAGTTTCATAAGGTTTAATTCTAAGTTGATGAAGAAGGTAAAAAATCTACATAAGCTCTAATGTGGCATGGGCCATAGCTCAATATTTAGACTGTACACTTGAATGCAATACCATTACTTGTTTCTTACTTTTTCAAGACACAAGATTCCTACCAACTAACTTATAATACCTAAAGGTAGACTTTTTATCTATAGGATATCTAGCCCAATCTACATCAAAGAAGTCTTTTATTTTGTAATGACCATGATTTTTATACAAAATTCTATTATCAAGTTCCTTTTGAGATATCTTAAAATGTGTATGATTGCATCCCAATGAGAAGCTCTTAGAAAGTTTATTAATTGACTTACTAAACTTACCGAAAAGGTAATATCAAGTCTAGTTATGGTAAAGTAGTTTAATTTATCCACTAGTCATCTATATCGCTTTGGATCTTCTAACAACTTTCTATCTTTCAAGTTAGGTTTAACATTCATAATCATAATAGTATCATAAGGTTTAAAGCTAAGTATCCCTATTTCTTTCAAGAGATCAAGAATGTATTTCTTCTAAGATAAAAAAAATTCCTTTCTTTTCTCGAGCAATTTCAATCTTTAAAAAAATACCAAAGTGCTCCCAAATTTTTGGTTTGAAGAAAAATTTTCAATTTGGAAATATTCAATTTATCACTACCAATTATCACAATACCATCCACTTAAACAACTAAAAGAATACAAGTAGAATCTGATTGTTTATAAAAAAAATGAATGGTTATAGTCACTTTTTTTCATCCCAAACTCTGTCACCATATCGCTAAATCTCTTAAACCAAGCTCGTGGAGATTGCTTGAGGCTATACAAAGATTTTTTTAGTTAAGAAACCTTGCCATACTCTCCTTGAGCAACAAACCCAAGTAGTTGCTTATATACTTTTTCATGCAAATTATCATACAAAAAGGTATTTTTAACATCAAATTGATAGAAAGGTCAGCCATAAGATGTAATAAGAGAAATAAATAAGCGAATATAAGTAAGTTTTGCAACTAGAGAGAATATTTTTGAATAATCCACACTATAGATCTGTCCATACTCTTTTCCCATTAGACGAGCCTTTAATTAAGTAACAATGCCATCTTGGTTGACTTTTATAGTGAATATCCACTTGTACCTAATAGAATTTTTACCTATTGGTAAGGATATAATATCCTATGTACAATTTGCTTTAAGGGCTATCATTTCTTCCTCCATACAAGCACGCCACCTAGGATGAGAGAGTGCCTCTGCAACACATTTAGGAATAGTAATGGAATCCAATAAGGCAACATATGATTGTAAGGACATCGGTAGTGAGGAATAGGGAACACATGTGAAATGGGATAAAGGTAATTAATGTCACCTTTCTGAGTGCAACTATAAGTACTTTTTCAGTGGGCTATAGGAATATCAAGATTAGAAGATAATTAAGGAGGATCTACTGACAAAGTAGTCAATAGAGGAAATGAAACTGATGGTAATTCAATGGTTGGTATTGTATTAGATGTCTCAACATTGTCAGATGAAGGTATTACAGCTGGTACCTGCATTTTGTGAGAAAAAACATGCTTAATAGGAGATGTACCCAAATTTTTTACAGAAGCCTAAGAATTCGAAGAGGTAGAATATACAAGAAAATATTTGTTAAAGGAATCAAACTTAGGTATGCTAGAGGATGATTTAGAAGAACCGGAATATGATGTGGTTTCAAAGAATGTAACATCAGTAGATATAAAATAACGATTCAAATTGAAAGAATAACATTGATACCCTTTTTACATTTATAAATAACTAAGGAAAACATATTTTAAAAACCATAAGTCAAGTTTGGAGATCTAAGGACAATGATCTTGAACAAAATAAGTGTAACTAAAAATATATGGAGTGAGAAAAAACAAAGGTCTAGCAGGAAATAAAATAGAGTAAGGTACCTGACCATAAAAAACTGTGGATGACATTTGATTGATTAGAAAACAAGCAATGGAAATTGCTTCTGCCTAAAACACCTTAAGCACTTTCATTTGAAATAAGAGTGTACAAGAAACCTCCATCAAATGATAATTTTTTCTTTTAGCTACTTTATTTTATTGTAGAGTAAACGGATAAGGAGATTGATGAATAATACCATGCTTAGATAAATATATAGAAAATTAGGAAGAAAAATATTCTTTAACATTATCACTTCATAAGTTTTGTATAGAAGTATAGAACTGATTTACAATCTTAGCATGAAAGGCAATAAAAATAGTAAATAACTTAGATCGATTTTTCATGAAATAAAGTTAAATGACTCTTGAATAATCATCAACAAAAGTAACAAAATATTGATAACCAAGTGTTGCCACCACTAGACATGGACTCTAAATATCAGAGTGTACTAATTCAAAAAGGGATGAAACACGTTTATTAACTCTAGGAATATAAGGCGGGCGATGTTGTTTAGCAAGCTGACATAATTCATAATTGAATTTTGAAATAAAACTTACACTAGGAAATTATTTCTTTAAAGATGCTAAGGAAAGATGACCCAAACATCAATGTAATTAATATAAAGTGATGGTAGTAGTTGTAGCAACAGGTCGAGCAACTTTTTTATCAAGCATATATAGGCCACCAGATTTGTATCCTTTACCAAAAATTTTCTTTGTCAAAAAGTCTTGAAAAACATATTAACCAGGAAAGAAAAAAACACTACTATTACAGGCTTATGTTATTTGATTAACAAAAAGTAAGTTGAAAGGAAATTTAAAAAGGCATAAAATATTAGATAAGGAAATATCAGGAGTAACATTTACTGTTCTACTCCCAAAATTGAAGTAGTGAGCCTGTCTACTATAATAATGTAATTAATATAGAGTGATGGTAGCGGTTATAGTAATAGGCCGAGCAACTTTTTCATCAAGCATGTATAGGCCACCAGATTTGTATCCTTTACTAAAAATTTTCTTCGTCAAAAGATCCTCAAAAAAATAATAACTAAGAAAGAAAAAAACACCATAATTATAGGCACATATTGTTTGACTAATAGTTGAAGGGGAATTTAAGAAGGTAAAAAACATTAGATAAGGAAATATCAAGGGTAACATTTACTATTCCACTCCCAACAATTGAAGTAGTAAACCCATTTCTATAGTAATACAACAACAAGAAGAAGAAGTTTGGAAGGAAAATAAGATACCTTTGTGACTCGTCATATAATCAGTAGCTTCATAATCAATTACCCATTTAAATTGGAAATTGGAAAGACACGCAGTGCAATTACCTATCTGAATCAAAGTTGCAATGGATTGAATAGGTAGTTGCTGTCTAGAAACTTGAAATTTTAAGTATTTAATATATTCACTTTTAGACATGTTTATAATAAATCATTTCCCTTTTATATCTGACTTTTGATCAATTATCTTTTCACTAATTGAAAGTAAATCTGTAACTATGATAGAAAAAGGCTTATTGTCATTATTGTATGTAGTTTTCACACCTAAATTAGAGAATTCTGCCATTATGACAAAAAATAACTAAACAACAACTCCAAAATATGCTAAAAATTCAAAAAATTGCAATCAGAGTGCTCGAATCACAAATCTAACAACACAAAGGGGTGTAGAATCTGCCCAGAAATTGTTAGAGAAAGTGCATTACCTAAGGAATGTGCATACACCGCCACATGCTAGAGAAGCTACTGCGCATGCTGCTTACGAACATTTACGAGTGCCATGCATGTTGCTCACACACCGGTTCAGTGAAGTTGCTAGTTGTCGATTTGCAACCCTGTCAACCCAAATCTGTGAAAAACTTCTTGATCCACTTTTAATCACATCAAATAGTAGGTCTTCAATATTGTAACATTGTGTACTCTTTGTGATTAGAAAACTAGATCTAGGTTTTATAATCCAGCGTCCCTAAGTTGCTGTTATCTCCTTCATGACTTAATCACGCATCAAAAAATTGAAAAAAAGAAAAGGAGAGGGAGAGGGAGAGGAAGAAGAAGAAGCTAGTTTTTTTTTTTTTTTTTTTTAATTTGGATAGAAGAAAGATACCTAAATAGAAGTTGTAGTTACTATGTTAAGAGAAAATAATTCTTGAAGGCATACTCAATAATGAAGCTAGTACATCTATGTATGATAAAATATAGATTACAATAGGACTAAACTCATTTAGGCCCATAAGCCTATATCTTATATTAATCATCTACTAACACTTACAATTAGAGGGGCCTCTAGTTATGAACTAGTCATGAAAGGTGTTGGCGTTGATTCAAAATTTTCATAGTTGTGCTCCTTTGATAATACTTGTAAGTGAATTTTATCAATCTTTATTTGTGAAGGAACAGTTTTTTTATTACTAAGAAGAACTGATGTTGGTGGTTGTGAATTGCATTGTCTTATAGTTGACTGACAAGCTTTTCATAAGAAGGAGGTGAAGTTGAAAGTAATGAAGGAAAGCACTTCTCAAGCCTCCAGAAGAGCTAACAGTATGTTTTCTGTCCCTCTTCTAGTCTTTTGTTTTCACTTGAACTTTCTTCGAAATTTTGGCTGTTTTCTTTCTCATCAGGAAGGGTCACATGTTTTTGTCACTGCCAGCAGCTTACCGGTTACGTCTTCAACTGCTCACTCCATGGAAACAAACAAACCAACTACTAGGTCAAACACAAATCTATGCTTCTAATCAGCTTGTAACCCTGAAATATTTACATTGTAGTTGTATATATTATTGACTAAACTTGTTTTCGTTCCTCAAGAATTTTTGGTTGTAGAAATATAGCGTCTCAAATTTTAGTTCCTCACTCATTAAATTAAAAAAATTTAGTTCCCAATCAATTCCTTCTTTTAACTTTCTGTTTGGACTGCTAACAAAAATACAGACACAATGATTCTTTTTCTAACATGAACATGCTTTTTGGTGTAGCCTTGTCAGCATCTCTATTAGCATCATCGCAACATGTTGACAGAAGGGTTCTATCAGGACAAGTTTGGTAGTAAAACATTTTGAGCATCTAAATTGTCACAACTTGAATTAGTGAGGGACAAAAATTGGTGTTTAGTTCTTTTCAATTTTTGGCTATTTTCTAGTAGTCTCTTATTCTAATACATCAGATTAGGATGTGACAGAGACAGATTTAGCATGATGTTTGAAGACACTGCATCTGCTGGTGATAGAGCAGCTGAGTCAGCTAAGAAAGCAATTGCTGATGCAGAACTTGTTGCTTATAAGGCCAAGAAAGACCATGCGTTTGTGATACTAAGCTCAATGACTCAATAAACAATTCACTGCTCTTCCAATCAGATGATTTAGCTAAGAATATCAAAAAGATGGGATGATCATTTCAAAACGTATAGCTCACTCAGCTTGCCAAGGCCAGATTACATAGACAATGAGGAAAATGTGGCTACCAACATGCATGGAATAATTGGTCATAGGAAGCACAGTTATTACCGACTTCGATGATATCAAGTTTGATGAATCAGATCGTATAGAAAAAATTTAAGTGGGAGAGCCGCCTGTTATTTTACGGCCCAATCATATTGGTGCTCATTCCACAATGCCACCAGATTATGATGAACTTGCAGCTCGCTTCGAAGCATTGAAGCCCGAAAAGTCAGAATTCTTAATCCACCAGGGTAAAAAACTTATCACCTAGTCTTATTATGCATCAGGTTTTTATTTTATGCATTGTTGGTGTACTTGTATTTGCATCAGCAATGAATAAAATATTGTCATTTGTCCCGTGTCTTTCACGAGTTAGTTGCACCATAGGCAAGTGACAATATTTTATGCACAATCAATGAAAAAACAAGTACACCAGTAGTGTTTTTTAAATGATAATATTCCTTTGTATAGATTAAAAATTTCACAGCTCAAGATGTTATTCTTCTGTAAGGCACTGTCACCTCTTCTTGTGAAATATAGTTTTCGTATTGAATACACGTCAATAATAGCATTTTGTACGTTCAATCGTTAAAGGTGACGAAAAAATTCTGCACATAGAACTACTCGTGTTAAAATCGGATTAGTATTAACGCCTTCATATCCAATGTGAAATAAGATATTTCACAATGTCCTCTTCCAGTTATTTTAGGAACGTTGCCATTTGCAAGGCTGAATTGTCAACGGCAACAAACTCTGCTATTGGGTAGTTTTGAAAGTCAGGATGCCCTACAACCTTTAACAAAAGCCGAAGAATGCTTCCGCAGATGGACATTAGACATTAGTTCCTATCTCGATCCACAGTCAAGATGGATGATTATGGTTAATAGGATAGCTTCAAGTCATTCACTGCCATCTTTCAGAATTCTAGTAGTAAACATGTCATGGGTTTCTATACAATTGAACCCAAAATACCAACCTCCAAAATGTGTAATGTGCAATCAGTTTAGAACAGACAAGTGTAACGTGAGTGCCAATTTATAAGAAAATGCCAGAATTCGATGTCTAGATTGAAACATTATACATTATTCCACAGTGAGATGTAGGGGCAACTACCTGTACATTGAACCCGAAATACCAACCACCAAAAAGTGTGGAAAGAATAGATAATAACAGAAAAGAAAAATGTTATTCTAAAGCCAACCGCGTAAAGCTAAGCCAAATGATGCATCCTCATAACTCTAAAATCAAGCTCCCGATAAAACTTTGGGGTCTGGGAACATAAATTGTCTTGTGATATTTATAATATCAGCAACAACAACGACAAGTCACTACATCCCAGCACGTGTATGGCATTGACTTTATCTCGATCTCTTCAGGTGTAGGCATTGGCTCCATACTGTATAAACTGAAACTTGCACAGCAGAAGTTGTATAAATTTCGGCAAGCACCTTTACTGAATGGATGCACTCCATATGGAAGCCCCCTGCAGATCAATGAAAGGTGCAAAGCCGTTGTTTCACAGACGTGTAGACATTAAAACCATTTATTTTAATATGCAACTTGCATTTAATATATATATATATATATATATCTGACCTTAGATAAGAAATCCGTTTTCGTCTCACAATTTCAAAGGTAGTCTGATTTGTCAGAACAAGATAACTGCAGGAAAATATAGCATCAGTGATGCTCTTACATCAAGATGTTCAACCATAACGCCAGGGACGGGAAAGCCACAACAGGATAGTGAAAGATAAGGAACAAAACTCAGTAATTTATTTTTTACGGTCACATTGCTGCACCTTAGATGAATCTATAGCCAGGAGAGTAATTTCTCCACATATTGGCAAACAGAGACTTATACGGATGAAATAATGTGCAGGATACAGAAACAGAAGATTAGCGTAGTTGACAGTGTTACCTATGAAATAAAAGTAGAGGAAGCAGAAAGAGGAAGGAAATCGATAAAGTGATTGATAGTAGTATCATAATTGCATCCTTCCACCTGAAAGGGACATAAGATCAGGATAACCTTTCAGATTCAGGAAAAATCTAAGAGCATTCTGCTACCTTTCCTTATTTTCTATGAACAAAAGTTGACAAAAGAAGATACAATTGAAAAAGAACATTCACCCCCCATATTTATTCATCAAGACCAGCTTTTTTTCTCCCATAGTCTCTCCTTTTCAGAAGAATCATCTTGACTAGTGTTGATTTTACAATATTTTCATCTCAGGGTAGGGTAAAATTCGATATTTTCCTTAAATAACTCGAAAGGATGCCATACCAAAATCTTGTAATGTGCTGTGTCAGGTATGAAATATACAATATACCAGTCCAGAGGCAAAGTGCAGTCTCTCCGAGCAGGTAACACCTAAAGTATCATGATAGAAAGCACAAAGTCACCTAGTAAGGTATACTGATAACTGACATAAGCAACTAATTTTTTCAATATTTTCACATTATGGAATCTATGGTACATCTTCATATGGAAAAATAGTAGTCCTGACAATAAATTATGAACAACAAAGTCCCCCTTCATAATACTTAAGGTTTCAAGCAAATTTAAATACTTCCACTCAAAATAAGATCGATTGCTCTTAAAGTCTTATAAATAAATCCAAATACTTTTCATTAAGACATATCTATTCATAGGAAGACAATAAAGAACGAGATATCAGGTTAACAAAATAAATAATGTCAAGACAGCACTATGTTTCTATGGAAATTTCTGTAACTGACATGATGGTGGTGTATTACATAATAAATATTAAATATGAATACTGAATTCATATTGACATCAGAACAACTGGTGACTATGAAATATAAACAAACAAACAAAAGACAGTATTGTTGAATTGACAGTTATTGCATTTTTCATGCCACTGGTTCTCTCCATCCAAAAATCACCAGTGATTGTTAAGAGTTCAAACCTTATGAAATTCATAATTTCAACACCACATAGAAAGCTTTGATAACTTGCGAAACTATACATAAGATCAAACTTGATGGTATGGTACATATTAAGAATCTCATATCTCAATGATAATAAACTCACCAAAATCGACGATGATTACCCTGGCCAATGCAATTTCCAAGAAAAACACAATGATGATCAAATTTAAGAACACACTTGCCACAATCATGACAGTGCTTTGCTCGTGGAGGCTGCATATATATGCCATAAAGAAATATTCATCATTGAGAGCTTAAATTATTAGAATCCAAAATTTAGGAATCTAAATGAAAGAGTCCACTTATCATTGGTTAAAAAGGGATATAAATATTATAGTAAGATTATTGCATATAAATACCTAATCATTCAATGGAGATACTTCAAGGCATGGGTAATATAGTAAATACACTTAATTGCTTACTTATAGTAATAATAGTATAGTGCTCTTGTGAAGCTGTATAAAATGAAATGTCATCCACAGAAAATCACCAAAATTAATGGAACACTATGACCTAGGACAAGGAGGCATTCGGGTATTGCTAAAAAATAAAATGAATTATACAATATGATGATGCAATATAATAGAGTAATACCTGCTCAGTATTGCAGTATCTACACGTCCAACTTCTGCAAGGCGTAAGACATAAGAAACAGGGTTACACACAATGTCCAAATTCCTGTTTTCATTAATGTGTTTGAGTGTTTCTAATACATACATCACAGGCAAAATGAGTAGGCAACTGATATTACAGTTAGGTGATCCTTTTTTTTTTTTTCCTCCTCTCAGTGCTAGTTAGACAATCTGAGTGAAGGTGCAAACATCCTTGATTGCGTACAAAACATTCCCTTTCTGAGCAATCCCAACTGATCTAATATTGCAACTTATAAAATTTTAATTCAGCCTGTTTCTGGTATACGCTATGAGAGTTGAAGACTTATTATCATTAGTATTATCACATAATGCAAATGATAAGTACATGGTTTTATGCAACACCAGACCCCAGCATAGATTCAACAGATAAATTTGAATTCTTTAATCTTTGATGACTAAAAAAGAGCCATATTACTTCAATCATAACCCTCCACAATGAATGTGAAAAGACAGTCACTAGATAGAAAATTAATAAGGACCAGAACTAAAGTCCAACTTAAAACATGTGGTGATTCAAATTCATGCACCATGAGTTCTAAAGAGGAGACCTAAAGCTCAACAAGGAAAACTTGAAAGCATGGAATGTGACCCCTGTGTGGTTGAGTTCTTTCAAAATCATGGCTTTGTTTTCATCAAGACAAAATTTAAATGCTTTAAATCAATTAAGTTCTATAAAAATTTATTATTACCCATTAGAAAGAGCATAAAGTAACATTGAAAACAGGTATATCACTACATGAATAATATACAGAAAGATCACCCACTTGAAGGTTGTTCCAGGAGGATACAACTCTTTTACCAGCTTTGACCAAGAACTTCCATTGCTTCTTGAATAATTGTTTCTTATCTGACCTCCATCCACAGTAACAATGAAGTGTC
This sequence comes from Sindora glabra, assembly GCA_020226215.1. Lineage (NCBI taxonomy): Eukaryota > Viridiplantae > Streptophyta > Magnoliopsida > Fabales > Fabaceae > Sindora > Sindora glabra. Next base: position 14,651,825 of record CM035236.1, on the reverse strand, counting down.
CATTTGTGCTCGAAGCAGGTTGACTTTGCTTAAGCATTAGATTAGAATATGAATAAATTTAAATCAGATGTCATTGTACATTCTTAAAAATATACTTTAGACGAGAGGAAAAAGGATAATTGCTTACCCTGAGGTTGTTGAGACGTTTCTGAATAATACGTCTTTCTCATTAACAGCCCTCATTGCGTCAAGGACATAGCTGTACACAGAAAAACAGCATAGGAAGAACTTACTTCAGTATGAAAAGAAAGGTTCAAAAACTCCTTATCACAATCTAATGTTCATGTCATTCTGAAGAAGTCAATTTGATATGATGCTTACCCAGGTGAGGAAATGGAGGTAGCAAAGTATAGAATTAAGGTAACAGAAAACAGCACCAAGTACGAAGCAGTGTACCTGACATGAACATAAAACAAGAATAGAATATCAGAAAAATAATAGTAATCCAGAAACTGATGTATAATACTCAAGATGAAACTAGCAAATGACATCATTTAAATAAATCCATCTAAGCAGACAGAACTTAATTTTAGATTTCACATTACTTGGTAGAGACAACGGAGGAATCTCCTGCTTTATACATGTTAGCAAGTAATGTCAAATACAGCAGCAATTACGAGAATGCAACTTCCTTTGTATAAAAAATTACACAAGAAATACACAATTAGTAAGGCATATACATACCATGGTTCGTTTATAGTTTTCTCTATCACATCTCCATCAAATAAGAAGAGAACGCCCCCAAAAACCAGATGAATCATCAACAAAGCCAATCTCGCCCAGAACGAAGACCTCCGAGCTGTAATTCAGCACCAAAGTTCACAATAAAAAAAAAGGGATCAATAGCAAAAAAAATACACAAATTAAAGCACAAAGGTGAAGACTAGAAAGTAGCATTGAGCATGCAAAGTACAAATATCAGCTGAATTTTTCCACTGGAATTCCAACTATAACCTCTAGCTCTGCTTTCTTGGTGACCAAACACAGTATTAAAAGAAAGACAATCTGAAGATTTCGAAACTCACCAGGATCAGCGAGGCAAGGAAAATTCTGGAAGCAACGTTCCATTGCTGGATTGCTAGTAGCTCGGAAGGGGCGGCATATATCGGCGATCATCAACGAATCAAACCATCAAAGAGAAACGGCTGCATAAGAGATCGACAATTTTTCTCTCTGCGAAGAACCAAATTTCACTTTGACTGAAGTGTATGGAAGATATTGAAGCGGTAATACCAACGATGCAGCTGAGATTATTTATATTTATGTAAAATTTTTATTTAAAAAAAATAAATTCAAGAGGTTTCGACCCGGAAAACAGCTGAGATTTTAGTCCGCAAAAGGAGCGACGCAGGAAATAAAACCGAGAGCATATAAATCTCCCTCATAAAAAATTAAATTTGAAGCATCAGAAAATTTTGAATAATAGAAATTAATTAAAACTGACTCTATTTAATCTCACTTAATGTTTGGTTTGCAAAATATTTTTGATATTTTCAGAAATATTTTAGAAAAATATTACATTATCATGTTTGGATTAAGATTTAAAAAAAAATTGGTAATATTATATTTTAAAAATATTTTTAATCCAACTTTTCTCAAAATATTCTCATGAGGGAGGAGGTGAGAATCTCAAATTTTCATGGGATGGACATGCTGATGATAAAATAAAAAGATAAAATTATTTTCATATTTAATTTCTTTTTTATTTATTACTTTATCAAATAATTTTTAATTTGAACTAGGAATAATTATTAATTTATTTTTAAAACATTTTTTATTATTAATAAATACAATAATATTAATTTTTTAACTATAATTTCTTTTCTATTATTGTTCCTAATGTTTAGAAGATTATTTTAATATTTATATATACATATAAGTTTTTTCATTAAAAAAAATATAACAGGCTTAGAGTTTTTTTTTTAAAAAAGCATATTTATATATAAAAATATAAAATAATATTTTTATATTAAAGAAGAAATTATAATATAAAATTGAATACCAATATGAAATCTAATTGTAAAAATAATTTAATAGTAAAAAATTATAATTTGATAAAAATAGAAATAACAAATATATTTAATATTATGATAATAACTTAAATAAATTATACTTACTTCATTTTGAAAATTTATCTAATAATAATAATACCAATAATTATAATAATAAAGCATAAAATATTAAAATATAATAAAATATAATATATAAAAATATTATATATTAAATATTAAAATATAATAAAAGGTAAAATATTATATATATATATATATTAATAAATTTTTAGATATTAAATATTGAAATTTAATTTATTAGGTGTTAAATTTTTTTTATTATTTATGTAATTTTAAATAAAAATATGATTTACTATATTATATTTCATAATAAAAAATTTAATAAAGGTATTTTTAAAATAACATTAAGATTTTGAAGAATATTAAATATGAAGAAAATATAATAATATAATATATTTAGAAATCTGATAAAATATTCTTAAAAATATTATAGTTAACTAAATATAATAATATTACATTCTCATTAATTAAATTCTCAAAAATTAAATTTTCAGGAATGTATAATTTTTTGAAAATGTAAGATCCTTAATTTTATCAAACTTTTGTGAATAAATTTGACATAAAAATTATTATGGAAGTTTTCAAGTTACTGTAAAAGTTTTGAAGGATTGATGAAAGGCAACGAAGTATGTAATTTTCAGAAGTATTTTTTGTTTTATTACAATATTAATATTATTATATCACTTTTATTATAATAAATTAAAAAATTATTTTCTTATTTTTAACATCTACTTTTATCTTAACAACGAGACATTTTAAAATATTCTATCTCATCCTTTTGTTGATTTTGGTGAATGTTGTTTGCCGTAATTCTCTATTGAAGATTAAGATAAGATTAGTCTTATCCGCTGGCCAGTTATACTTGACCCAATTGAACTTTTTTAAAATATGAAATAAAGTATGCAATTGTAAGGCCATATCAAGTATAAGAAGAGTGGTTTTATACAAGGCCATCTATGACAGCGTTTTATTTTATACTTAGAGTTTATATAATATTTCAGAATTTTAGATGAATATTTTATTTAAATTTTTATTTTATACATTTAATTTTATTTAAAATTATTTATTTCTCATTAAAAAATAAGAATTGATAGTATTATGTTAAATTAAATATTAAATTATTAAAATTAAAAAATTTCTTTTATGTCCTCATTTCCTTTATTTATAAAAAAATGATTTCTCAACTTTATAAAAAAATTACCATAATAATTATTTAAATTAATTTTAAAACAACATTTTAACAAAAAAGTATAATTGTAATATTACCCAAAAATTTTTAAATTCCTAAATTTCTTCGTAAAGTAAAGTAAATAACATTTAAACACTATAACATATAAATAATTATTTTTTTATTTTTTAGTCAAAACATATAAAATAATAAATTTTTAAATAATAAAATTAATTAAGTTAAATACTTCAAAACTTAAAAAAAATAAAGGAATAAAAGAATTTAAATATTAATTTAAGTATTACAGTGAAGAACAAGAGAATGAGATTAAGATTTGAAATGAAAGAATGAGCAACATTACAATGAGTTAATTTGTTTTGGGGGAGCCATATATCATGATAGTAATTAAAATAAATTAACATAATTTTATGAAAACATAGTGTTGATTATTTAAAAATAAATGAAATTTAATATTATTTTTCATAAAGATATGAAATTAAATAATATCAATTATTTTTAATATAAAAATTGATATAATTATTATATTTTATTACAATTTTAAAATTAATATTAAAATTGCATATATAACAATACTCAATTTAATATTAGTTGATTTTTATGTATAATTTTCTAATTTTCCCACATTAATCAGCCATCCTATAGTAATATTGAAACTTATTGTAGCAGAAAAGAGCAACCTAACAATTAAATAGCATCCTATTAAATCAAGTAAAATTTGATGGTAATGGTGTTACCGGTGGCAAGGCTACTGATTTGGAGATTTTAGACCATCACCGACGGTTGAGCTAGTGATTTCTCAAATTTCGTATTATCATTTTAAATCTGAATCAATTCATCTCCGTTTTTACCTCTCTGCTCTTTTTTTTCCCCCAACACATAATCAATTTTATGGCTTAAGGCTGTCAAGATGATCAGTCTGGCCGTAGCTAGATATCATCACGGTCTTGGCAACGCAGGTTAAATATCTAGAAAAATTGAATAATTGTCGAAAAAGATCTAGTTTATATTTGGTTTTCGAAGTTATCACAGACGAGTTTAAGTTTGATTAGCATAATTATACTAGAAGAGCCAAAAAATTTCTAGAACTATATTAATATTAAAGATTTAATACTATTTTTATTCAAATTTTGAAAAGTATACTAGCTTTTCAATTTTTAGCATTAAATTTAATCTTTATTTTTTAAAAATAAAATTATAAATTTCATTCTTATAATTATAAAGTATTAACAAAATAATTTTTAAATTATATTAAATAACTAATTTTACTTTTAAATAATAATTTATATAGATAATTTCATTCTTTCATATAAATAATTTCAATTTTGAGTTGAATATCTAAAATTATTTATATATTTAAATTAAAATTATTTATATAAAATATTATTCTGAAAGGAAAGTGATCATTTAGTATAATTTAAGAATTATTTTATTTATATTTTATAATTTTAGAAATAAAATTGATAATTTTATTATTTTTAAAATACATTGAACTTTAGCTTACAATTAATTTTTATAAAAAATAATAAATTTATTAAAATTTAAATGAAATAACATTAAGTTTTTAATATTAACGTAATATTTTGAAAATTTTCCCGATGAGAGGATGAAACTCCACGTGTCAAAGTTGAAAGGGAAAACTCAGCCCCTCCCGTTTCTCGACCGCGTATTGATAGAAGGAATGCGGGTGCAATTACAAGATTCCACCCAAATACATCAGCCTTTCCCTTTCTTACAACGGCAGACAAAAACAAAATTCTAACCCATTATGTAACAAGTAAACTTAAATCAATGGTTCAAATCTTCAAATATTTTAACGGTTTAGATCCATTCCTCATATAGTATGTAACAAAAATAATATCTGTGTAAAAGAATATCCCTGTAATATCAAATTAGGAATATTCTCACATCAAACATTCATATAATTTGTAATTTTTTAATATGATGATATGAATTTCACCAATTTTATGTTTAAATGATTAACAACTTGGAATCTTATTAACTAGTATCATTTAGTTGGGAGGTTATGAAAGTTACAAATGGAATCCAAAAATTGATTTACTACTGTTGGTTTTCATTGTCGGAATCCGTTATTTTTACTTATTTTTGACAAATTTTCTCACTTAATTCTTTTTTAAATAATATTTACCTATTGAAAAAAAAAAATTCTCATTAAAACCATACTACCATTAATATCATCATTGTAGCTACACTTACACCAACACCAATATTACTATCATTAATATTAGTACTATTATTATTATTATTATTATAATCATTATTACTAATATCATTGTTGTTGCTGCACTTACACCAACACCAATACTACTATTATTAATATTAGTACTATTATTATCATTACATTATCATTATAATCATTACTACTAACTCTAACACTATTATTATCATTATTATTGCATTTGCTATTATTAATATAATTGTTATTGTTGTCATCTCTATTACCTTATCAGCACTACTACTTATCTCCTTATTGATGAACCAAACAATAATAAAAATAGTGTGATTTCATTTTCTAAATGATTCATACAATTCAAAATAATAATAATAATAATTTCCTTCCTTTTACTCTTCTTTTTTAATTATATTCTCTTTCCATTCTTATATTTCGAATGTGTTTATTAGGAATTCTTGTATTCAAATAAAATTATTATGAATTTAAATCTAATTTGCTTTAATTTACATATTAAAAGAACGAGAATAGATAATATACTTAAAGAAAAATAAATATGATGAATTTGTATATTAAGCAATGAAAATTATAATTAATTTAAAATAATTGTATTAAGTCAAATAAATCAGTGTTGTCAATTCCAAAGTGCTGCGTAGATCATACCTCTGATTTCCTTTTACTATCATGATACCGTAGATTATGGCGGAGTAAGATACAACTGTCTTCAAGCTGTTTGCTCAAAACCCCTTTAATGGTGCAACTGAATTTGTAAAACCCATTAATTTTGGACAGTTGTTTCAACCTTCACGAACCATGGGCCACGCCCTTCTCATCTTGGACTCATTCGTGTAATCCAAATAATAAAGGTTGGAGTCTACTTCTAGCCAAGGCCCATATATTTAGTGGTGCAAGACTTTATCTCTAGCCTCGTGAATTTTTTAGGCCTGGATGATTGTATGAATCGGCTTGTTATGTTTTATTATTAAAAAATCATAAATAAATGTTTCTTTTAAAATTCCCCATTTTTTGAAAAATTTTTGATGTTGTGCATTTTCAAATTTAAAAATAATAAATTTAAAAATAAGTGAATTAAAATTAAAAATATAAATTATAATATATTAAATATAATTTAAAAATAAAAATATTTAATATTTTAGAAAATAATTCTCTATAATATTGTCCTTAATTTAACGGTGCAAGTGTGTAATCAAAGAATGTAATGCGTTTTTTAATATATTAAATTTAGACTAGGACTTATGTATTAATGACTTGTTATTTTTATCATAATACATGTTGCCCTCGTCACGGAGCTTCACTTAAACATTTAGAGCAAAATTAAAAACATATTTAATAGTTAAAATCCTTTCAATAAAATATGATTTTTAATATTTTATATATTGTTAAGTATCTTAAATATAATTTTTATAATTAATTATTGCTAAAAAATTTCAAGACAAAATGATTAAACTATTAAATTAGAATATAATATTATCTTCATTCAAAATATAACTCCTCCCTCTTACAAGAAATTACAAGTTATTTATTTGTTCATTTACCATACTAATAGGGGAGGGCATAGGTCATGTTCGGATGGGTTATGAGTAATTAGATACATAGGCAAATTGTTGCCAAGTACATATGTAAAAATTTGATTCTGATTAGGTAGAGAAAAAACCTAAAATGTCAAGTAATAAATAAGTTTGGGTAGGTCAAATAAGTTGGATTGAATCTGCCTAGATTTGAGCTTTTTTTAGGGCCTAATTTGTTGAATTTTTATAGGCTTACGGTCCATTTTTTTGGGCAAATGTAACAAATGAATGTTAGGATAAAATCCTATTTTAATTTAGCAAATTTCATAAATAAAAACTAGAAAAAAAAGGTAGACTAAAATAGATTAAAAAAAAGTAGCCAAACAACTTATAAATTTAGGGAAAAAAAGACTAAAAACCAACAAAAATTTACGTTTCCTTTTCACATAAGTGGCTCATATAGAATTGAAATTAAGCAAAGGAGCAAAGGCTGTGAAAAAAAAAAACCTTATAATATGATGCCTTCCAGTTAAGTGATTTAAAGCTAGAATGGAACAAATTGCATTGAATATGGATTTCATTCCTTGTTTTGTGCTTACAAAAAAATACAGTAATTTCTAATAACATTTATCTAATAAATCACTTATCATCAAATAATTAAGGTGCTAAAAAAAACTAACATTGGACCTTAACAATTTGACTGCACTAATCATTGATCAACACTAATAGTTTCTAATTGCTACTTATAAAAAAAGAATGACATGCCTCATTAACAAAATTGAGGCATTTGCTTTATATACCTTTACAACAACAACATGCAATGACGGGAAAAAATTCAATAAGTTATTAGGCTATAACAAGTAACAAAACTAATTTTATATGCAAGTAGGATGGAAGAATAATATACCTTTTAAATGATTAACTCAATTAACAGTTTATAGCTACTGTTGTGTCCCCACTGCCTTATGTGAAACTTGTTATCCAACACCAACCAAAAGTTATACTCTACCACCAATAAGTTTTTGGATAAAATGTTAGGGAAAAAAAATAAAGTTACTATAAATAAAGATATAAGAGAAGTAATAAGAACATAGAAGTAGATTTCCTTAATTTTCTCATAATATGTTAACTCTTCTATAAGATATGATTCCTCCTTAGAAAATAAAGTTGGTTTAAACTAATTCTACCTATAAATCAAAACTTCAATTATGTTAGGTGATAACAATCATCTAAAAACATCCAAAACCCTACCCCTAATGAAGAATGTAGATTTTAAAGTTACTATAGACACCGAAATAGCAAGTACATATCTTACAATGTATGATGGAATCAAAAACCTAGAAATACTTGATTCCCACCATTCCAATGTATCAAAAGGCTCCTTTTTATCAACATACACTTTGGCCAAATATTTCTCTATTTCATTTTTTACTTCAATAGAATCTTTGGCCTTTAAATGAGATTTAAAAGCTATAGTTCTTACTTTACAAGTCTTTTCATCTTTTTGAACACTACCTTCCTTTAATTCAATAGCTTGACCTAATTTAAAAGAATTTTTAGGCTCATACAACTTGTAGTACCATGCATACAGCTATAGTAAATTTGATTTTATCTTTGCAACCATATCATAAGAAGTTACAAGATCATAAATGTCATTAAAATTTCATTTTACAAAAGCAGTCTTATACCTAGGGTCTAATATATTAACAATGAAAAGTGAATTAATGTTACATATTTCCCCTAATACTTGCCGTATTTTTTCATCATTTCATTACTTATGTGACTTAAGACAATGTTATCACTTGCTGTCCATTTAAGCAACTCAAATTAGATAAAAAAAAGTTAACAAAAGGTATCATTAGATGTAATATATTTTGATCTAGATAATTTTAATGTCATATCATAAAAGGCTTTGAGGAATTTTATAAAAAAACTAGCATTAGACGAATCTTCTAAAGTGGGAGGACCTTTTATCTTATCATTAAAGTGTTCTAAATAGCTTGATTTATCACTTTCTAACCTTTTAAATGCTTCTTAAAAGATTAGGATAAATTCAAACATGAGATATGTTGAGTTTCACTGAGTTCATATATTTAGGCAAACTACTTTTTTGGACTCAATTATAGCTTATTCAACATAAGATTTAAATTTAGCTGATTCAGATAGGGGAAACTTGAGATATCTAACAACATTCCTAATTGCACTAATAAATGAATATAATTCTTTCAAACCTTTATTCATACTTAAATTAACTATATAAGTACAACTTTTAACATGCAAATACTCACCATCTAGTAATAAACCATTGAAATTTTTAATTCTTTTTTTTTCAAGTAAGAAATTGCAACATTATTACTAGAAGCATTCTCTATTATTACACTAAACACCATTTCAATTCCTTATTATTTAAGGCATATTTCAATGTGCTTTCTAATAGTTTCCCCCTTATGATTAGGAACTAAATAAAAATTTAGTATTCTTTTTTGAAGTTTTCATTCTTTGTCAACAAAAATGTACTATGAGTGTTATGTAATTTAGATTTTGGATAGAAGTACAACAATTTGTGGTGAGGTAAACCTTAACATAATTACTAGCTAAGTGTGTACCTAATTTTTTTGGTTCCTCCATATACAATTTAAGACAATCCCTAATAATAATTCTAAGTGAAGGGATAAAGAACTAGGGCTGCAACCTATTACAAAAGTGCTTAAACTCATATCCTTCTACAAGCATAAATAGCTACTTATTAACCATGATAAAGGCAACTAAGCCAGTGCCTTTCTACAACTAGCTACATCACACACTTCGTTTAAAGTTATCATATTAATCCCTTCCTTAATTTCCTTAGGTTTAAATCTAATTAGTTTTTATTTAGGTTAAAAACTAAAGTATATGGGAACTTAGAGCAAATCTTAAGATGTTTGTTTATATTAGTAGTATCATGATTCTTAAGATCATATGAGTACCTCTTACTATAGTGAATACATTATGCAATATGTTCTGTTACCTTATCTTTTTGTGAAATGTTCCTAGCACAATGTCTCTTCCTCAATCCATTAGCTGCTAGCTTTCTCTCTTTAGGTTAAGCATTTTTAAGTGGAGAGGGATCACTTAAAGGTTTACTTTTTTTTTTAAGTTTTAGCCTCTTAAATGATCTTACATTTGCCACTAGTGCTAGTTCTAAAGGTGAATCTTTCTTAGGCAGTACCATTTGCTAAAATTGTAGCCTCCATATGATTATGAAATAAAATAGGACAATAAAAATATACATTAGTACAAAATAGAATAATAGTTCAAAATAAGCAGCTTATTAGTTTCTCACAAATTTATAATTCCTCTTATTTGCAATTAAAAGTGCCTAAACCAAAATTTTCTCCCAAACTAAAATTGTTATAGATAATGTATAATTTTCCAAGTATACTAGTTTTCTTTTTTCTAAACAAACTAGAATTTGTTTTTAAATTAAACCAAAGACAAAGTAAAACTAAAATTGCATGATGGTAAACAATTATCAATATTTTAGAAAAACATGTCATATGGAATAAAAATTTAGCTTGCAATATCAAAGTAAAATTTTCATTAACATGATAGTAAAGTTAATAACAATAACAATGGAAGATATAATACATGAAATAAAATAGAAATCCATGAAAAAGAAATCTATTTTCAGGAATTAAGTTGTTTTCTAAAAATCTAGCTTTTAGTTTTAGACACAATTGTTACATGTGATATGGAATTAAATGACGAAGAAACATCTTTTTCAAATTTTTGGGAGCTACTAGATAATGATTTAACAACATAAGTTGGATTTACAATAGCATTACTCTATTCCAACTTTGTTTTGGCAGTTAAGGGCAACCTTTTTAGTAGGCTTCTATGTGAGCACAACACTCTTATGGTCTTCTCTTTTGGTATACTTTCTGTGTCAATGGATTTTTCAATGTAAATTTAATCTTTAATGCCTCATTTCCTTTGTAGTGAAACAACTTCTTCCTATTAATTGGAAAGTAAATGCTGATGATATTAGGTTCAAGTAAATCATTTCAAAGTCAAAATATAATATTTAACAGAAGGAAGAAAAAATAACATACATAAAAGTAAAAGTAGTCAAAGGAGTATATTTAGAAGTAGATAAACATTAATTTACTAATCCATTTACAGACATCATGAAATCTAATCTCATTCTTCTTCATGAAAAATTTAGAAAGTTATGTTATAGCATATGTCAATAGTTCAAAGAAATGACTAAACTAAAGAATATAATAGAAGGAGACATAAGCCATTTTTAAAATTTCATCATGATATGGCTAATAAATTTATGGAGGAATTGATGTTAACTTCTACTACATGGTAGAACATATGAACAAGATTGAAAAAGTAAATTAGTACGCACATTTCTCCAATTATTAATGGCTCTATTGTACGCATCGCTATCTTTAATTAAAAAATGCAATTCAAGCATCGAGAATTTGTTTTGCCCTAATATTTTACAAATTAAAATTACTCATATCATCATCATCTTTTCTTTTTTTGGACCAAATTCATTTGTATAAATAAAAACTTTCAAAATTTTAGATCTAGCTCTAATAAGTAAAGCCTTCTTGCCATTTTATGGCGAAGTAGAAATAAGAAAAGAAAATATTAAAGACTACAATATCCAAAAATCAGAAGCAAAGGCCATAAAAGGTACATGGTAAAAAAAAAAGGAAAAATAATTCATCTTAATTATAATGCCTTATTTACTTGATAAGTATTGCTTCAATATTTCAATGAGCTTTCCTTAAAAAAGACAAATGAAACCAAAAGCAAAGGAGAAACGGATGAAATTATGAACTAAAGCATAGCCTTCTTGTCTGCTAGAGTAATGGCTTTGAATAGTATTACAGGGTTGATTGTAGTCACTTAATGGTAGTTCAAATTTCTACAGAAGTATCTTGCACCTAGGCTAGAGATAAAAAGAAATGAAATAAATGTTAAGTTAGAATCTAGCTAAGAGATTGTGAGACATATTCAAAAAGAAAAATCCTAAACATATAAATAGAAACCCTAAAGGAACAAAAACCCTAACCTCAAAAAATATCCAAAATAATAAGTCACATAACAAATTATCAAATCCATTAAACTTATTTGGTAAAACACTTATGCTAAACCTATAAACTAAATTAAAATTTTAGTTTAGTGTTTGAGTTTTAGCCTCACAGTTTTGCCTTAGCTACTAGTGATTTCATTGTCTTCAGCCACTATAAATGACACAAATCACCACCTTAAGGGCGAATTCTAATCAACAATGTCAATACATTTTCAAATACCATGGCATTGAAGGTAGAGCTTCTAATATCGATGATTTATAATGTGGGGGCTTGATTTAATAGGTGTAAAATAAAGGATTTTCCATGAAAAAGGCCATAAGGAGATGGATAAGGAGGAGAGATATGGTAGAAGAAGTAGAGGAGGAGAAATGCTGACTGGGAATGGCATTGACAATGAGAGTGCTAAGGTTAGGAAATTAAGGTTTGAAAATGGCTTCTAGAGACTAGAACGGTAAATGAGGCAAATAAATACAAGCTCTCATATGATATTGTTTTAGTCAATAATGGCTAATCAATTGCAATCAGTTAATTAAGGAGGGGCGGGCGGGTTGGATCAACAGTGGATCCAAAAATCTCAACTGAGACCTGATCATTTAAGCCCATTTTAACTATCCCTTAAGCCCATCATTAATCCATATCTAATATGGTCTAATCCACCAATTATTTTGATATTAAGTTCGGGCGGGTCAGATAAAAAGGCTCACCCTTATAGACTTATATTCTACATAAACTATTCATTTACTCTTCAATTATATTCCCAACTTCATTGTTTCATAAACTACAAATTATATTATCCTTATCATTTTCTTATAAACAAAAATAAAATTCAAACTAAATATTATTTTAAAAATAAAATCTTTCTTGTTTTTAGAAATTATTGACGTGCTGCTTCTGCCATTACCGAACTTGCTGTAAGCCTTTAGTGCACAAAAATTTGCTATAAACCTTTATTTGTTTTTTGATAATACACGCTTAGCTATTGCGGTAAAGAAATGAGAAATGTAGCACTACACTGTTACTTAATTTCTCAAAAAAGTTAGCCTAAAAAATGAGCTTGCCTTTTTTAATATTTTTTTCCATTCAACGTTACTTTATTATCCTTTGGCTAATAGGTTTTTCTTAGAGTATTGATCCAACAATTTTTCAATTTTTTTAAGGACTTAAAATTAATTTTTAAAGTGATATTTTTTTAATTCATTTTATATATTTTTTAATTGTGTTTGTTTATGTTTAAAAAACACTATACTTATGTATTTTAAAATTAAAAAAATTTACATAAACAAAGAGTAAAATATTTTAGAAAACAAATTAAACATACAAAATACAATATATATAGAAATTTGTAAACTACTTTGCAGGTTATGGTCCTCTATTTCTTTCGATCCTCATCCATCGCGGTTCTCCGCAACCTATTTTTGTATTGTTGAATATATATATATATATATATATATATATATATATATATATATATATATATATATATATATATATATATATATCATTGTACGGCCAACATAAACTAGATAACTCTTGAATCCTTTATTATATTTTTGAGATATAAATTTTATTTTAAGCTTCATTACATTTTTTTATTAGACCTATAATTTCAAATATAGAAATTTTGCATCTATTTCTTTTTTAGATTCATCTTGTAGATTCATTCGAATTCATTTCCTATATATATAAAAGGATAATATTATGAAGATTTCCTCTTGTTAAGATTGCATTTGATTAAATAGAATGAGAATAAAAATGGAAATGATTAAAAAGTTTGTTTAGTATGTACTATAGAATGAAAATGTCCATTTCATCAAATAATAAAATATCGATTCTATAATAAAAATGATGTGATAAGTCATTTATTCATAAATTAATTTTTTTACACACATATCTCTCATATTTTTATATATTTTAACATTACTTTTTGTTAATAGATGATAAAAATTGTTAATTTTTGAATATTTCTCTACTAAAGTATTTTAATAAATATATTTTTAATAATAAAATTTAAAATATAATATTTTTGCATTCCTTACCAAAAATATTTAACATAAAAATTTTGTAAATTAAAAATTTATACTTTTATTATAAATTTTTTTTGTTAATTATAATTTTGATAACATAATTTAAATTGTAACAATTTTTATTATTAATTATATCATATATTTTAATAATACTAAATTATTTAATAAGATATCTATTGTTTTTATAATAAGGATATTATTATCTTTAACTTTATTTTTTCTATTTCATTTGATCAAAATTTTGTTATATCAAACATTAAAATAAAATAAAATATCCTTTTTTATCATATCAAATATAATTATGAAATAATTATTTAATTTCTATTCCTATTTTATTTTATTTCATTCCATCCAAACAAATTTATCATAAAATAATAAGTATTTCAATATTGAATTACTTTTTTTAATTTTCGAAATAAATAAATTAAAATTAAAAATATAAGTATTAAGATATTAAATATGATTTAATGATGAAAATATCCTCCTATTAACAAATAGAATTTAATCAAGCGTCATCATACAGCAATCAAAACCAGACGGCTATTGATTCTTCCTCCTTGAAGTAAACAAAATTTTGACATCTTCAATCAAAATTTACTCTCCCACCATCATCGTCACCACATAATTAACTTCTGCGATAATATCATAATTTGCTTTCACATTTTTTTAAAAAATATATATAAAATATTCTTATCGATGATTTGTAGATAGAATATTCGAGTAATATCAGTAACCAAACATAGAATGCCTAGAAGTCTCATCTATTTGGTCGATGCTGGTTATCTCAAAGCAACTCTCATGTCAGCATTGTAAAAACATTTGTTTTTTATTAATTTGTTTATTCTTTTCAATGTTTGGAGGGGAAAATGACTTACCTCAAATTTTAACCTTCCATGCAGTTCTCATTTTGTCATGTGTTTAGATTATAAATAAGCAGAGAGTTTGCGAAGGTTCTATGAAAGATTAAAAATGGCATCCTCCGGCCACCGTACCAGAGCTTTAATTATTTTCTGCTTGATTTTGAGTGTGGGCATGCTCGACATGCACGCGGCGGCGGATGACGGGGTAGAGGCGGTGCTGTTCATATTTGGAGATTCAACTGCTGATGTTGGGACTAACAATTTTCTTCAGACATACGCGAGGGCTGACTTTGAGTACAATGGAATTGATTTTCCATTCGGGAAGGCCACTGGAAGGTTCAGCAACGGCTTCAATTCAGCTGACCATATCGGTATATATCCATAAACCAAAAAAAAAAAAAAAATTAATTTATTTGCTTAATCCCCATTCTTCCCCTTCACCGGTATGTTACTTTTCCTATTTTTATTTGAGTTTAAATTTGATTCAATATTGATATAAGATATTTTATATTATTAATAAATAAAAAATATATTATTAAAAATAATACTAATTAAGAATTTTTAAGGAATATAAAAAAAATTTAATAATTTTTTTAATATTATGATAATACTTAGATGAATGGCAGTGTAAAATTAATTTAAATTTAAATTCTTTTTATTTATGATTTTGAATTTGAATTGTGATATGCGGTTATGATTGACTATATATGTAAATGTCTTTTTTATGAAAAATATTTTTTATTAAAATAAATAAAATTTAAATATTTTTATATAATATTTTCGTTTATGAGATGAAAATGTTCTGATAATATAAATAAATTATTTTATCTATCATTTTATTAAAATTTTATCATTATTAATAATTTAATTTATTATTACTCATCATTAACCATCATTTATCATTATTAAATATATATGATATTTGTTGAAGTTATTTGAGTAATAAATTTTAATATTTTATATATTATACTTAAATTTCAAATTTAATTAATATAAAATTTTACAATTAAGATATACACAAATGAATAATCAATTTTTTTGTTTAAATAATCGATCTTAGTATCTTATATGTGCAAGATAAAAAGTGTGAATAATTTATTTTTTGGTTGCATGTTGATTAGTTTTGAGGGCGATTATGTTGTTAAGAAATTTTTTGTGTTGGTTTACAAGCGAGACTGTTTGGCTATAAGATAAGTCCACCACCATTTTTGGCTCTGCAACGGCGTCAGTTCAGCTTCAAGAGAAATATACTGCGTGGTGTCAATTTTGCTTCCGGAGGATCTGGAATTCTTAACAGTACAGGAAGCCAATATGTATGTTTCAATTTCTACTTAAATAAATAATAAACATTAATTGAATTAATTTTTCCATTGTGTCCTCGCCTTATTCTAACCTTATATTTGATTTAATTTGTGAACTTCCAAGAAGGGTATTTTAAAGTAGAATGTATACGGTGATTGTCCTCTTTTGTTATATTAGATGGTTACTTTCGCATCCTTTTCATTTAATCTTATGTAATATTTTGTCAGCGTCCATCATAATAATCTCCTTTTACCTCCGTTTTTATAATTAAAAATATTTTATTTATTTAATATTAAAGGTGAATAATTTGCTAAAACACAACTTTTATTTTAAAAAATTATTTTTTCTCACTATTATGTGACGAATCTAAGAATTTCAATATGTGGAGTCATTAATTATATCCTATATTAATAGAAATGATTATAAAACGAACTTAGATATTTAGATAAAAATAAAATTTAATTTATTCCAACATCTATCTCTATATATGTTTTTGTGTATAATTGATGAATTTCAAAATTTTTATATTTATTTTAAATAGGTTTTTTTTTTCAATGATATGAAAATAGGTTGTGAGATGTTATGTATTATTACAGTGTATATATGTACAAAAAAATTGTTTGCAGGGTAATTGCCCCCAGAAGACTACGAAGTAAGAATGGATCCTTTATTGCATATCATATATTATTTTTTTAAGAGGATGTTACCCAAATATTTTAGAATTTGGAAAGATATAATAATTTTAGAAATTATTTAATTATATTTGATAAAAAATAAATAATTATAATTGAATAATTTCATTCTAATTATTTCAAAATTTATTACACCATTATGTGTTTTTGAAAATTAAGACACCTTAGTAGCGACCTTTTTCCAAATACAAAACGTAATAGATAAAACAAAAATTTTTAATTTTATATAAATATTTTTATAAAAAATATTTTCCCAGTAAACATGCATATATAGTAAAAAATGGTTCCTTTTTTTTTAATATATAAAGATAAGGAAGTTAATAAAATAACTTTAATTTTAAAAAGAAATAAATTATAATATATTAATATATATATATTATTAAAATTCAATTAATAAAAAATTATTAAATATTTATTTAAATTATAGGAATAAAATTTCAAAAAATAAATATATATTTTTAAAATAACACTTAAAAAAAGAAAGGAATACATTTTTTACCTTATTAACATTTTCATAGTTCTCTGATAACATCGCGGAATTGCTTTCGTGTGTCATGTTTGTAGGGTGAAGTGGTTTCTCTGGAAACGCAGGTACGACATTTTGCAATGGTCCAAGGAAACATCTCGGAGACATTGGCACCCTCACAAACAGCCGACTTTCTTGCGCAGGCTCTGTTTCTCATTAGCACCGGAAGTAATGACCTCTTCGAATTTTACAACAGCAATCAAACTAATTTGAACATAGGTCAATTTTTGGGTACCCTCCAAAGAAATTATTATGCCCAAATCAAGGTGATCTCTGATTTAATAACTCTTTGCAGGAAAAATTTTGGTTGACAAATTGAAAATTCAGTATCTTTTTATATAAATTTTAATAAATATATTATTTTTAAATAAAAAATAATTCTAAGATATATTTTGATGTATTTTAAAAAATAAAAATCAAATCAGATGTTGAAATTTGGTAAAAAAATATATATATAAAAATAGAAGTAATCTTTTAATATTAATATAGTACTAGAAAATTTTCTCCCCTTCTATCGATACTATCACATAAAAAGATGATGTTATATGTTGCCTCCGTGATACATAATAATCTCATTTTGAAAAAGAAAAATCTTAACATTTTTTTTCAAAGAAAATTTTTAATTATTTCAAAAAAATAAAAATAAGTCCCTATATTTGTGAATGAATTTTATTTGTGGGAAACTAAAAAAATTGTGATTCTTGAATTTTTCGAAAATGTTTTGTGCGGATACCTAATAGGTAGTTGGCTCACTCAAATTTAAATTAAGTGTGGTATCCATGTTCTGTTTTTTTTCTTTTTTGTCGTAAATTAAGCATGTAAAATTAATATTCACATCTTTGTATCTTTTTCGTTTTTATAGTAACAATAAATTTTAACCTCAAAATAAGATGATAGGTTCGAAAACTGGAGTTTTTAATTCTTATAATTTTATAAAATTTATAATTTTATTTTTATGATTTTATTTTATGTAATTAAATTCTAAAATTTAAATAATAAATACTTAATTTTCCTTTTTTAACAGGTATTAAATTTAGTTAATAAAATCTTATATGTTAATTAAATTTTATATGCTGAGATTTTATTTTTATTGAATCATTCACACTTATTTATTCCCATCAAAATTATTTTTCTCCTCCTTTTTGAATATATTTTATCTTTCCTTAAAATGGAGAAATCCAAAAGATTAAAATAGCATAACATAGAAAACTAATATAGTTAAGAACAAAAATATTTAATTTTGATGAAATAATTTTGGTGGGAATATATAAATTTAGATGATTAAATAAAAATAAAATACTAGCATATAAAATTTTGTTGATACATAGGATAACATGTGAGATTTGGTTAGTTAAATTAATTAACAGTAATTAAGAGAAAAAATTCAATTACAAATTATTTAAAATTTTAGAATTTGATTACACAAAATAAAAAAAACTAAAACAGTGAAATGAAAATTCTAATAAAACTATAAGAACTAAAACTTTTATTTTTCCAAGATAGTTCATTTCTCAGTATGTTTTGAAAGAAG
This sequence comes from Sindora glabra, assembly GCA_020226215.1. Taxonomy (NCBI): domain Eukaryota; kingdom Viridiplantae; phylum Streptophyta; class Magnoliopsida; order Fabales; family Fabaceae; genus Sindora; species Sindora glabra. Next base: position 14,632,822 of record CM035236.1, on the reverse strand, counting down.
TGAATTTTTACAATTTTTTCTATAAATCTTACAATATTTTCTTGAAGTCTTGTAAATTTCTTCATAAAATTTGTAACTTTTTCATAAAGTTTAAAGGTATTTTTGATATTGTAAATATAATTGTTTATATTCCAAGATTTACAAAAAAAAAGTTATAAAATTTTATGAAAAAAATTACAAATGTTATATAAAAAACTGCATCCCATATGTCAAATGCTTGCACGATTTTATAAAATAAAAGTTACAAAATTTATATAAAAATTAAAGTTTTACGAGAAATTTTATTAAGTACTTATATTATATTTTTTTACTTTAATGAATGCAAAAATATTATTTGGTCACTAATAATGACTATGAATTGCAGAATCTATACCAATTAGGGGCTCGAAAATTTGGCATTATAGGCATCCCTCCAATAGGGTGTTGCCCAATTGCACTTGCGGCGAACTACAGGAGAAATTGGGGTCGTGAAGTACATGAAGAAGGCTGCGACGCAAAATTGAATGGATATGCAAAAATGTTCCACGATGCAACGGCTTCCCTCTTGCATTATAAGTTGAGCTCCGAATTGATGGGATTTAGTTACTCACTTGGCAATTCCTTTCAAATGACACTCACAATGTTAGATGATCCTTTGGTCTTTGGTAAGCACCATATTATTAGAAAAAAAAATCTTTATACATTATTATTTGATAAAATTATCAATTTTATTTTAAAAATTGTAAAATGATAAAATAATTTTTAAATTTTATAATATTATTATTTTATTTTTGAATAATAGTCCATACTTATAATTTGGTTCATTTGAATAAATTTATACAAATAATCACATCTCTAGATAATATAATTGAGAAATAAAATTATATATAGAAACAATTATTTATGAGTGAAATTATAATTTTATGTGATTTAATAATCATGTTGTTAATATCTTATAAATTTAAAAATGAAATTAATAATTTTATTAAATATCTTATAATTTTAGATATAAATTTGATAATTTTATCTTTCTATCACATGGCTTTAGTTCTAAGAAATTTTTTTGGTTATGGTTTCATTTATTTATGGTCTATTTATATAATTGTATGGTTATCACAATTTCCGGTTAAGTGGGCAATACATAATTTAAAAATAAGTAGAATCAGCTTAATTCTAATTATGTTATATATAACATATCATGATTTTAAAGTTTAATCTAATTACATTCACATTCTTTATTTTTAGAATTATACAATTGTTTTATTGGTATAGATTTGATGAAAAATATTTTTTTGAGATATAATTATAAAATATTAAAATAATAAAAAATAATTTATAAGTACAATAATAAATGTAAGAAATATAATAGAAGATAATTTCCTCTTCTCTTCACGAATATGATTTTAGAATTTTTTAATAACAAAATATAAATGAATATAATATTTCTTTATTTATATATAAAAAATAAATTTTTGATAAAAATATCTTTTAAAAAACAAATTAAGCCGTAGTCTTGCGTGAAATATAAATCATTTCGTCTTCAACATTTGAGCTACAAATAAATAAAAAGTTGAAATTTAGTGGAAACAAGTGAAATGAAACTAACATTAGATGACAAGATTTTGACATGAATTTCCCCCAAATTGATGTAGGCTTCAATGTCCCCCATGAAGCATGTTGCGGCCGCGGACTTTTCAACGGAGAAGAGGCTTGCTCTAAACCAAACAACACCGAACTTTGCAAGGATCGCAGAGATCACTTGTTCTGGGATCGCTTCCATCCGACCGACAGGGCATCCAGGTTAGCAGCTTTGACGCTATACGGCGGAGGCAAGAGGCTTGTTGCTCCTCGGAATTTCCTTCAGCTTGCTCTCATTTGATGTCTGAGAGCCATTTTCAAACCATATATACAGTGCACCTCATCGTTTTACGTTTTATCATTGTTGGGTTCAATAACTTGTTAATTAACTGAAAAAGAAAAGCACCGGGCATTTCTTGTTCCACATGTATTTTATTTTATTTTAATAATAAAGTTGGTGTCCTTATTGAGGGTGAGGATTTCGTTAATGCTTCCTCTACTTAGTTACCATTTTCTCAAAAAATAATAATAATAATAACAATAAAGATGGTGATCGGTTAGTTTATAATCTTTGCAATAATATATAGTGAAATTTATGTCCAATCTCTCCTTTTTTTTTCCCTGGTTACCTGATTTGACCTCTCTCAACTCTCTTTCTAGCGTTATTATGCATTTGCATTTCTAAATTCTTGTCAAATAGTCCAAGTATTAGTATTAGTGGTTGTACCACGATGGTAAGGAAAAAATATATACACATATATATTAAGATGCAATTAATTTTATGATACCCCAGTAATCCAAATTATTAAATTTTATTCATCCACCATAATACTATGCATATGAATGAATACAAATTTTAAATTTATCGATACATTGTAAAATTAGTGCATTAAAACTTCTCTCCAAAAAAAAAAAAAATTTACACTCCAAATTTGATTTGTGGGCCCATGCTTTGTGTGTACTCTGTTGTATTAGAAAATTAATAAATAAACCAACCTTTACTTGGTCATAGCGGCTAATTCTTTGGTCCCTATGAACTTCGCTCGAGGATTGGTACCAACAACCACCAAAGAAAATTAATAAATAATTGATGGATTAAGAATTTTGAAAATTTTTGAAGAATTGATTATAAATTTCTAATTTTTTAATCAAAATTTTTATATAAAAAGGGTATAACATTACTTTTCTCCTTTTTCCTTTTTTTTCCTCCGTTCTCTTCTCCACCCACATATTCTAATAAAATATTCTCACAAGATTATAAGGGCGGGAATTTAATTACCAACAATGTTATGCAAGAGATTTGAATTCTAAAAATAAATTAAAGGATATTAATTAATATGGGATAATTGAATAAATTTATAAAATTTAATTTAATAAGCATAAAAATTTAAAATTTAATTTTGCATCTCATTATATATATATATATATAAGAGGTTGGTATTTCTATGTTCCATTGCACCCAAATGCATTGCTTTGATTTGTTGCGACTCATACCTTTTAACGCACTAAATTCTAAATCCGTGAATTTATTTGTATAAATAAATTTTAAATGGGTTTAATATTATAAAATTATATTTATTTTCATTTTTATTATGTTTATATTATTTAATAGTAGTAATATCTTAATTATAAATAATGGAAATGTACAAAAAAATAAACATGTAATGAAATAAATAAGAGTAAGCATCCCTTTTGGTATTGATAAATTAATTTAGTATTTATTGATAGCTAATTTTATTTAGAAACTAATACAAATAAAATAAATATTCAAAAATAAAATGGATTTATTTTTTTAAAATAAAAATAATAAAAATTTAAAAAATAATTTTTTTGCAAGAGAAGAATAGTAGATGAGAAAATGCTTACGTTTTTTTATCTCTTCTATATTGTACTTCTTTCATGCCTTCTGGCTGTATCTTATTTAATTATATAATAAACTTAACAAATCATGGATTCATTACTAGTTTATCTCCATACTTACAACGAGATGAAAAATTTTTGAATTATTCAATGAAAGAAAATTTGCATGGTAATACTAAGTATATGGTAGTAGTCAATATTGAAAAATAATAAGGTTTTATTAAATTTTTTCCCTGCCAATAATGTTTAGGTAAAATACAAATTAAATATAGACTAAATGTAAATAAAATTGTTAAGGCTTTATTTATAAAAGTTAAAACAAATTCATTTACAAGATAGAAAGGAAAAGAGGGAATTAAAGAAAAAAAGGAGATTTAAAAAAAATTAAAAAGAAGGAGATCGAAAAATTTTAAAAAAAATGGAAAAAAAGGAGGAAAGATATTTAAAATTTTCAAAAAAATTTAGAAAGTTTCAAAAAAGTTCAAAAGAGGTAAAGAAAGAATAGAAGAAAGAAAAAAGAAAAGAATAATTGGAAGGAAATTCTTCGTTATCAGAATCATCTCATCTTATCAACTCAAATGAATGTCCAAGTCAGGAACTCAGTGTTTCTTTACTCTGAAGAGGAATCTTGACTTTGAAGTTCAAATTGCTAGTATGTATTTGTCGCCAACAAACTGTAACTCTAACTAGGGTTTTCACTAAGAATAATGTCATTTCCTATGGTTGCATGTAATCCATCACCTTTTTAACTTCAAATTTTGTTTGTTTAAAATTGGGCCTACTTAAATTGAGCTACCCTTACACCTTTTTTATTTTTTTAATTAATTAGGATAGGACAACACCAGTCATCCTACCTTATATACAATTTTGAAAGGTATGTAGGATGGGGTAACAAGAGTCCCACCCTATATGCTTTTTATAACTTTTATTTTTTATTCTTTCTTTTTTAAAATTTCATTTTATAATATTTTTAGGATGTTAATTTTTGTATAATTCTTATGATGAAATAAAATAAAATAATTTGAAAGTTCAAACTATTTTAATATTCTTGAAGGGAGATATGCTTTAAAAATTAAAATAGGTGAACTTGTTAAACTAAAAAAAAATCTCAATATTATTGTACATAAAATTATCTTGTAATTATCATTTTTTTATAAGTTGTATCTTAATTTATTGCACTTTATTATATTTATACATGTGCACTTATAATTTATAATGAAAAATATTACATTTTTTAATGATGGAGTAATATTAAAATTAATTACAACTGTAATAAATATAATTTACTTTTTTGAGTAATTCTTTATTCATATTTGATTATAAAATTAGATAAATATGATATTTTAAAAATTATTAAAATAATATTAAACTTATAATTTTTATTTTTTCTAAATAATTCTGTATTCAAGTTTAGCCATAAAGATAAATAAATTTAATGTTTTAAAATTATGAAATAATATTAGAGTTATAATTTCAATTCTTCTAATTTTTTTAATTTTAAATTTGATCATTAAGTTGAATAAATTTGATAATGTAAATTAAAAATGATTGATATGATACTTTCTAAATAAATAAGATTACTTAAAATAATTTTTCTTTACCTTAAAAGTTATATTACAATTATTTTATTAAAAAATTTTCAAAAATAATGAAATGAAAATTTTCTAGAATGATAAAATGAAAATCTATTAAAAATAATAAATAAAAATATTTCAAAAATAATAAATTTGTACTTATAGCGTATCAAAGTTAAATAATCTAATTGTAAAAGTGATCATGACAATACTTAATATTATTGAGGTACTCTATTTTATTCAAATCCTATCATGAAGTTAAACAGATTTAAGTAACCAAATTAACAAATTAATTAAAATTAAAATCATATTTTTAAAAATGTAGACTATTTTTATGTAACCATTATAATTCAATTTAAAAAAAATTGAAATAAATGAGCAACCATTATTTGAATGGATATTATAGAGTGTTAATACTTTCTTTATACGTAACCAACTTTTAAATCTAAACTTTGAAAATGTAAACTATTTTTAATGTTTCAATCATATCATATAAAATGATTAGTAACGACTTCATTTTCTTTTATTCACACACCAATGTTTTTGCGGAGGTACAAAACCACTTGTCTTCCACAGATTTTGTCGCAAGGCACATCATAACAATTTAGTGACTCCACTAGGGAGAAATCAGGGTTAAGCTATTATATTTCTTCTTTTTCTATCTTAACTTTGAATTTCTTGATTCATGTTGGTTTGATATTTTTCTTACATGTGTGTTTATCTCGTTTATTAAATTATAGTTATCTTTATTTATTTCATAATAAATTAGTTATGTGAAAATTTTAGAATGGTTGATGTTCTATCTCATACAGTATACATCCCACACACATATCATGAGCCTTTCTACCTAGGCTGCACATTACCTTTTACGATTAGTTAGGGGCAAAGTAGCGATACTTTCATAAAACCACTAGTTTCCATGAAGTTAGTGAAACTTCCCCACCCAAATTGAACCTTTTTTATTTATAATGTATTATAGGTGATGATTAGGGCCCTTGTTAGCCTATGGTGGTGACAGTAAGGATAATTTAGGGACCTTTTATTAATTATGTATTGTAAGAGCTAAACTAGGCATAAATTAAAATAAACTTAGAACCATCCTATTTAAGAAAAGTCTATCTTATAAGATAAAATTTCCAAACTTAGGAAAAATCATTTTAGAATACATGAAGGAATTCTTCTATGACTAATCTTTTTTTTAAGCCATACAAGTTTGCCCAAAAATGATGATTAAGCCATATATCAATTAAATTGGGTGGCTTACCTTTATTTTAAAAAATTAAATTTGGATATCTTATCCTATGTTTTATTCTTGCCTAATTGAATGTTGCTATTATTTGTATTCATTGGCCTTTTGCGTCTATCATTTTATCATACATAAATATTACTAAAGGTTATATCACTTGAACTTATTCACAATTGATTATGAGTTTTAAATCATAAAAAAAAATTGAAAGTTTATGATCATGAGTGGTTGGAAATAAGCCACAAAGTCATTTCTTTTTTGTTAAGCTGAATGAATAGCTTTTCATAATATCATTTTCTTATAAGTATTCATGCATTTGCATATTAAAATAACTCATTTAAGAAGTGAAAACTTTCTTTCTATCCATATCAAACTCGCTTTCAAATAAAGATCATAAAAAATATAAAGGAAACCCTCTAAAAGTCATAATCAAGAACCCTACTCTTTCCTAAGATTTTCTTAGGAAAATCTATAGATGCTAACTTGAAAGCATAAAAGTACTCATGCATATAGGCCTTCTTTATGATGTGCATTAGATTATTAAAGATAAGGTATGTCTAATAAGTGAGTGTTATAATTCATTTATTAAACATATACCAGGAATGGGAAGAAGTTCTTATACTAAGAAATGAAAAACTAAAAGAATAGAAGTTTACCATAAGTGTGCAAGGGGGAGATGTAACACACACTGCAAAAAGGAATGGTTTCTTAAAATTGGGAAGATAAAATTTAATTCATAAATGATAGACTGAGTAAAGAGTTGTCAGATGATACTCTTTAGACTCTTAAGATGCAACCTAATGAACAAGTTTATAATGTTATTCTTGATTTAGTGAATCTATTCAACAACGAAAAGGGATGTTATAGTCTCAAAAATCTGATATTAAAAGGCCATATTTGCTAGTTTACAAGAAACTTGGATAGGAAGCAAATTCTTAACTTATACGAGGCATTTAAGTTATATTAAAAGTAAAACTAAAGGAAGATATGAGCCAAAATCATAACTATTGTTTATGGGCATATCTTTTTTTTAACTTTTTAATCATTTTTTAGTTTTTCTATATAATTGTCTTTACTTTTTCTATGTTATTTTCTAAAATTATTGCACTTCACAACTACTTTTAATTTTTTTCCTCTTCAAATTTTAAATTTTCTAACAATAATTAATGTGCACAATATTTTTGACTTTTTCTATACACTTTCCCACTATTTTCTAGAATTATTGTGTCTAATTCCTCAAATTTAAACTTTTTTAACAATAATTGATTTGCATGATCTTTTTGTTGCTCATTTTTATCATGTAAATATGCATATTTACACTTGTCAATGCATATATAGCTTATCATAAGGTAGAAGAAAAAGTGGAAGGACTATTAATATGCAGATTTAAATCAATTTATGTCATTGATAGATCTAGTATGAGGAAAGACAATTTGTATGTAAAAGTGATAAATGAGCTTAGTAAAGTGTTAGTTACTAGATATATTAACCTAGGTGTATGGGGGAGGAATCTAAGGTTTAAGGGGATTTGTAACAACAATTGCAATTATTAAGGGAAACAAAGTTTTGAATATCATTGTGAAGGATTTGATTAACAAGATCATCATTAACTATGCCTTAGGTATTGAGTTAAAGGTTTCAAGCTTACCCGAATATTTTGAATACATGTTTTATAATGTTAAAGCCTTTATCGCATTAGCTAATTTTGTAAAAATGTTGGAAGGAATTTCTAACATTGCATATTAGGGTAAACTAAATTTTTATTAAAAAAATCATTAGGATTATTAAACGTTAATAATTTTTATGATGGTTTATTATCTTTCTTAGATCAAGCTATGGAAGAAGGATTTATTTCCCAACCTACTTTTTGCACTATAATATCTACCTCAATTACTGATCAACTGATTGACCAATTGCAAATATATATACCTGAAACCTAATCCATTAATGAAACATGTAAATTACTAAACCCAAAATAATAGTAAGAAGTATAAATTAAATACTACTCTTTAGTTGTAACTTTATCTACTCTTATAATTTTACTTCTAATTTTTTTCATTCCATTTTTGTTGTTATATTTTTGTTTTTCTTTTCTATGCTTTTCCTCATCTATAAAGACATTGGGAACATTGTCTAAATTAGATTAGAAGGACGAATAATAAAAAAAATCATTAATAAAACTATCGATTTTGTTGTATGTGTAATAAATAGTTGAGTAAAGAGTTATTCTTAACTTTTGATATACATCCTATTAGTAACATATTTTTCTTTATAATTTATTCTCACTTTAAAAAAATTGTTAGTAAAACCATTAATTTTATTATATGTAAAGAATGATCAAGTAAAGAGTTATTCTTAACTCTGGATACGTATCCCATTAGTAGCATATTTTTTTTCATGATTTATCTTCATTTAAAAAAAAAAGAGGTCTATTTTCTAAAATTTCACTTTAAGTGTTCTAAGTTTTCTTGCTTATTTAGGTGTTTTCTATTAATTTTAAGAATTTTATGAGTCTTAAGCATGAATTAATTAAGTTTGAAAATTTTTATAACATAATTGAATAATTATCTTATTTCTTACAATTTATGAGTTTGGCAATAAGCTTTACATTTAAAGAACCAAGTTGGGCAACCTTTAGCCATGAGACTTTTAGCCAATTTGATTAATTATGACTATTTTTCTTATGTAAAAGATTCACCTATTATGTTGTTACTTCATATCTTACTTTAATTTTTGTTGAGATTATATTTTCACATTCATAAGCAAATATGATTAAGGCATTTTTCTTTGAATGAATCATTTGTATCTAAATAGCCAACCTTTGCATTTCCATTAAGTACCTCTTTTATGCTTAGTTTAACTTCTTTTATTTTTAGCTCATTACAAGCCTAAAAAAAAGAAGGAAAAAAAAAACATTTTACATAACCTTGGAAGTTAGGAAAGTATTGAATCAATGAAAGGATGAGTTCCTAAATAAATATGGAAGTATATCAAATGCTTAAAAAAGAAGAGTTCATTAAAAAAAAAGAAAAAATAAAAAGGAACAAAAAGGAAAAAAAAGAAAATAAAACAAATAGAAAAAGGAAATGATGATATATTATTAGAGCAATTATAATTTCAATTGTATGACTTTTTAGTCACTTGCTGTTTAGATTCGTCCATCAGTACTCTTTTAATCTCTTTGGTTTGTAGCTTTTCTTTCTATATTATTGCCCTCTTTTTATACTAACCTCATTATAACCATTAATAAGTCCTTTTGATTTGCTTTATGCATGTGAATTAAGTAGTAAAGGTTGAGAATTTAAGCAAGCCTATGGTAATGTAATTCTTAATAAGTTAAGGTTAAGTGAGACACTTACCCTTAAACACTTGAGAGATTGAAAGTATAACTTGTAAGATACTATCCATTTGGTTCTTTCCTTTTTAAATAAAGTTGTTATACTTTTTGATATTAGATGACATGCATTGTTGATTTATAAATGCTATGATATATTTACACCTTAATGATTTTTTGACTTGTGACTTTACATTCTTAACTTTAGGGGAAAATTAGTGTTTTTTTGTCTGCCCAAGATGTGCAAAACTAAGCATAGGGAAGTTTTATAAAACCAATTTTCATTGCCTCATTCTTAATTTTTTATGTTTTTCTTAAAATCTCTGTTGAGTTGAATTGTTCATATTTTATGAAATTGAACTTATTTGGACCAAACTATTGCCATTAGAAAAGCCTAAGTGAATTTAGGCTTAATATGACTAATTGAATCTTATTGAAAGGAAAATTATTTACATTATATTATGGTCAACTTTGTCCAAAAAAAAAGATTGATAAGGACATATACTAGAAGAATTATATGCTGTGAAGAAAGTTTTCTATCAAGACCCATCCTGATCATGACTTGGTCATAATCGGTGTGAATCTTGATACTAGTTTTCATAAGCTTTAACTATTTTTCACTCTTTCTATTCAATAGGAGTTTCCAAAGTCCAGGGGGACATAAAATTTACTTTAAAATTTTTGTGAAAAAAATAAATAGAATCTCCTTTCTTTTCGAACACTTCTCGAAGGTCACACGCCCTAAAATACAAAATCTGTTCGATTTCCAGATATGATAGTGATCAACATTTACATAATATCATACATTCTCAAGACAATTGCATAAATACAAATTCAACACACTGCTAGATCAACCATATCTCCATTTATATGCTGATCCTAACTCAATACAATCCTAATTATCAAATTTTCAATTAGGCAATCTCTGCTTCTCTATAAATGCAAAAGCTCAAATATGCTTATTTCAATCTGAAAACATTTAAAATATAATAGAGTGAGTTACGAGAACTTAGTAAGCATATAACTACCACTATCTTGTAAGTGTTCAATTATATATATTATAATCATAGATTAATCTTATAACCAAACCTATTTTTTGAATTTCTGAAGTATGTTTGACCATGTAATATGAAAATTCACCTATGCATAACTTAAACTTCATTTCTTATAATGTAATTATAGGAGTTTTAACTTTTTGTTAGAACTTTATATCGTATACTACCCATTCCAAGTAGACATCACACTCACAGATAGCCATTAACGCTCAAATGCATACAGATCATTACAATCACATTATCAGTAGAAGTCAGTCATAAACAGATGTATTATGTCACATATACAAATACAATAAGCATACATGTAGCTACTCTACAATATCAAGATCAATTCTATACTTCTCTTAACTATTAGTTAAGAATTTTCTATCTAACTCTTAAATTGATTTTATATTTATTTCGCTTCTGTATATTGGGAATTTCTCATCCGAATATCACAATGTCCCTTCATTATAAATTATGATATTCAATATCAGTGCTCTAATAAATTTCACCATTTTCCATATGCCTTCTAAGGCTCAATTCACAATATAGCGAATTCACTAAAGCTTCACTCTATTCATCTCACCAAATTCAATGCAAGCTCATATAGACAACTATTCAACGATCATGGGCAATCAAAGTTTATAATGCATTCACAATATGATTTGTTATGACTCTATCACAATCAATCAATTAGTAACTAATACAAGATTGCGCTTTTGCTACACTCTGATTCAATAATGTCATTTCATATGCCATGAACTTGAATTTACACTTACACAAAACTATATTTACATAGAAATATAAAATTGATGCTAACAATGAGATAATACAATTTATAATATTTAAAATACCTCTTAATAAAATATTAAGAAGTGATGAGATATATACTCATTTGATAACGTTAATCCACCTTGGAGGTCTCAAAATATTCATAATCTTTTCATATTTTCCCCTCATAGGAAGCTCTTTATTGATGTGTTGTTATTGCTGCACGTAGCTCCTTTATTGTTGTATCAACACTACCACGTAACTTTTCTGCTCCGTTAGTGGTGATGGTTGAATGGAGATAACCAGAATAGCAATCCCAACAACCGTAACTCCCCATGACGACAGCAGCTTTGCTCGAGGTGGCTACAACAGTAACGTTTGCATTTGTAGAAAAGAGAAAAAAAAACACGTGCTAGGGAGTACAGCACCAACAATGATCTCTTACCCTAGCTCCACACAGTGGCCTGCCAGGAAAAAGGAAAAATAGAGAAGAGATAGGAGCCCGTGAGAGAAATTAAGGTGGTGGAGAAGGTGAGAAAATAGTAGCAGCAGCAAAAGAGGGAAAAAATAAGGGGTTGTTTGGTTCAAATTAGGGAAAGGGAATTTAGGGGAAAAGAAAGGAATGACTCCTGATTACCCAATCTGTTTGGTTCAAACAGGAAAGGGAATCAAGTATTTTTAATTTACTTTATTAATAATTATTACATTAAAAATAATATATTTATAATTATTTTTAAAATAATTATTATAATTACTATCTTATTATTTTATTTTATTTACTAATATTATAATTTTTATAATTATTTATTATTAATTATTAACATCTTATTAATATTATTTTTATTAATACTCTATTTTAACTATTATTAATATATTAATAATAATTAATATTATTATAATAATTTTAATAATTATTATTTTTAATATTTATAATTTTATTAATATTATTAATTATTAAAAATATTATAACATTATTAATATAATTGAACAATTTTATAATATTTATTATTTATTTAGTATTTAATAATATTATAATATTTTTAATTTATTAAAAATTAATATTATTAAAATAATAATTAAATAAATAATTATTATTATATATTAATAATATTATCAATATTTATTTAAAAATAAATAATATTAGTTTTTAATAAATTAAAAATATTATAATATTATTAATATAATTAGATAATATTATAATAATAATTATTTATTTAATATTTAATAAAAATATTTATTTATTAAATAAATATTAATAATATTATTAATATAAAATAATTATTATTTATTTTTTATTATTTATCATAATTATTATTTATTAATATTATTAATTTTTAATAACTTAAAAATATTATAATATTATTAACATAATTAAATAATATTATAATAATTATTTATTTTATATTTAATAAAATTATTTATTAAATAAATATTTATAATATTAATAATATATAATAATAATTATTCATTTATTAAATTAAATATGGTAATAATTATTATAAATAATAAATATTTATTATTTATTATTAATTATTAATATTAAAAATATTATAATATTAAAAATAAAAAGTATTAAAATATCATAATATTATTAATATAATTAAATAATAATAAAATATTTATTATATATTTAATATTTAATAATATTATTAATATATAATAATTATTTAATAATATTATTAGAAAAGATATAGAAAGGGAATGGGATTTCCCATGGAGTGGGGGCAATTACCATTCCCTTAAATGGGGTAATCCCATTAAGGGAAAAAGGAGAAAGAGAATGGATTTTTTCTAAACCAAACAAAAACAAAAGGAATGAAACCTTACAATTCTTTTTCCCCTTCTGAAGATCCTGAACCAAACGGCCCTAAATACTTTAAGGCCCCGTTTGGAACGAGGGAAGTTAGGGGCGACAGAAACAGGGAGAAGGAAGTTGGGGTGTCCGTACGAGAATTCTGCCGTTTGGAATGGGGGATAGAAGTGAGAAAGGAAAGAAGTTTGGGGGAAAAAGTTGAGCTGGGTCCCACATCTGCAACGGTAACAACTTCTCTCCAAAAATGGAGAGAAATGGAGAGAAGTTCAGCTTACCTTCAATATTTTCTTGAGCTGCCCTTGAAGCACCACAGAGAACCGGCCACTGCAAGCAACCGTCCCCAGCTCCCACGTCGCTGTCGTACCTGCAGCTCCCTTGTCGTCCCACCTCCAGCTCCCTCGTCATCGCGCCTCCAGCTTCCGTGTCCATCGGAAGCCACTGCAAGCCATCACCTGAAGCTTCCGTGTGCAGCTGCGGTTCTACCCCTGAAGACGGCCATCGGTTGAAGCTTGGACGGAGAGCTCCCGTCGCGGCCCACATCCTCCCTCTCGCGGCTGCTTCTTCCCCTGTCATAGAGGTAAAGGTGAAGTCGTTGGAAGAGTGTTGTTTGTCTGTTTTTCCTGCACAGGTTGGCTGCATCGGACACCGCCTGAAGATGGGACGCCGCCGGCAAGTTGCTTCTCTGTTCTGGCGCGAGTGTGACGCTGATCTACCGCCGATCTGCCCAACCATTGCCGCTGCTGTCCATCGGCTTTGCGTGAGCTGGGTTGGGTTCGTGGATTCCGGGTCGTTCTGGGTCGACCCGGTTGGCATCCGACCGGGTCCCGACCCGGATTGCATTATTTTTTTTTAAAGCCTGTTTTCCATCTGTTATTTTTTTAGGTTTTTATTTGCATAATTGAACTTCCCACCCCCTTCAAAATTTAAAGTATACATAGTTGAAATGTTCTGTTATACCATGCAATAATGTTGATTAATAAGTTTCAGTGTGTTGTTAATTTATTTTTAATTTTATCAGCAATTTTTTATAATTAGTTATCCAGTACTATGCCCAAACTAATTAGTTTTTTAGGTAATATTGAACATTATTTAAATATTCTAAATTCAAATAATGATAGTTATTTACATTTCCTCCTTCTATATGTCTTGATACTGTAGAATAATTGTAAAGTTGCAATGCCATTTAAAATCACTATTTGAATTGATGCACAGGTAAAGAGGAGAGCAGACATACTTGTTGCCATAGCTGTGAAGTAGTGTGAAGTTGATCGGGCAAACCATTTGGAAAGGAGAAGTTGTTTTCATATAATTTGTGTTGTATGATAATAAATCTTGTATTAATCAACTAAAGTGAACTTGTGATGTTTATGTTTTGTATGTGAACATGAGGTCTTGATTCATCATTTGGACATTTATGAGATACAATGAAGCTATTATGTATAACATGCAGAACTTATGAACCATGTTAGTGGTTAGATAATAGATATTAGTGATGAAATTACGTGAACCCCACATAAAGAGATTTATCTTATGCATTATTAAAAATTTTAAATTTTTTTCTTGTATAGGTATTAATGGAGTATATAATAATTATTTGAGATAGTTTTAAAAGAATTCCTATATTTTATAAAATTATATAAATTTTTAAATAAGTATGCAAATTTTTATATAATTACTTGAATATGTTTTTTTTAGATATTTGATAATTAGATTAAGATATTTAATTAAAATTGAACTTATTAATAATTTTTCATTTATTTGTAACTATTAAATTAAAATATTTAATTATTAGATTTATTGTTAATACAGTATTTAATTTAATAATTAAAATTTTATTTTTTAAGAATACAAAATTTAAAGTATACACTTAAATTCATATATTATGTAAGGGTACAAAAATCATTTTACAAAAATATAACTTCTTTCTCTCCCAACTTCTCCCTTTCCAAACAAAAGAAATTACTTCTCTCCTAATTTCTTTCTCTTCTAACTTCTCCCTTTCCAAACAACACAAAAAAAATACTTCTTTCCTCCCACTTCTATCTCTCCCAACTTCTTTCTCCTCCTACTTCTCCCCCATCCAAACAAACTCTAAAGTAAAGAGAAAGCTGTTGTCCAAGTTTTACAGAAGATGAAAGACAAAAAATAAAATAAAAAAAACAAACCTACTGATCAGTATAAGTGCTGTTGTTCGAACAGTAAAATAAAGAGAGCAGCAGTGGTAATTTGTACCGTGAGAGGGAAAAAGGCGGAAACAAAATAGGGGTAGCAAGACGACACAAAAACTGAGGCAAACAAATGAGCTGCAGCTGAGTATTCACCTGAGAAAATAAAATGGATACGCAGTGGACTTTTCTTACAAAATAGCTAGAGAAACAATAAATAAAAAAGTGAAGTGGCAGTTGAAGTCAGTAGAAGCTGTTGGAAAAAGTCATTAGCCAAAGATAATAATGGAGTGAGGTGCCAAAACCGAGAAAAGGAAGGGCTGTCCGTAGGAGACCAAAAAGAAAACTTGAAAATATATAGAAAAAGAGGAAATTAAGGGCTTTGTTACCATGTTTTTCATCTCTTGCCAACCTCGCTACTCCTTCAAATCTTAGCCCTTCATTTTGCTTAATAATTGTAAACTTTGAAATCTCATGTCACACTTCTAATTTACTAAAGTTTGTTTTTATCAAGATTGATTTTAATGAAAAGCCCAACTTAATTCCTTTCTTTCTTTCTCTCATACATATACTTAAAAATATACACTGGCCTAATGGATTTAAAAATCTTAAAATTATTTCAAACTTTCATTATCTCAAAAAATGATTTATTAAATACAAACATATATTTCATAAATATTTCATAAAAATCTTTTTATAATGGTCATATAAAAAGAATAAATAAACTTGGAATATTGTCACAAGAATAATTTTCAATACTTTAAATTTGTTGATATAAAAAAATAATTAAAAATCAAGCAACTGAATAGATACTTAATTATCCATTAGTAGTCAAAAATTATAAAACTTGAAATTTTACTTAGGATATTACATTTCCTGTAATGAGGCTTATCATAATTGGTTTCATAATTTATGATCATCGAATCATATATAGGAGCAACTAACATTATTATTCTAAAATATATTATCAAAAGGCCAACCCTTGTAAACCCTATTACAAATAATATTTACTATCACCCATGCTTAACCATTCTTCATTCCTAGTCTTTATTGTAATGATATTATTAGTTATTATGTTTGTCTCTCTTTCCTTGTGTAAATATTATGCCTTTTCATATAGTAAATGCGTATTGGAACACTATAAGACATCATGCCCATCTAAATGTGTTTGAATAAAATCAATAATATAAATAGTGTTGAACAATTGAATTTGTCTTAGTTCTATTAGATAGAAAATGAAGGGCAATATTAATGGAAAGTTTACATCAAGTAAAGAGGAAATGTGCATAATGAGAAATAACAAAACTCAGAACTCTCCAAACATGACTTTCTTAGGAAAAAGTCTCTAAAGAGATGGAGTAAAGAACTCTTTTGAGAGATAATCAAGTCATTATTACATACATCGCATACTTACATCAGATTATGTTTGCATAATTTACCTTTTTAAATCAAACCTAGTTGATCTAAGTTATTATCTTTTTTATCATTAAATTGAACTCAATCAAGTTAAGTTAAATCGTGTCAATTTAGGTTATTTACATTTTCATTATTAAATCGAACTTCATCTAGTTGAGTTAAGCCTATGTCAATCCAAGTCATTTACCTTTTCATCATTAAATAGAACTCAATTAAGTTAAATTAAGCTTATGTTAATCCAGGTTATTTTCATTTTTATTATTAAATCAAACTCAATCAAGTTGAGTCGAGCCTGTATCAATCTAGATCATTTTCCTTTTTCATTGTTAAATTAAACTCGATCAATTCGAGTCAAGCTTATGTTAATCCATGTCATTCATTTTTTTCATTAAATTAAACTCAATTAAGTTGAGTTGAGTCTGTATCAATTCAAATTATTTATATTTTAAACTATTAAATCGAACTTAATTAAGTTAAATCAGGCCTATATTAATCCAAGGTATTTTTCTTTTTATCATTAAGTCAAATTCAATCAAATTAAGTTGAGCCTATGTTAATCTAAGTCATTTTCTTTTTTATCATTAAATCAAATTCAATCAAGTTAAGTTAAGCTTATGTCAATTCAGATCATTCAATCTAAGTCAAGCTTATGTCAATTCAGGTCATTCATTTTTTCGTTAAATTAAACTCAATCAAGTTGAGTTGAGCTCGTATCAATCCAAATTATTTATATTTCATATTGTTAAATTAAACTCAATTAAGTTAGGTTAAGTCTATGTCCATCTAGGGCATTTTCTTTTTTATTATTATATCAAACTCAATCAAGTTGAGTTGAGCTTATATCAATTTAGGTCATTTTCTTTTTCATTACTAAATCGAACTTGATCAAGTTTGATTGAGCTTATATCAATCTAAATTATTTTTATTTTTATCGTTAAATTAAACTTAATCAAGTTAAGTTGAACGTGTGTCAATTTAAGTTATTTTCCTTTTTCATTGTTAAATTGAACTTGATCAAGTCAAGTGAAGTATATGTCAATCCAAGTCATTGATCGAATTCAATTAAGTTAAGTCAAACCTGCATCAATCTAGATCATTTACATTTTACATTGTTAAATTTAACTTAATTAAGTTAAGTTAATCTTATATCAATCCAGGTCATTTTCATTATTAAATTGAATTCAATCAAATTAAGTTAAGCCTGTTTCATTTTCATTTTTATTGTTAAATTTAACTTAATTAAGTTGAGTCAAACCTATGTCAATTTAGGTCATTTTCCTTTTCATTATTAAATCAAACTCAATTAACTAAAGTCAAGCCTATGTTAATCCAGGTCATTTACTTTTCAAATCATTAAATCGAATTCAATCACGTTGAGTTGAGCCTTTGTTAATCCAATTTGTTTTCTTTTTTATTATTAAATTGAACTCAATTAAATCAAGTTA
The DNA here is from genome assembly GCA_020226215.1 of Sindora glabra. Taxonomy (NCBI): domain Eukaryota; kingdom Viridiplantae; phylum Streptophyta; class Magnoliopsida; order Fabales; family Fabaceae; genus Sindora; species Sindora glabra. The sequence goes on along the minus strand of CM035236.1, from coordinate 14,614,604 downwards.
AGCTTGTGTCAATCTAAGTTATCTTAATTTTCATCATTAAATTGAACTTAATTAAATTGAGTCAAGTTTATATCAATCTAGGTTATTTTTATTTTTATCATTAAATCAAACTCAATCAAGTCAATTAAGTTGAGTTAAGTCTATGTCAATCAAGGTCATTTTATTTTTTATTATTAAATCAAACTCAATCAAATTAAATTAAGCCTATATTAATTTAAGTCATTTTACTTTTCATTATTAAATTGAACTTAATTAAGTTGGATTGAACTTGAGTTAATGCAAGTTATTTTTCTTAAATCGAACTCAATCATGTTAAGTCAAACCTATGATAATCCAAGTTATTACCTTTATATTGTCAAATCAACCCATTCATATTAAATTAAGCTCGTGCCAGTTCAAGCCATTCATCATCCAAGCTGGATTAGGCTTTTGTTAATTTAGTTTATTTTATTGTTAAATTAAATGTAGTCAAACTAGATCAAACTTGTGTCAATCTAGATCATTTCTTTTGAATCTAATTAATTTAGGTTAAACTTGTTTCAATTTAATTGTCAAGTTAGAATTAATTAATTTAGTTTATTTATTTCTAAACTCCATTAATTTGAGCTAGATCTATGAATAAAGTTTATCCTTCCTAACTTGGTGTCAGTAAGGCCAAACCATACTTCCCTCTCATTTCATTTTTTGCCCAATATCATGGTTCCTATACATAAAAGAAAAAATTTTTCTTTCTTAACACTATCTTTCTTTCCCAATTCCTTTCTTTTTATCATATTATATTCCCTTATCTTTTCAATTTCCTCCACCTAATTATTTTGCTTATTTTATTATTGATTTTTATTGCATTATTCCCTCATTCTCGCTTAATTTCGAGCTTTTTCATTATGATTTCCCTACCTTTTATAAACTTCCATCACTTGGTTTTCTACTTCTTTTTTATTTCTTACTAATCATCCTTAATTTCTTCTGCTTCTATTATAGACCATCATTGCCCTAGTTCACACTAAAATAAAGATGTTATGATAATTTGGAGGCTTGTCAATCTTGTGTAAATTTGAAGAAGAAATGCTGCAATGTGAAAATTGCAAATTTTAGTTGTTATACTCTATGCTATAACTATAGCATGTACAGTGATTTGTGATCCATGATAGTATGATGGTTACCTATGGCTAGGACTAAATTGACAGGAAATGATCTATCATTCCTTTTGAAAATTTCTTAATAAATAATTTTTTTGTAATTATTGTTTAATTAAACTCATGTGTTATGAACAATTTCTATAATAAATTTGTGTGAAGATATTTGACAATAATTTTCCCTCACTGATGCCATGCCCATCGATACCCAAACTTTTTTATTTTTTACTATTAAATTGAATACAGTAATATTAGATCGAGCTTGAGTCAATCTAGACCATTTATTTTCCCATCATTAATTTAGGCTAGGTTTGCATTCTAAATCATTTTCCATGTACGAATACTAGTTTTTCGATAGTCTTGTGAATGATTGAACGACAGTAATTGCTATGTCAATTGCAATGGTGTTACTATTGCTATTGGCCACTGCTAGATAGAACCCTCGAGTAATTGTAGTTAGTGCTATGACTTTATAATTTTTCTTGTTTATTGTATTAAATTAGTGTAGTTCTAAATGTCATTATATATTAACACTTTTACTCATCTCCTAATCCTATAAGGATGAATAAAGAGGGTAGCTGTTAATACCTAATTCTATTTAAAAAATAATATAAATAAAAGAAATATTAAAAAATAATTTTTTATAAGACAAGGATAGTAGATAAGGAGCTACTAAAATTTTTCATCTCTTCTATATTGCACCTTTTTCATACCTACTAACTATATCTCATTTAGTTATATAATAAACTCTATTAATTATAAACTCATTATGAGTCTATCTTTATCCTCACAATGAGATGAAATGATTTTGAATCATTTAAAGGAAGAAAATTTGTGTGGCAATACTAAGTATATAACATTAGCTAATATTAAAAAATAATAAGGTTTTATTAAATTCTTAACTTACAGAGAATGCTCAGGTGAAATATCTATCAAATGTAGATCAAATGCAACTGAAGTTAGTAAAATTTCATTTATAAAAGCTAAAGTAATTTCATTTATAATACAAAAAGGAAAAGAAGGAATTAGAGAAAAAAGATTTAAAAAAATTTCACAAGAATAGGAAAAAGGAGGAAAGGTGTTTAAAAATTTCAAAAAAAAATCAGAAAGATACAAAAAAATTCAGAGGATGTAAAGGAAGAATAAAAAGAAGAAAAAAGAGAAGAATAATTGGTAGGAAATTCTTCTTTATCAGAAGCATCTCATCTTATTAACTCGAATGAATGCCTGGGTTAAGAACTCAATATTTCCTTACTCTGAATGGAGCTTTCATTTAAAGTTCAAATTGTTAGTATGTATCCATTGTTGGAAAACTCTAACTCTGGCTAAGGTTTTCACAAAACAGAGATGAAAGGGATAATAACATTTCCTATGGTTGCATGTAATCCATCATTTTTTTTACTTTAAATTTTGTTTGCTTAAAATTATGCTTGCTTATATTGGGCTACCTTTACACTTTTTTATTTAATTTTTTTAATTAATTGGGATAGGATGACACTAGTCATCCCACCCCATATACAATTATGAAAGGTATATGGGATGAGATAGCAATAGTCTCACCCCACATACTTTTTATAACTTTTATTTTTTTATTCTTTATTTTTTAATATTTTATTTCATATTATTTTTAGGATGTTAATTTTTGTATAGTTCCTATAAAGGATAAAATAAAATAGTTTGGAGGTTCATACTATTGTATATAAAATAATCTTAAAATTATCATTTTTTATATGTTATATCTTAATTTATTTCACTTTATTATATTTATACATGTGCGCTTATAATTTATAATAAAAAATTATTATATTTTGTAATGATAGAATAATATTAAAATTAATTACAAATGCAATAAATATAGTTTTAATTTTTCTAAATAATTCTTTATTCAAATTTGACCATAAAGTTAAGTTTGATGTTTTAAAAATTATAAAAATAATATTAAAATTATAATTTTTAATTTTTTAAATAATTTTACATTTAAATTTAACTATGAAGTTGAACAAATTTGATGCTTTAAAATTGTGGAATAATATTAGAATTATAATTTTAATTCTTTTAAATTTTATTATTTCAAATTTAGTTATGAAGTTAAACAAAATTGATAATCTAAATTAAAAATACTAATGTGATACTTTTTAAATAAATAAATAAATAATATTATTTAAAATAGTTTTTGTTTATCTTGAAAGTTATATTATAATTATTTTGTTAAAAATATTTCAAAAATAACAAAATGAAAATCTTTCAAAAATAATAATTTTTTTAGAATGATAAAATGAAAATATTTAAAAAATAATAAATAAAAAAATATTTCAAAAATAAATAAATTTATATCTATAATATATCAAAATTAAGTAATTCGATTACAAGTAAGATCATGACGTACTTAACATTATTAAGGTATTCTATTTCATCCAAATCCTACCATGAAGTTGGGAAGGTTAGGATAACCAAATCAATAAATTAATTAAAATTAAAACAATATTTTTAAATATATATATATATATGTTATAATGAGGACCATCATAATTTAATTCAAAAAATAGAATAAGAATAAATAGTTTACCATTCTTTGAATAGATATTGTAAGGTGCTAATACTTTTCTTATATATAACCAATTGTAGAATTTGAACTTTAGAAATGCATATAATTTTTTGTATTCCAATCATATTATAAAAAATAATTGATGATGACTTCATTTTCTTTTATTTATACATCAACGTTTCTGAGGAAGTACAAAATCATTCAACTTCCACAGATTTCACCATAGGGCACATTATGATAGTATTAATTTCATTTCTCAAGAATTCTCAATCAAAATAATAAATGTTCAAAAGAACATGATTAATAATTTGACATTATTTTTTTATTTTATTCCTTATTAATTTTTCTATAATCCTATTTCTACACTTCTAAACAATGAATTATAAATGATTTAGCATTTTTATTCCATTTATCTCCTTATTTAAAAAAAATTATAACTCTTATCATATTTTTACGTGACTAAAAAAATCTTACAAGTGAAATATTGCAACTAATATATGTTTATACCAAAATCAAAGAATAATAATAAGAAAATGAGGGAATGTAACTAGTCCCCATTGATTTTAAATTAGAAAAATAAAAAATAAAATAATTCTTCTAAAATTTAAAAGTAATGGTTTAGCTTTCCCTCCTTCAATTTATAGTTTTTCTCTTTGTTTTTGTTTGATTTCAATATAAAATCATATTCTCTTTATATTTTAATTTCTATATTTTACTTTTAAAATTTTCTCAATCTTATAAAAATATATAAAATGTTATAATTTTCTTATAATAACGAAATAAAATAAATGACATTATTGAATTATTTATTATCCATCATTTAAAAATGTAAAGATAGAATAATATAGAAAAAAAAGGTATAATAATACTGAATAGTTTCACCCATTTTTAACATTTTGGCTATTTCTTAGATAATCTAATGAGAATTGATCTAATGATGTGTAATACCTTAAAGTAATATTCAAATTCTTATTATTTTATAATGCCCTAAACTATTTGTTTAAGCGAACAAGGATGATTCAATTATAGCTATTTGGCCAATATTTTTTTAAAACATATTTAAATAATTATTATGACTATTCTCTCATGAAGTTGAGAATATTTAATTGAGTATATTTAAAATTTTGTCTACTATGTGTTTTACCTAACAAGGAAATTTGGATACTTAAATCATTATTTAGAAATATAAAGTTATACTTATTTTTTCTTTTGAATTATTAAATTTTTAAGATATCCTAAAATTTAAGGGGAAAAGAATAGGAGAATAAACATGATAAAAATAATGAAAATTAGATATGGTTTTGACTTAAAGGAAGCAGGTAATTAGAGAAAGTGGTTAATATTAATTTTAAATTATAATCATAAAAAAAGGCAAATAAATAGGTGGATGAGATCATAGGAGAGTGGGATTATCCTATATGTGAAGCACTGAATCAAGGCCTTTAGCTTCATTTATTTCTTTTTACTCTCTCTTTCACATTTAGGAAAGTAGTTGTCTTTCTTTCTTTTCTCTTTCTTTCTATGCCTCTCTTTCCCCAACAACTACTATTGCCATGCTTGGCACCTTTTGCCGCCAACCCTGACAACCTCAATGCAATAACTAGTCCCTGCTACCTTTTGGTTGGTCCATCATGTGTAGAGGCTACCAAACACATTTGAAGAGAGCTCATAAGTTGTGGTCGGCGAGTCTGCTGCATTCGACAACCGTGCATCACCTGAACTCTTTCATATGTCCCTCCTAGCTCCAATAACTCGTGGGATGGATAATAGTTGTGGATCCTAAATCCATTTGTGAGGATGTAAGATGCCACTCTTCTTTCTCAATTCCTAATGCTCTGCTGTAAGTTCCAATGCCGATAAGCCGCTGGTGGCCTTGTGGGACTAAGGTAAGCTAATCATAAACTAAGCATTCTTATTTTTTAGCTAGGATAAGTTTGAAATGGAAACCCTCTTTAGATGTGTTTTTGAAATATATGATGACACTCATGAAAAATATAATTATTATGTTGTAAAATGCTAAAAAAATTACTAGAGTATATATGAAATATTGCATTTTATATTTTAAATAATTTATGCATGATTCAAGAAACCCTTAAATGTATGAAATGTAATTTGGTGATTTTGTTGAAATAGAACTAAAAAAATTAGGAATTAAATGTATAGTTTCATAAAATGATGATAATAGAGTATCCTTATGATATTAAATTTTAATATTTTTAGTATTTGGAACTTGATTTGGAGATCACTATATATATATATATATAATGGTTTATTTTGATTTCATAAGTAAACCTTAAGAAATACAAGAAGTTAATGATCTTGAAGGTTGGAATATTATGAATTAAATCTAAAACTATAATGTTGGGAAGAAAATGAATAATACCAATATTTGTAATTTATCATTATAAATTAGAGTAAGAAGAATGGAGAAAGATGAAAATAGAGTACTCTGGTATTCATGAAGTATATAGACATTATTAAGTGAGTATATATCTTAACATAAAATTTATGTTCCAATGATATTTTATTTAAATGTTATATTTAATGCTTTTCTTATTATTTATATGGATTATATATACATCCTTATCTGAAATTTTAGAGGTAAAATTATGTAATTTGGTTGTGCTTATGAACGACGAGCCTTAATTTAAATACTTACAGATGTTCACTTTACTACAATGTTTGGGATAGTATTGGCATATTGATATTGATAATCTATATGTATATATAAATAGTTTCTCATAGGTTATTATTAAAGTATCCTTGTGGCCACAAAAAAGTAACATGAAACTAATGTTTGTAGCATATTTGTGATGTTTATTATAGATATGATGTTGGGCATGCAAAGTAGGCATTGCGGTGCACTTATTTACTATTGATTAATTGAAGATAGCTTGTAATGATAAACTATTTATTTTGTATTGTGATTAGATTGAAATTGTGTAATGTGGAGCTTGTGCTCTAATATATGAATTTTGCTTTGAGAATCATGCTATGAGTGGCATTGAAATTGTGAAATATGATGAAGGCAATGATATAAATATCAGATAGGAAATTTTCAATAATAAAATGAGTAGGGTATAAGGTTAATATAGGAGGAATAAGGATGAAAAGTTCATAAAGGAATCAAAAGATTGATGCATGTATATATATTTTAAACTTTTATGTACTAAGTTATAATATTGAACTCTAATGAATTTTGAGTACCATTTTTTGATGTGATTGTGATTACTTGATTGTGATGAAGCCTTATTAGCTATTTGAAAGTTTAATGATTACTCAATATAAGTTATTTGTGAAATCATGATTGTAATGTATAATTTGAGTAAATGAAACTATTATGAATTATGATATGAAATAGGAAACTTGAGTTATGCTCTAGTGAATATATCACCTAGAGATCTAATACTTGGAACCAATAATCTAAAAATTGAGTTTGTGGCTGTTTTCTATCTTTACTGCTTTGTTAGTATTTAATTATTTTAGTCATTGAAAATTAATGATAGATTGATAAATATATATCATTAAGTTTATAAAACTCATCCCTTTGTTTTAATATTTTTAGGAGTCAAATTGAGAATATCAAGTTACATAACTCATGCAGGAGTCTAAGATAATCTATGAAGAACTTGACGGTTGGGATTTTATTGGGACTAAATTTAGGAATTTAATATAGGGAATATGATGTTTATATAATAATGTGTTCATTTGTGTATCTGTATATATATTTTGTGTTGTTGAATTTGCAAACATTATAGATTAAGGCTATGTGACCCTTGAAAAATGTTCAAAAATAAATAAGATTTTACCTATTTTTTTCATAAAATTTATAGTGAATTTTTAGTCATTATGAAAATTAGAGAGATTTCTATTAGTGAAATTAGTGTAAATAGAGTTGATGCTGATGAAAATTGAATAACGAAATTCCTACAAATCACATTCGAGTTTGAATTGCAATAAAATGGCAAGCCAAACCCTCAGAAATGAACAACAATTTATAATTACGGTTTGAACTTTGAAGCTTTTGAAATGATTAGATAATCTTTGATGATTTGAGAAATCTCAATATTTAAAACAAAATAAATAAAATGGAAAGTTAAAGTTTCATCCATTTTCCTCTAATTAAGATCTTTATTAATTAAAAAAAATTTGCAAAAAATATTTAATGCGACATATATTCAATATTCAAGTTAGTACATATATAGTACATGATAGTTTCTTGATAAATATTAAAAATATAGAGTTCTTAGATATTATCTTACGAGAATAGTAAGATGAGATTCAACCTCATTGTATATTTAACTTGAAATAACAATCAGTTACATATCAACTTCTTTTTACTTTTTTTATTTCATACTTGGGGACAAAATATTTATTGATAGATCTTTTCATGTATTAAATTTTATTTAATATATAATATTTAATTATTTACATTAATTTTTACATTTTTTGTAAAAAGAATTTAATTTAATAGTTCACAATTCAGTAACAAAATTAATTCATGTGATATATTTATTTTAATTCTATGCATAATAAAATTTGCCTTCATACCCAATATTGGAGAGAAAATTTATTTCATTTCCTTACTTTATGGGGTAATAGGATTCCTAGGAAGCTTTTGAAGAGTAATAAAAAATAAAAATAAATAATATAAATTTTAACATAAAATATTGTAAATTCATATATAATATTATCAATAAATATATAACGTCAAATATATGTAAATAAAATTTAAATTTACATCTAATCATCTATTATTTAATATTCTCATCTCAAATTGAGTCCACTTCTGCCAAGTAATTGTTCAAAATATTTGGTACATATATAATTTAATGAACTCATAAACATGTAATTTAAAACTATTTAAAAGTTCTAATTTAAAATATATTATATATTATAAAATAATATTTTTTAAATATCGAAACAAAGCAGAGCATAACCGAGCAAACAATAAATTTTGCTCCATCTCTAACCTAACAAAACCAAAATCTCTCCATTTTATAATAAAAAGAGTTTATTCATAATACTCCGGTCGAAGGCTTGATTGAGATTACCAAGCGGAGGGGATGGATCGTCAGAGTTGAGTTTATTAAATTATATATATAAATACAAATTACCAATTTTAGCCTTAAGCTTCTACATAGTCGAGGATGACCAATAACTTTGGGCCACGTGGTCGATCTATTGTTAAAAAAATAATGGCAATCTATAAAGCTCTGATTGGTTCAAAGACTTGAAGATGCTCCCCGTTCTGCCCGCACGATACAGCACCAACATAATGTTGCTCCAAGCATAAAACGCCATGTTCATATTCGGTAGAAATAGCGAACCTGAATCGTAATCGTACGGCCGCCAAAACCAGACAGCCTTGAATCTTCTTTCTTGATGTAAACTAAAATTTTGGCACCTTATATCAAAATTTACTCTCTCGTCGCCGCATAATTAATTTCTTTTATTTTTTTAAAATTATAATCAACTTTAATTTAAACATGTAAAATACTTACCTTAAAAAAATAGATTCAATGTAAGTAGATGTCAATTCATAATAAAAAGGATGTGAAAATTTTTTAAAATTACTTATATATTTGACATGCTCACTCTTCCAATTATAATTATAATGAAGTTAAACATTTTCTGTTGAATAGGAAATTCTATAATAATGTTTAAAAAAAATTAATGTTTAAGAAAAATAATGTTGATTGTTCTTACTTTCTATTTAAACAATCATTTAAAATATTCCCGTAAGTGATTTGTAGGCGGAATATTCGAATAATATTAGTGAGCAAACATAGGATACTTAGAAATTTCTTCTTATTGGTTAACGCAGATTATTTCAAAGCTACTCTTAGGTGGGCAATGTAGAAATCTTGTCTTTCTTAGTTTATTTATTCATTTCCATACAAATTTTAACCTTACCTTATTGTTCTCATTTTGTCATGGGTTTAGAATAAATAAACAAAGAGTTTGTGAGGAATCTACGAAAAGATTAAAAATGACATCCTCAGCCAATAGAGCTTTAATTATTTTGTGCTCGATTTTGAGTCTGGGCATGGTGGCGGCGGATGACGGAGCAGAGGCAGTGTTGTTCATATTTGGGGATTCGGTTGTTGACGTTGGAACTAACAATTTTCTGAAGACGAAAGCGAAGGCAGACTTTGCTTACAATGGGATTGATTTTCCATTCTCGGAGGCCACTGGAAGGTTCAGTAATGGCTTCAACACAGCTGACCATATTGGTATATATCCATAAACAATGAATTTCCTCGCTTAATTATTTTTTTTAGTGTTATTTTTGCAATTTTTATTTATAATTTTGAATTGTGATTGTGGTAACACAAAAATGCAAAAACCTGGGAGCAAATAAGACTAAAATTTCAGTTGGGAAATTAGTCAGACAACTATAATCTTATGATTATTTACCATAGTTTAGAATTACAATTTCTCAAATGATAATGATAATCACATGGTATTGTGCTCTACCATTCACATAACGCTTAGTTGAAAGTTGGTTGGTGAAATATTTCTTATATTTTTATCAATATTTTTTAAAAAAGTGAGATTTTAATATTTGGTTTAAAATTTTAAAACATATATTTTAGAATATTTGCAATCATATAATCTTTTAAAATATTTTTATAGAAAGTAAGTATCCTATTTTACTATAATATGAAAATAATGATATAATTTTACTCACATCTCCTTATTAAAATTTTACTATTATTAATAACTCATTCCATTATCATTAATTATAATCGAATGTCACTAATCAATTACCATTTATTATCATTAACTACCATTATTATTACCTAATGTTGCTAATCATTAATTACTAGTTGTTATCTATTGTTGCTAACCATTAACTACCAATAATTATCAAATATTATCCACTATTGAAATCATTAACTATCCTTTTTATAATTTTTGTCACTTACCATTATTTACTATTCATCATTTATTATTATCTATTGTAATCAATTATATCTTTCAACATAATTGATTATTTAATTATACGCTGACCCCTTTAATAATATAATGATATTTGATATTTTTTAAGGACATTATTCTTTTTACATCATCGGTTGCAAATATATATAATTTTTTAAATAAATAATTATAACTTTTTCGACATGTATAAAAAGAAAATTTTATCTTTTCACACTTTGACCTTAAGATAAAATTCCTGCATCTACCGCTATAAATCTAGATTCTGTCTTTCGAAGGTTCTCTTGAGAGGACCATCTTCTTCCTATTCTAAACATATAACCTTTGTTAAATAAAATTTTATGATCCCATAAATTTCCGGCTTGTTAATTATGATTCATGGTATGCGAATATCAAAAGAATTAATAAAATGTCAGTAGCCAGGGAAAAGAATTAATAAAACATGGATTAATTAGAGGGTTTTTCATAAATTAAATTCAACTTAATTAAATACATCGATGATTTTCCCTTATAATTGGCTACTACTGGCCTCCGGGAGCTAACTAAATTATGGAACACACAAATAATTGAATCTTTTGACAATTCTATTAAAATAAAAAATAATAAAAGTAAAGGTGAGCGGGAAATCTTCTCTCTCCTCAACGTCATACAAAATTCTTTAAGAGAGTATAAGATTTTTTTACTATTTTTTGATGGTACTGAATGATGTCTTATATTAGGTTAGAGAGGTAAGAGCCTCTTTTACTAATTTAGTTTAGTTGGTTCATGAATCTTAATTATCATAATATTTATACCTATACAATTTAGTTAGGCCTAAGTACCTAAGCGTAAAATTCATAACCTTAAATCACTTATTAGGCCAAAACATATTAACATTAATTATTAATTTTATAAATTATGGTGTAATCCAAACAGAAGATTTCAACAACCTCAACTTATTATTTTAAATTGTGACATAAATATCCTTGTGAAATTGATTCGTTCATGATAAAAGGTAGGGCATTATCCCCCAATACAATCCTTAAAACGGCACGATTTTTTATGAATTTTATGTAAAAATTTATATATATAAATTCTATAATTGTTTAAAGATTTTTCAATTTTTTTATATGATATAAGTTATATAAAATTTAACTCTTTATATAAAATTTGCAATTTTTTTATAAAATCCCGCAACTTTATTTATAAATTTTATAATATGAAACAATAATCCTGTAGTATGAAAACTTGAGAACCTGAGGAATTGTTACAAAATCATATAAAAAAAATTGTAAACTTTATCTAAGGTGTTATGAATTTTATGAGAAAGTTGTACAAATATTACAATAATCATATCGATGCACACTATTTTGAAGGATCACCGAAAATTAGTCTTCAAAGTGATATAAACAATTTATTTTTTGGTTGAATGTGGATTAGATTTGAGGGTGATTAATTTGTTATGAAATCTTTTGTTTTGGTTCACAAGCGAGACTGTTTGGCTACAAGAGGAGTCCGCCACCATTTTTGGCTCTGCAACAGCGTCAGCTCAACTTCAAGAGAAATATACTGCGTGGTATCAATTTTGCATCGGGAGGATCTGGAATTCTTAGAACCACAGGAAGCCAATGGGTTAGTTACTGATATCATAATTTCTTATAAATATGTTTGAATTTCTAATCAAATAAATAATAAAAATTAATTGAAAATTTTGAAGAGGGGTAGTTTAGAGTAGAATGTAAACGGTGATGGTCCTATTTTGTTATACATGAAGTTCTTTTTTAATCTTTTTCATTTAACCTTATATATATATATATATATATATATATATATATTCCCGGTTTATTTTGATTAAAAAATATTTTGCAAAATATTAAAATATAAAAATATTCTATTTAGATAATATTAATAATATCTTAAAGAGGAAACTACTTTCCCCATGCCGTTTTATATTATTATCTTAAACATAAAACTTATATATAACATAATTTTTTTATTTTTATATGAACAAATAATTTTTCTTTACAAAATTCATGCATCTTCTAATAAAATAAACAAAAAAAATTACATTACACCATATCATTTTTAATTTTTTTATAATAATAAGAATGGTTAAATTATTATATATATTTTTAAAATGAAGATAAAATTTCATACAATATTATATATCACTTCTGAATATTTACGGTGTTCTCTGATAAGATCACAGAGCTGCTTTCATATGTTATGTTTGCAGGGTGAGGTGATTCCTCTGGAAACGCAGGTGCGACAATTTGCAATGGTCCAACGGAGTATATCGGAGATAATGACACCTTCCGAAACAGCCGACTTTCTTGCAAAGGCTTTGTTTCTCATTAGCATCGGAAGTAATGACCTCCTCGAATTTTACATCAGCAATGATCTTACTTTGGACATAGATCAATATTTGGGCACCATCAAAATCAACTATTACGTGCAAATCAAGGTGATCTCTAATTTACTAACCCTTTGCACCATGTATATAAAATGATGCTATATGTTGCCTCTATCTATAAAAAGAGAGCTTTTGTTATTTCAAAGATTAAAAAAAAAAAAAAGTTCCTATATATGTGAATGAATTTCACTTTGCGTGAAACTCACACAACTGTGATTCTTGTAATTTTACAAAATGTTTGGTGTGTGACGTTTACTGCATAAGTTAGCTTGACATTTAATGCAAAGTTAGTTTGCTGTCAAGTTTAAAACGTCAGAACCATCTTTTATTTATTTTCTTTTTTTTGTCAAACGTTAAACATGTAGAAGGCCCTTATGATTTCTTATAATTATTTTAAAAAATATTTTGTAATTTTTTCATAAAATTTATATATCTTCAAAGAACTCTTATTTTTTGTATTACAAGTATAACTATTTATATTACAAATTTATTAAAAAATCACAAAATTTTATTAAAAAAATTGTAAGATTTGTATAAAAAGCTACACCCCATCTTCTAAACATTTATATAATTTTATGAAAAGTTGTAAATTTTATAAAATAAATTATAAAATCACATATCTCTCTTGAGATTGTATTGAAATAAGAGAAAAAATTTTATACATAGTGTACTAGTACACTGTTAAATTTGATCACATACTAAATTTACTTTTTCTTGAATTAAATCTCACATACCATACAATAATATATTAAAGACTAAATTTAATAGTATATCAGTATATTATTGTATTAATAATATGTAATAATATTTTCTCCAAGATAAACTTCATTAATAAAGTTTACTCTCACTTACATGATAGAATTATTGTACTCTTATTAAGTAATCATATAGTATATATGTTGTTTTTTAATGCCAACAATATATATATATATATATATATATTTCTTCTTTAATGAATGCAAAAATACTATTTGGTCACTAACAATGACTATAAAATGCAGAAACTATACCAATTAGGGGCTCGAAAATTTGGCATCGTAAGCATTCCAGCAATAGGATGTTGCCCCGCTGCACGAGCTATTAACTATAATAGAACTGGAAAAGAAGGCTGCGTCGCAAAATTGAACCGGTATTCAGAAATGTTCCACACTGCAATGGAGATTCTCTTGCTAAAGTTGAGATCCGAATTGATGGGATTTAAGTACTCACTTGGCAATTCCCTCAAAATGACACTTACAATATTAGAAGATCCTCTGATCTTTGGTAAGCACAATAATTTCTTTTTTTTAAAAAAAAAAAACTTTTACTTTTCATCACATGATCCCCTTTTTAAGAAATTTGGTTATGCTCTCATTTATTTATTTATGGTTGTATTTAACAACTATACAATCATCACAACTTGAGTTAAGAAGGCCATTGTTAATTTAAAATAAGTAGGATCATTCGATAAAGATTGTGTTATATGGACAATTATAAAGACAATTATTTTTATTTCATTTTAAATTTAATCTAATTACATTTATATCTTCTTTATTTTTAAAAATATGGTCTATCCTCTCTTATTTTTAATAGCAAGAGAAGTGAACATATATTTAAAATAGAGAAAATGAAAGCCAATGTATATAAAAAGAAATATCAATATATATTTTTAAAGTTAGAAGAATCGCGAGTATAATTATATTAAATTTTAAAAGAGGTAAATGTAATTGATTCTAATTATAAAAAATTTGAATTTAATCTATTGTTATTCAGTTTGTCAATATAAAATATTTTACATTATTAACGAATAAAAAAATATTATTAAAAAATAATGATAATTAAAATTTTTAATAACAATAAAAAATTTTAACAATTCTTTATTAATATGACAACACACTATCTTTTTCTAAACACCATAGAAGAAGTGGTATTCTTTTTCTACACATCATGATCTTATTCTTATGAAATTCGAAGATCAATTCATCCTCATCATTTGAGCTGCGTGTACAAGTGAAATGAAAAACATTCGTCTATTCAAAACGTGAAGATGACAAAGTTTTGACATGAATTTCCCCAAATTAATGCAGGCTTCAAGAACACGCACGAAGCATGTTGCGGACAAGGAAATTCCAACGGAGAAGATGCATGCTCTAAATCAAACAACACGCAACTTTGCAAGGATCGCACAGATTACTTGTTCTGGGATCGCTGCCATTCGACGGATAAGGCTTCTGAGTTTGCGGCTTTGACGCTATATGGCGGAGGCCGGACGTTTGTTGCTCCAATGAATTTCAGTCAGCTTGCCTCCATTTGATGTCTGAGAGCCATTCTCAAACTATATATACTGCACTTCATCATTTTAAGTTTTTATCACTTTGGTCCAATAACCTGTTACCCGAAAAAGAAAAGCACTACGCATTTTTTATTCCACATGTGTTTTATTTTTAATAAAGTGCAATAATATATGGTGAAATTTATGTCCAATCTTAATTTTTACGGTTTCATGATTTGTTTTCTCTCATCTCTCTCTATTAATATGCATTTATAAATTCGTGTCCAACAGTCCAAGCATTGTATTAATGCTCATAAGTAGAGTGTCGACAAGAAAATGATCCTCACACTGTAAATTTTGGGCCCATACTTTGTGTGCAATCTTCTAAATTGGGCAACGACGATTCCTTGGGCTTACTACTTCAAGCTTGTGATCTCTTTAACGATTCTTCATTGTTCCGATCACTGGGTGTATGATTATTGGATTTTATCAAATTTTTAATCTAAAATTTTTTCAAATATTTAGTTCACACACATATATCACATACAACTATTTTATAAAGAAGCTCCACTGCTATACTATTAATCCGCCAAAATGGCATTGATAATATATGTTTTAAAGCACACACATATCACTGGTACAGTTTCAATTAACACCTAAAAAAGTAGCCATAGGCTCGTGAGTGCCCAATTTTTCTTAAAAAAAAATTGTTTTGACCACTTTTTTAATTTTTTAAGATTTTTTATTATATTTTTTGATTTTGCATAGTTAGAGAAAACTGTCTGTGGTGATTCTATAATTTTTAAAATTGTCTAGATAAGTTAATTAGATGTGTTTAGGTTGATTTTTCATAGTGCTTTTGCATTTTAGTATTTTTTTTTCCTTTTATAGTGCTTTTCTCTTCTATTTTGTATAATACTGTGTGGTACTATATAGTTTAGTGCATGACAAGAAGAAATCCTACTAAATTATATGATTTTGATTCTAAAATTGATAGAACATTTCATTTACTTCGTAGGAATAAAAATATAAGTGATTCTAGCTTTACTGCACCCTTAAATAAACCAGAAAAAATGACAAACAATAATAGAACATTAAAGGAATTGACTGCCCCTGATGTCACTTATAAACCTTTAGGCATTTAATATCATGAGTTAAATGCTAACTTCGAATTAAAATTTGGACTCATACACTAACTTCCAAGGATTCATGATCTTGCAGGTGAAGATCCACACAAGCACTTAAAGGAGTTTCATGTGGTGTGTTCAACAATGAAACCTCAAGGCATATTAGAAGATCAAATTAAGCTGAAAGCATTCCCCTTCTCTTTAGTTGATGCAGTTAATGATTGGTTGTATTACTTGCAGCCTGGTTCTATTACGTGCTAGACAGAAATGAAGCAACAATTCCTAGAAAAATTCTTCCCTGCATCTAAAGTTGTTGCCATAAGAAAGGAAATTTGTGGAATAAGGTAAATGAGTGGTGAGACACTTCATAAATATTAGGAAAGATTTAAGAAGTTGTGTGCAAGCTATCCATACCATCAAATTAATGACCAGCTACTGATTCAATATTTTTATGAAGGCCTTCTCCCAATGAATAAAAGCATGATTGATGCAGCAAGTAGTGGAGCTTTAATGGATAAGACTCCTATGGCAACAAGAGACCTCATTACAAACATGACAGCAAATTCTCAGTAATTTGGAACAAGAATCATGGCTACTGTAACCAAAAACATGAATGAGATCAATTTTTCCAGTCCAAACCAGCAAAGATTGGAGAATAGACTAGATGAACTAACTACTTTAGTGAGGCAAGTAAGTATGGGACAACAATAATGAATTCCTACTCCTCCTGCTAGAGTTTGTGACATTTGCTCTTGTCCAACTCATCCAACAGATTGTTGTTCCACATTATAAGATGATGTGTGTCCTCCTTTTTCAGCATATGTAGCAACTATTTTCCCTGGAAAACCCCCATTTCAATAATAAAACTAGTATCCATACCAGCAACCACAATTAACCAATTCCAATAACAACATAATCAATATTCTGGCTGGAAAGACAACCAGAATTTTAAGTATAACAATAGTCCAGAATAGAACCAATATCATCCTTCTACATACACCAAAATGTAGCCTAACCCAATCCAACAACTAGAAGCGAATTCATCATCTTCTCTACCATCATTTGAAGAATTGGTTAAACAAATGGTAGTAAGTAATTTGCAATTCCAGTAGAGAGCAGAAGTCACCATGACGAATTTGGAAACATAAATAGGCCAATTGACTTCTACATTGAGTGAGCTTAAGGCACAAAAATTAAGCCAATCAGTAACACAAAGAATAAGGAAGTGGTGAATGCAATTATACTAAGAAATGGTAAAGAAGTTAGCAATCCTTCATGTACACAACCACTAAGCCACCAACCAAAAATAAAAGATCAACTAGAACCAAAACCAAAACAGAACCAATAGAGGCAAGTAGAAGAGGAAATCTAGAAGTAACCAACAAAATAGAAAAAAGGCAGTGCCAGTGAGGTAAACTCTTTTCCTATCCCCCCTCCCTTTTCCAAACAGAAAACTTTTTTATCAAAATAAAAATGAAAATAAAAATGAAGATGAAAATCAAATTTTAAAGTCCTTGAAAAAAATAAAAGTTAACATACTTTTACTAAATTTGATAAAATAAGTTTCAAGGTATGCTAACTTCTTGAAAAATTTATGCATTAATAAAAGAAAATTAAGGGTAGATGAAAAAGTAAGTGTGCGAGCAAATTTATCTGCAATAATCTAAAGAAAATTTACCAGAAAAATACAAAAATCTAGGCACATTTACCATTCCATGCATCATAGGAACAATAAGAATAGAGCATGTCATGTTAGACTTAGAAGCATCCATAAATGTCATGCCTTTTTTTGTTTTTAATGCCTCGAACTTAGGAGTTTTGAAAGAAACATAGGTTATTATTCAATTAGCCAATAGATATAATATTTATTCCTTAGGAATTGTTGAAAATATTTTAGTGTAGATTGATGGACTAATATTCCTAACAGATTTTTACATCTTAAATATGAAAAATGAGGATTCAAGCATTCTTCCACCAATCATTCTTGGTCGGCCTTTCCTCAAGATAGCAAAAACCATAATTAATATGCGAGATGGAATATTAACTATGGAGTTTGATGGTGCTATAGTTAAGTTTGATATTTCTAAAGATATGCAAGATAACTCCATATCATTTCTTAGCATTTTGGAGCCTTTAGTGCATGATTCTCCTCATTTTATTTTTGCTATTTCTATTGTTTCTTATGTGCACATTTCTATTTCTAATTCTACTATTTTCAATTCTATCAATTCTGATTTTGCCGTGCACCATTCAGATTTACATGCTAATGTTATCCAAGATAAATTACTTGCTAAGTTTCTTGAATTTTCTAAATTTATAAATTGTTTTGATAGCTATAAATGTACTTATAAAGATGATGTTGTTAAGTGTTCCATTTATGATGAAATTTCTGCATTTTTAGATGAAAACAACAGTGTTCGTTCAAAAATTATAGAAAAACAAAGTGATGATGAAGACGTTTTACTTTTACAAGAACATGAACAAGAAAAATAAAAAGAGTGCTTTTACCTTAATCATTCTCACTCTCACCATTTTGTTGAACATGTTGAATTTGTTTTACCAGATAAAGTTGAAAATTCAAGAAATAAGAATGATTTAAGAATAGCACTTGGCATATTTATGGTGGATGATTCAAGTTTTCATAACACCTCTTTAATGGATGAAGACAAACTTGGCAAATTGGAAGCAAAGGAGATAATTAATCCTTATATAAATCCTGGTTGAAGAGATGGAAGCTATGATCTAGTCAAAGATATTAAAGAAAGGTGCTTCTTAAAAGGCAACCGAAGCCATTTAGATTTGTTTTCTCTTACTTTTTTCTTTTTTTTATGTTGATGATATTAATGTACTTTATATTAAGAATAATTTAAAATTTAAATGTAAATGCGAAACTTTTAGGATTTACTTTATATTTTTGTGTCTTCTTTATTTACTTTGTACTTTGTGTTTTCATTCAATGCTTTTCAATTTTAAAAAAAAAAAGAAAATTCAAAAAAAGATGTGTATTTCACTTGTTTTTAAGTCACTTTGAGTCATTTTTAGTTGCTTTCTATTAATGGAGATTTTTCACTTTCATGTGTAGGATTCAACTGAAGTTAGATAAGATTCATAATATAATTGAATGAATGATTTTTCTTCTGAAATTAATTAATGTAATGATAGATTTTGAATTGGTAGATTAAATTTGATAGTATGAACCCATCTTGTGAGATTTTGAGCCCTTTGTTAAAAATTTATGCTAAGATATTGTCTTTCCTTCTTGTGTGATGTTCTTTCATGATTTGTTTCTCTAGAACTTGCTTTGAATCTTTTTAAGATTACATTTTGTACATGCATACACAAACATGATTAAGGCATTCTTTCTTTCTTTTAAGCTAGAAGTTTTTTATTTTTTCTAACCCCTTTGAGCTTTTATTACCTTTTCTTTGTCAATTAACCTATGACTATATTTTTCAATTAAAAAAATATCTTTACCTAACCTTAGAGATTAGTAGAGCATTTAAATTTTATAAGATGGGCTCTTGAATAAGTATGGGGGTGTGTGAATTTATGTATTGTGAAAAGTTATCACCAAAGGTTGGTTGAAAAAAAAAATTTTCAAAGTCCAAAGAAAAAAAAGAGCAAGAAAGAAAAAAATAATAAAGAGCAAGCAAAAAAAGAGAAAAGAGGAAGAAAAGGAAAAATAAAGAATTTGATTAGTATTTGGATTTAAATTTGGCTTGATGTGTTGAGTTGTAATTCTTTACAATTTGCCCATATAATTTTTTATTCAAGTACTCTATTGATTTCTTTAGTTTTTAACTTTCTTTTATCCTTATTTTTCCTTTCATTTTCCCAAGCCCCATTACAACCTTGAATAAAGTCCTTTTGATTTGTGTTGTGCATGTGATTTGAGTAATGGAGATTAGATGATTAGCAAGCCTATAGTAAAAAATTTCATAGAATAAACTTGAGTGAAACACTTTAGCCTAAACACTTGAGAGATGGAGAGTGAAGTTTGTGAGAAACTACTAATTTGATCTACTCTTTTTGAATGAAATTGCTATGTTAGTTAGTTTTAAGTTTGTTAATATTTTTCTTTATGATGTGTTATATTTCTTATTTCCTTTGGTTAGTTTTTACTTGTAGGTTTGTGAATTTGAAGTTTTTGAATAAGTAAAGTCTTTTATGTCTTAGTTTTAAATAAAGTTTTATGAATTTAAAGTTCTTGCCCGACAACGAACAAGGGATAAGTGTGAGAAAATTTGATGAGAAAAATATTTTTTATTTTATTTCCTCCTATTTTATGTCTCTTAGGTGTTACATATGCTTAATTTTACAAAATAGGCCTTGTTTTATAATTTTGGATTGATTTTACAAGTTTGTAAATTTATTTGGTAAATGTTGGATTTTGACACTATTTCTATTTTTCAATCATAACATGGGCTCTGGATCTTGAATTGAAGAAAACTTTATATTGATGGAAAGTTAAAAGAAATATCTACAACTTTACTGTTGTAGCAAGAAACCAGTTCAGATGTTTTGGAGGTCAAAAGTGGCTGAGAAGTTGAAGGCGTCATTATATCCTAACTAAACCAGTTTTGGTATTTAGGCTATATCTAGAGCTATAGAGGTCTGATTAAGGTGAAATTAGTGTTCAAATTTTGATAAGACCCAGGCCTACAACCCCAAAAGGGTTATTCATTAGATGGAAGTTAGAGCAATGAGATTTCACTACTGGACCTTCTAATAATTGTTAAGTTTTATAATCCTAATAGAAGTAAGATTAGCAAGGCCTTAATTTTTGTAATCCTAAGAGGACTAGGATTAGGATTCTATAGGTTTTATCAAATATAAATAGAGATGAGGGCGTGGGCAACATATCATACAATCATACAATTTAATTACATATAATCAACAACATAGTTTTCTTTCTTCTTCTTCAAGTTTTCGTCTTCCAATCATTGAGGATTATAAGATCATGTTTTGTAATGTTGATCTTTCTTAATTAATTTTCCTCTTTCTCTATTTAATAATGTTGAATTCTTGAAATTCTTTATTTGGGTGTTAATTTGATATAATTGATATTCATCCTTATAGTTTCTAAATTCTTTGCTATTTTGTTATGAAATTACGGTTAATAAATGATAGTTTTATGCATAAGGATAGAGGGTTGAAGGATTAATTTAGAAATTTCTAATTTAATTTCTTAAATTAACTAAATTCTAATTGTAAATCATTTCAATCTAGTTTAGGAATTATATTGATTGCTTAATTCAACTAATTCTAATTGATCAAATCCTAGGCGATTATCTTGCGTAGAATTCATGAATTATTATAGAAATTTCGGATAATTCAAGGTTAAAGAATTAATTAGAAAAAATTAAATCCTAATTAATCTATGATTAATTTAATTTAAGGCTCTCAATTTCCTTGAATCGACTATTTAATTCTATTGAGTTTCTTTCAATTTTACTTCTACTGTACTTTTATTTTGTGCTTATTTAATACATTATTTTTACATTAATTTTATGTAGGCAATCCCTCCCCCCCCCCATTTTAATTTTATTATGCATATTGCATAATATAGCATTCTGTATTTAGCACATGGAATTCTATTTCTGTACACATTCTGTTTCATTGCATTATCATTTTATTTGCTTTAATTTTTCACATTTTCATTGCATAAATAATTAAATAATTATATATATATTATTAGAAAATCATTTAGAAAAGATAAAATTAAAGGATCATTAAGGGTACAACCTAGTTGTGCCACTATTTACATTATTTTTTAGTTTTAATATAATTTTGGTACATTGCAACTTACACATCAATAGGCCAAACAGTAACACGAATTGCTATTTGGCTTCCCAACAAAAATATCAATAGAAACTCAATGTAAATAGATAAATCAAACCTCATTAATAATAAAACTGTCAAAGAATAACTTGTTACTGTTGATATATCAAATAATAACACATTACTATTTAGTTTCTAAATAAAAACATTAACCAAAACTAAAAAAAATGGACAAATGAACTATTTTTTATAATGAAACTGTCAAAGAACCACAGGTTATTATTTAAAAACCAAATGATAACACAGATTGCTATTTGGTTTTCGAATAGTAATATCAACAAAAATACAAAGTATATAGACAAACCAAGTATTTTTGACAATGAAACTACTAAAGAATAACTTCTTATTATTTACAGACCAAAGAGTAACACAAAGTTATTTGGACTTCAAATTAAAACATCAACAAAATGCCAAAATAAACAGATAAATGAAGTCTTAATAATAAGGAAACAGTTAAAGAATAATATGTTGCTATTTGTAACCCAAATAAAAACACATTGCAATTTGGACTTCAAACAATAACATTAACAAAAATACAAAATAAACAAACAAGTGAAGTCTTTTTATAACATAACTACCAACAAACAATAGTTTTCTGTTTGCAAGCTAAACAATAACACAGGATGCTATTTGGTCTCCAAACATTATCATCAATAAAAATTCAAAGTAAATAGATAAATCAAGTTTAATTAATAACGAAGCTACTAAAGAACACTTTTTACAGTTTGCAAACTAAATAGTAACACATTGCTATTTGGACTCTATACAACAACATCAGTAAAAACTCAAAATAAAAAGAAAAATGAAGCCTTATTAATAATGAAATTGTTAAAGAATCACATGTCACTGTTAACAGGCCAAACAGTAACAAAAGTTACTATTTAACCTCCAAACAAAAATATCAACAAAGACTCAAAGTAAATAAATAAATCAAGTCTCATTAACAACGAAACTGTCAAAAAATAACTTGTTATTATTGGCAGATCAAACAATAACACATTACTATTTGATCTCCAAACAATAACATCAATAAAAACACAAAATAAATAGACAAATCAGCTATTTTTAATGACAAAACTGCTAAAGAACCATATATTACTATTTACAAACCTAACAGTAACTGATTGTGGCTATCAAACCAGTTAAATTAAAATTACTAATTCTTAAGAAAGTTTGTAGAAAATGGTGCAAATCAGGTCGAACCTCTAAAAATCCTTTTTAATAATCTTTTGTGATTATTTATTAATTATATCTATGATGTAAAATTATATTCAAATACCGAAGAAAGACAAAATGCTAATTACTTATGCAATTAATCAAACACAAAACATGTAAACTTCAAACTAATGCAGAATGCAAAATAATCATGCAATGCAGAATTCAAAATTCAAAATAAATGTAAAACTAGATTAGGGAAGAACTTCTGAGTTCAAAACAAGCAAAAAATAATAGGAAAAGATTAACAGCAAAATTAACAAAGCAGTAGCAGTAAAAATAAGGAATATTAATGAATAAAAATAACTAATCCAAGATATTTAAGGTCTCTTCGGAGGATTAATCATAGATCACTATAAAGTTAATTTTGTAATTAATTATTTGGCCTTGAATTATCCAGAATCCCTGAACAATTCACGAACTCTAAACTAGATAATCATCTAGGGTCTGATTGATTAAGATAGCAAAGTTAAATAATCACCATAACCCCTAAGCTAGATCCTAAGTTAGATCAAAACTAATTTAAAGATAGAATTCAGCTAAATTAAATGAATTAATTCAAAATCCTAAACCATCCATTTATCCCCTTTTCTCCCATAAAGATTATGATTAACTAATCAAAATTCACCACCGATTCCGATTCCAAATCATGAACCTCGGAATTGAATTAAGATTATATCAAATCGACATTCAAATCAACTAACTCATGCAAATCAGAAAAGATGGATAAAGAAAAAGAGAAATCAATTACAAATATCACCATACAATTTAAAATCTTATAATCCAAGAGGAGAGAAAAACCTCAAAATTCCTTGAATTAACTTAGAAGGAATTAGCCTTCCGTTGAAGAGAGAAAACACAATAAAAATTAGAGAACTAGGAAACTATCTATTTGTTTCTTCTCCTTTGGTTCTGATCTACCCTCCCACTATTGACAACCTCTAAGGTAAAATTAGGACTGGGCCTTAAATACAAACTTGTATCTCAGTGTTTTAAGAATCTACCCTCAAAATTCAGCCCAATTCAACATTCCTAGCTCAAGTTATAGCCAAAATACTACAGATAACTTAATCCAATCCAAGCTGACGTATTCAGCCATCAATCTATCTTCTTTAAACTTCAAAATAACTTAGTTTCTTCAAAAGGCTTCATGAATGATGAGGTATGGATCTTAGGGAATAGTTGGACTTAGCCTTACATCAATTGGATACTTGAAGCTCCAAATATGAATTAATCATTACAACAAGATCAGGTATGGATCAAAATAGCAACATTTAGCTAACTTTATGCTTACTTTTGACATCCAAGATGGAAAAAATAGGCTTTCAAAAAACTTTAAAGTTGTATACTTTTTCTTAGCTTTCCAACGGTATAAGGATCATCAAAATCCAATATTCAGAGCTCAAGTTATGATCAGAAAACTAAAACAATGCCAAAAATTCAACATTAAGCCCGAAATCCAATCAAGTTCAAATTAATGCAATTAGCCTCAAATCAATGTAGAATTGATTCAATTAAGTTACATATCATCCTAAGAGGCTTAAATATGAGAAAAAATATTAATAAAATATTATTCACATCAGTCATCTTTTGATGGAGTTGGAGTATAAAGCATTTTGGGCTATCAAAAGATGCAACATAGATTTGAAAGCACGTGGAAAGGAGAGGAAATTACAATTGCAAGAATTATAAGAGCTTAAACTTGAAGCCTATGAGAATTCTAGGCTTTATAGAAAGAAAACAAAGGCATTCCATGACAAATTCATTCTTAGGAAAAAATTTGAGATTGGCTAAAAAGTTTGGTTATTTAATTCAAGGCTTAAATTGATGTCGGGTAAACTCCGTTCCTGTTAGGATGGACCTTTTGTTATCATTAACATTTTTCCTTATGGTGCAGTTGAGCTCATGAGTGTGGAAAACAATAAAGTATTCAAGGTCAATGGGCATAGGCTTAAACCATTCTATGAAGGTTTTTAAGAATAAGTGGTGAAAGTAATCGAGTTAGGGATACTGGTTAATTCTTGATTAGCTTAAGCATGATGTCTAGTCAAAGACATTAAAGAAAGGCACTTCTTAAGAGGCAACCCAAGCCATTTAGATTTGCTTTTTTGTATCCTTCTCTTTTATTTACATGTTCTTTATCCTTCTTGATGTTCTTTTTTATAATATTGATATACTTTACATTAAGGACAATATAAAATTTAAGCATGGAGGGAGAGGCTTTTAGAATTTACTTTATACTTTTGTGTCTTCTTTTAATGTTTTTTGTGCTTTTCAATTTTATGCTCTCAAAAAAAATAGAAAAAATGAAAAAGTGTGTTTTTCACTTGATTTAGAGTCATTTTGAGTCCTTTTTAGTTGCTTTCCATTAATGGAAATTTTGTACTTTCATGAGTAGAATTCAATTGAAGTTAGATAGGATTCATAACATGATTGAATGATTTTGTTTCTTAAAATCAATTGATATAGTGATAAATTTTGAATTGATAAATTGAATTTGGTAGCATAACCTGCTCTGTGAGATTTTGAGCCTTTTGTTAAAAAATTATACCATAATATTGTCTTTACTTTTTGTGTGATATTCTTCGATGATTTGTTTATCTAAAACTTACTTTGAATCTTTTTTAGATTACATTTTGCACATGCATACACAAATATGATTAAGGCATTCTTTCTTTCTTTTGAGCTAGAGCTAGAGTTATAAAGCCAATTTAGAAGTTTTTATCTTTGTTAAGCCCCCTTGAGCCTTTATTGCCTTTTCTTTGTTGATTAACCCTTGAACATAATTTTTCAATTAAAAATAAATGTCTTTACCTAACCTTAAAGATTAATAAAACATTTGAATTTTATAAGATAGGCTCTTAAATAAGTATGAAGGTGTATGAATTTATATGTTGTGAAAAGCCATCATTAAAGGTTGGTTGAAAAAAAAATCAATCAAAATAAAAAAAAGAAAACCAAAAAAAAGATAGAGAAAAGTAAAAAAAAAAGAGAAAGAAAAAAAGGCAAAAAGAGAATTGAAATAAAAAAAAAAGAAAGAAAGAAAAAGAAAAAAAATAAAGAACTTGATAAATATTTGAATTTGAATTTGACTTGATGTGTTAAGTTGTATTTATTTATTATTTGCCCATATGTTTTTAATTCAAGTGCTCTATTGATTTCTTTAGTTTTCAACCTTTCATATCCTTATTTTTCCTATCTTTACCTTAGCCCTATTACAACCATAAATACAGTCCTTTTGATTTATGTTATACATATGATTTGAGTAGTAGAGATTAGATGATTAGCAAGCTTATGATAGAAAATTTTTATGGAAAGAACTTGAGTGAAACACCTTACCTTAAACACTTGAAAGTTAGAGAGTAAAGTTTGTGAGAATTTATCAATTTGATTTACTCTTTTTAAATAAAGTTGTTATGTTGGTTAATTCTAAGTTTGTCAAGATTTTTCTTCATGAAGTATTATGTTTCTTGCTGCCTTTGGTTGGTTTCTTACTTGTGGATTTGTGAATTTAAAGTCTTTGGAAAGTAAAGTCTTTGGAAAGTAAAGTCTTTTATTTCTTGGTTTTGAATAAAATTATATCTTGCCCAAGGACATGCAAGGGATAAATGTGGGGGAATTTGATAAGAAAAATATTTACTATTTTATGTAACTTTTGTGAATTGTGATCAATTTTACAATATTGTGAATTTATTCGGTAAATACTAAATTTTGATACTATTTCTATTTTTCAGTCATATCTTAGGCTTTAGATGTCATATTGAGGCAAATTTTATATTGCTGGAAAGCTAAAAGAGAGAACTACAACTTTTATGTCTTGGTCAAAGCCTGATTCAAACTTTTTCAAGCCTTTATTTGATTGAGAAGATAAAGTTATGTTTTTATCCTAGTTAAACCTATTTTTGTATTTAGGTCATATCTAGAGCTCTAGTGGTTTGATTAACCTAAAACCAACACTTAAATTCTCAAAAGAAATAGGCCTATAACTTTCATGTTTATGAATCTTCTAAATTTCATCAACTTCGTGGTCTTATTCTACTTGGAATCCAGGCTTGCAAGAATTCACTGATGCAATAGTTAGATTTAATTGATTTGTAAAAAATAGGTCTATAGCCTTATTATTGTAATCCTAAGAGTCATCTAATCCTAATCCAATAGAGTTTTAGGCTAATTAAGTTATATAAATAAGCAAGAGAGCTGAAGAGAAGAATACATTCAAACTACATATAAAAAACTCAATAAATAGCCTTTTTCTTCTCTTTGCTCTCTTTGTTCTTCATCAATGGAAGCCTAAATTCATGGTTAATTCAAGGAGTTAAGGCTCTCCTCTTGTGGATTATGAGATCATGATTTATAATGTTAACCTTTCTTAATTAATTTTTCTCTTTCTCTATTTACTTGTACTAAAAGTCTTGAGATTACTTATGTTGGATGTTAATTTGATATAATTAATATTTATTTTGTGATTTCTAATTTCTTTAATGCTTTGATATGAAATTGTAGTTGATAAATCATAGTTTTATACATAGGGATAGAGGGTTGAGGGATTAATTGGAGATTTTTAATTTAGTTTCTCAAATCAACTAAATTCTATTTATAAATCAATTTCGATCTAGAGTAGGGATTATAGTGATTGCTTAATTCAACTAATCTTAATTGATCAAATCCTAGGCAATTATCTAGAATAAAATTCATGAATTATTGTAGGGATTTCAAGTAATTCAAGGTTAAAGAATTAATTAGAAAAAATTAAATCCTAATTGATTTATGATTAATCCAATTTAGGGTTCTCAATTTTCTTGAATTGTCTGTTTGATTCCATTAAATTCTCTTCTGTTTTATTTCTATTTTACTTCTATTTTAAAATGATTTAGTTTATTGTTTTTATTTTAAATTCATGCAACCAACCCCCCTCAATTCTACAATTTGTTATTGCACAATTAAATATATAGCATACAGCATATATTGCATTCTATTTCTGTGATAGTATTCTGTTATATTACATTCTATTTGCATTAGTTCTTCACATTTTCACTGCATAAATAATTCAACAATTGTGTAGGTTTTGTCAGGAATTAATTTAGAAAAGGTAAAATTAAGGGATCACTAGGGGTACAACTTAGTTGTGACATTATAGAACATTATATTTTAAGTACACTAGTTTATTCTAATTTTAGTGCATTGCGACGTGCACATCAATAGCTAAATAATAGTATATTACTGTTTAGTCTCCAGATAATAACATGTTACTGTTTCTTCTCAAAACAATAACATCAACCATAAACCTAAAATAAATGGATAAATCAAATTGTATTAACAATCAAATGGATAATTAGAGTCTCCAGACAAAAATATATTACCATTTTATTCCCAAATAGTAACATCAACCAAAAACTAAAAAAATCATATCTCATTAACAACCAAAATGTCAAAGATGAGCATGTTATTATTTCATCTTTAAATAGAAACATGTTACTGTTTAGTATCAAAATAGTAATATTGACTAAAAATTAAAATAAATAGGTTAATCAAGTCTCGTTAATAGTAAAACTACAAAAGAAAAAATGTTACTATTTCGTCTCCAAATAATAACATTGACTAAAATTCTAAAATAAATAGATAAATTAAGTCTCGTTAACTACTAAATTGCTAAATAATAGTATATTATAGTTTAGTCTCCAAATAGTAATAAGTTACTGTTTCTTCTCCAAATAGTAATATTGAAGAAAAACCTAAAATAAATAAATAAATCAAATCTCATTAACAACCAAACGATCAAAAAAGAAGATGTTACTATTTGGTTTTTAGATAATAAATAATAATATCAACTAAAAATCTCAAATAAATAAATAATTCAAATCTCATTAACAATTAAATTCTCAAGGAAGAGCATGTTACTGTTTCATCTCTAGAAAATAACTTGTAAGTATTTCGTCCCTAAATGGTAACATCAATAAAAAAAATTAAAATAAAAGGATAAATCAAGTCACATTAACAACAAAATTGCAAAAAAAGAGCATGTTACTATTTTATTTCCAAACAGTAACATCAACTAAAAATAAAAAATAAATAGATAAATTAAGTTTTGTTAATAATCAAATTACCAAATAATAGTATATTTTTGTCTAGTCTCCTAACAGTAATATGTTACCATTACTTCTCCAAGCAGAAAGATCGACCAATAACAAAGAATAAATGGATAAATTAAGTCTCATTATTAATTAAACTGCTAAAGAAAAAGATATTACTATTTGAATTCTAGATTGTAAAGAGTAACATCGACCAAAAATTTTAAATTAATGGATAATTCAAGTTTCATTAACTACCAAATTGGCAAGAAAGAATATATTACTATTTCATCTCCAGATAGTAACATATTTTTGTTTCGTCCCCAAACTATAACATTGACCAAAAATCTAAAATAAATGGATAAATCAAGTCTCATTAACTACCAAATTGTCAAAAAAAAGAATGTTATTATTTCATCTCCAGACAATAACATGTTATCATTTGATTTCATAATAATAAATGAAAAAATTAATTCTCATTAATAATTAAACTAAGAAAGAAGATAATGTTACAATTTCATCTCCAGATATTAAAAAACAAATTCCTAAATAATAATATTTTACTATTTAGTCTGCAGACAGTAACATATTACTATTGTTTCACCAAACAATAACATAGACTAAAAATATAATATAAATAGATATATTAAGTCTCAGTAACAATTAAATTATTAAAGAAGATGTTATTGTTTGGTTTCTAGATTATAGATAGTAATATTGAGCAAAAATCCCCCAAATAAATAGATATTTCAAGTCTTATTAACAATTAAATTGCTCAATAACTGTATGTTACTGTTTTGACTCCAAATAGAAACATCGAGTAAAAATTCAAAATAAATAAATAAATTAAGTCTCATTAATAACCAAATTACCTTAGAAAAGCATGTTATTGTTTCATCTCCAAATAGTAACATATTACAAGTTAGTTTCAAAATATAACATCAATTAAAAACTTAAAATAAATAGATAATTCAAATCTCATTAACAACAAAAACTGCCAACAATAAGAATGCTACTG
Organism: Sindora glabra; assembly: GCA_020226215.1. NCBI lineage: Eukaryota > Viridiplantae > Streptophyta > Magnoliopsida > Fabales > Fabaceae > Sindora > Sindora glabra. The sequence continues at coordinate 14,584,069 of CM035236.1, read as the reverse complement.
TTTCATTTTCAAACTATAACATCAATTAAAAACTTAAAATAAATAGATAAATCAAGTTTTTTTAACAACCAAATTATCAAATAATAGCATGTTACTGTTTAGTCTCCAGATAGCAACATGTTACTGTTTCATCTCCAAATAGTAACGATAACTAAAAACCTAAAATAAATGAAGAAATCAAATCTTATTAACAATCAAACTGTCAAAGTAGAAGATGTTACTGATTGATTTCTAGATAGAAAATAATATCATCGACCAAGAATCACAAATAAATGGATAAATCAAGTCTCAGTCACAACCAAATTGCAAAAAAAAAAAGCATGTTATTATTTCATTTTCAGATAGTAACATGTCATTATTTCATCACTAAATAATAAGATCGATAAAAAATCTAAAATAAATTAATAAATCAAATCTCATAAACTACTAAATTGCTAAAAAATATATATATATTACAATTTTGTGTCCAGATAGTAACATGCTCCTATTTTGTTTCAAAATATTAATATCGATCTAAAATCTAAAATAAATGAATAAATCAAATCTCATTAGTAATTAAATTATCAAAGAAGAGAATGTTACTATTCATCACAAAATAGTAACATCGACTAAAAACCTAAATTAAATTAATAAATCAAGTCTCGTTGATAACTAAGTAATAAAATAATATCATGTTACTATTTAGTCCCCGAATAGTAACATCAACCAAAAATATAAAATAGATAAATAAATCAAGTCTCGTTAATAATCAAACAATCAAAGAAAAAGATGTAATTATATGGTTTCTAAACTGTAAATAGTAACATCAAGCAAAAACCCTTAATAAATGAATAATTCGAGTCTCATTAATAATTAATCTACTAAATAATAGCATGTTACTATTTAGCACTCAAAGGGTAATATGTTACTATTTCGTCTCCAAGCTATAACTTTGTCTAAAAACCCAAAATAAATGGATATATCAAATATTATTAATAACTAAATTATCAAAAAAAAAGATGTTACTATTTTGTCTCTAAACAATAACTTGTTATTGTTTCAAAATACTATTTGGTTCCAAAACAATAACATTTACCAAAAATGTGAAATAAATGGATAAATTAAGTCTCATTAATAATCAAATTGCTAAAGATAAGAATGTTATTATTTCATTTCTAAACAGTAACATCGACTAAAAAATAAATAAATAAATAAATTAAGTCCCATTAAAATTAAATTATTAAATAATAACATATTATTATTTAATTTTCAGATAGTAACATATTACTAATTCTTATCCAAATAGTAACATCAACAAAAAACTTAAAATAAATAGATAAATTAAGTCTCATTAGCAACCAAACTATCAAAGAAGAATATCTTACTATTTATTTTCTAGACAATAAATAATAACTTTAATTAAAAATCTCAAATAAATAGATAATTCAAGTCTCATTAATAATTGAGCTACCAAATAACAGCATGTCAATATTTTGCATTCAGATAGTAACATGTTACTATTTCATCTCTAAATAGTAACATTAACCAAAAATTTAAAATAAATTAATAAATTAAGTTTTATTAATAATCCAAATGTCAATGAAGAGCATGTTACTATTTTATCTCTAAATAGTAACATGTTATTGTTTGATTTCAAAATAATAACATCAATCGAAAACCTAAAATAAATGGATAAATCAAGTCTCATTAACAATTAAACTACTAAAGATAAGATTGTTACTATTTCATCTGAAGATAGCAACATCAATTAAAAACTAAAAATAAATAAATAAATCATGTCTTGTTAATAAATAAATCGTCAAATAATAGCATATTACTATTTAGTAACCAGACAGTAACAAGCTACTATTTCTTCTTTAAATAGTAACTTCTTCCAAAAATTTAAAATAAATGAATAAAACAAGTTCTATTAATAATCAAACTGTCAAAAAATCCAAACTGCTAAAAATCTAAAATAAATGAATAAAACAAGTCTCATTAATATTCAAATTACCAAAAATTCAAAATAAATTAATAAATCGAGTTTTATTAACAACTAAAATGCTAATAAAGATCATGTTACTATTTTATCTCCAAATAGTAATATGTTACTGTTTAATTTTAAAACAATAATATCAATAAAAAATTTAAAATAAATAAATAAATTAAATCTCATTAACAATCAAAATGCTAAAGATAAGATTATTATTATTTCATCATAAGACGATAACATTAACTAAAAATTAAAAACAAATAAATAAATCATGTCTTGTTAATAAATAAATTATCAAATAATAGTATGTTATTATTTAGTAACCAAACAGTAATAAGCTACTGTTTCTTCTCTAAATAGTAACTTCATCTAAAAATTTAAAATAAATAAATAAATAAAGTCTCATTAATAATTAAACTGCCGAAAAAAATATCTTACTGTTTGGTAAATCAAGTGTCATCAACAACCAAATAGCTAAAGAAATGCATATTACTAATTCATTTATAGACAGTAACATGTTATTATTTAATTTTAAAATAATAACATCGACCAAAAATATAAAATTAATGGATGAATTAAGTCTCATTAATAACCATACTGCTAAAGAAAAGAATGTTACTATTTGTCTTTAGACAATAATATCGATTAAAAATTTAAAATATATGGATAAATTAAGTCTTGTTGACAACTAAATTATCAAATAATAATATGTTACTATTTTGTGTCCAAACAAAAACATATTACTATTTTTTCTCTAATAAAAAATATTATGAAAAATTTTAAATAAATAGATAAATTAAGTCTCATTAACAATCAAACTACTAAAAAAAAGATATTATTGTTCAGTCTTTAGACAATAAATATTAACATCGATCAAAAATTTTAAATTAATGGATAATTAAAATCTCATTAATAATTAAACTGCTAAATAACAACACGTTATTGTTTAGCATTCGGATACTAACATATTGTTATTTCATCTCCAAACAGTAACATCGATGAATAATATAAAATAAATAGAAAAATTAAGTTTCATTAATAATTAAATTGCTAAACAATAGCATGTTACTATTTCGTCCCTAGATAGTAACAAGTTACTATTTGAATTTAAAACTGTAACATCAACTAAAAACCTAAAATAAATGGGTATATCAAGTCTCGTTAACAACCAAATTATCAAGTAAGAGAATGTTATGATTTTATCTCCAGACAATAACATCAACTAAAAATTCAAAATAAGTTAATGAATCAAGTCTCGATTATAAGTAAATTATCAAATAATAGCATGTTACTGTTTAATCTATTAACAATAACTTATTATTATTTCTTTTTCAAACAGTAACATTAATCAAAAACTTAAAATAATTAAATAAATCAAGTCTCATTATCAATCAAATTACCAAATAAGAAGATGATATTGTGTGGTTTCTAGATAGTAAATAGTAATATCGACTAAAAATCCTAAATAAATAGATAATTCAAGTCTCGTTAATAATTAAACTGTCAAATTACAGCATCTTATTTTTTCGCATCTAGATAATAACATATTACAATTTTATCTCCAACTAATAACATCATCCAAAAATCTAAAATAAATAGATAAATCAAGTATCATTAATAATTAAATTACAATAGAAGTGCATGTTATTAATTCATCTCTAGACCATAACATGTTACTATCTAAATAGTAACATCAATCAAAAATTTAAAATAAATAAATAAATTAAGTCTCATTAACAATCAAACTCGCAAAGATGAGAATATTACTATTTCGTCTCTAGATAGAAATATCGACTAAAAATCTAAAATAAATGGATAAATCAAGTCCTGTTAATAACTAAATTATTAAATAATTGTATGTTATTATTCAGTCTCTAAATAGAAACATGTTTTTATTTCTTCTTCAAATAGTAACATCGATCAAAAACTTAAAATAAATGGATAAATCCAGTCTCATTAACAATTAAATTGTCAAAAAAAAATATATTACTGTTTGGTTTCTAAACAATAACATAAATAGTAATATCAACTAAAAACTCTATATAAATGAATAATTCAAGTTTCATTAACAATTAAACTACCAAATAATAGTATATTACTATTTAACATTTAGATATCAACATGTTATTGTTACATTTCCAAACAGTAACATCAACTAAAAATTCAAAATCAATGGATAAATCAAGTCTCATTAACTACCAATTAGCCAAAGAAAAGCATGTTACTATTTCAACTTTAGATAGGTTATTATTGTTTGGTTTCAAAACTATAACATTAACCAAAAATAAAAAATAAATGAATAAATGTAGTCTCGTTAAACTGTCAAAAAAGAGAATATTATTGTTTCATCTTCAAACAATAACATTAACTAAAAACTCAAAATAAATGGATAAATCAAGTCTCGTTAGCAACCAAATTGCCAAATAATAACATGTTATTGTTGTGTCTCCAGATAGTAACATGTTAATATTTCTCCTCCAAACAGTAATATCGATCAAAAACTTAAAATAAATAGATAAATCAAGTCTCACTAACTATCAAATAGCCAAAGAAGAAGATGTTATTTTTTGGTCTCTAAAGAATAAATAGTAACATCAATAAAAAAAATTAGTAAAAAATTAATAATTCAAATCTTATTAATAACTAAATTATTAAAGAAAAACACGTTACTATTTCTTCGCCAGACAGTAACATGTTGCTATTTCTTCTCTAAACAATGACATCGATCAAAAATCTAAAATAAATGGATAAATCAAGTCTCATTAACAATTAAATTTCTAAAGAAAAAGATGTTACTGTTAGGTTTCAAGATAATAAATAGTAACATCAATAAAAAATATTAAATAAATAGATAATTCAAGTCCCGTTAACAATAAAAGTATTAAATAACAATTTGTTTCAGATACTAATATCTTGTTATTTCATCTCCAACCAATAACATCGATAAAAAACCTAAAATAAATGGATTAATAAGGTCTCATTACTAATCAATTTGCTAAAGAATAGCATGTTATTGTTTTATTTTCAAATAGTAACATATATCAGTTTGATTTTAAAATAGTAATATCAATAAAAAAAATTATAATAAATGGATAAATTAAGCCTCGTTAACAACCAAACTGTCAAGGAAAAGAATGTTATTGTTTCATCTCTAAATAGTAACATCAATAAGTTTATAAATAAAGTCTCAATAATAATTAAATTATCAAATAATAGCATATTATTGTTTAATCTCTTAACAGTAACTTGTTACTATTTCTTCACTAAACAGTAACATTAATTAAAAATCTAAAATATATGGATAAATCATGTCTCGTTATTAATTAAATTGTTAAAGAAGAAGATGATACTGTGTGATTACTAGATAGTAAATAGTAACATTAACAAAAAAATTTTAAATAAATGAATAATCTAAATCTCATTAACACTTAAACTGATAAATAACAATATATTACTATTTAGCATTCAGATAGTAAAATGTTACAATTTCATCCCTAAACAATAACATCGTTCAAAAATTTAAAATAAATGGATAAATCAAGGCTTATTAATAATCAAATTACAAAAGAAAAGCATATTACTAAGTTGTCTCTAAACTATAACATGTTACTGTTTAATTTCAAAATAATAACATCAACCAAAAACTTAAAATAAATGGATAAATTAAGTCTCATTAATAATCAAATTGCTAAAAAAAAGCAAGAGATTATTTCATCTTCAAATAGTAACATGCTCCTATTTTATTTCAAAATTGTAACATCGGCCAAAAATCTAAAATAAATGGATAAATCAAATCTCATTAATAACTAAATAGCTAATGTTACTATTTTCTTTTTGGACAATAACATCAATTAAAAGTCTAAAATAAATGGATAAAATAAGTTTCATTCACAACCAAATTCTTAAATAATAACATGTTACTATTTAATTTTTAAATAGTAATATATTATTGGTTCTGCTCCAAACAGTAACATCGATCAAAAACGTAAAATAAATGGATAAATCAAACCTCATTATCAATCAAACTACTAAAAAAGAAGATGATAGTATGTGGTTTCTAGACAATAAATAGTAACATTGATAAAAAATTTTAAATAAATAGGTAATTCAAGTCTCATTAATAATTAAATTGACAAATAATAGCGGATTACTATTTAGCGTTCAGATAATAATATGTTACTATTTCATCTCTGAACAGTAACATGGTCTAAAAATTTAAAATAAATGGATAAATTAAGTTTTATTAACTACCAAATTATTAAAGAAAAGAATATTACTATTTCATCTTTAGACAGTAACATATTACTATTTAATTTCAAAATAATAACATTGATCGAAAATCTAAAATAAAAAGATAAATCAAGTCTCATTAACAACCAAATTGCTAACGATGAGAATGTTATTATTTCGTCTCTAAACAATAACATTGACTAAAAATCTAAAATAAATGGATAAATTAGGTCTCTTTTATAACTAAATTATAAAATAATAGCATGTTACTATTTAATCTCCAGATAGTAGCATGTTATTATTTCTGCTTGAAACTATTACATCGATAAAAAATCTAAAATAAATAAATAAATCAAGTTTCATTAACAAGTAAACTATAAAAAAATAAGTTATTACTGTTTAATTTCTAGACAATAATCCATAACATCAACCAAAAAACTAAATAAATGGATAATTTAAAACTCATTAACAATTAAATTTCTAAATAACAGCATGTTACTATTTGACATTCAAATATTAACATGTTGTTATTTCATCTTTGAATAGTAACATCGATCAAAAACTTAAAATAAATGGATAAATTAAGTTGTATTAACAACCAAATTGCTGAAGAAGAGCGTGTTATTGTTTCACCTCTAGATAGTAACATATTACTGTTTGATTTTAAAATAATAACAAAAATTAAAAACTTAAAATAAAGAGATAAATTAAATTTTATTAACAATCAAGTTGTCAAATAATAGTATGTTACTGTTTCATCTCCAAATTGTAACATCAACCAATAATCTAAAATAATTGGATAAATCAAATTTCACTAACAATCAAACTGTCAAAGAAGAAGATGTTACTATTTAGTTTCAAAATAGTGAACAATAATACTAATTAAAAATCTCAAATAAATGAATAATTCAAGTCTCATTAACAATTAAACTATCAAATAATAGTATGTTACTGTTTAACATTCGGATAGTAACATGTTCTTATTTCATCTCTAAATAGTAACATCTATCAAAAATATAAAATAAATTTATAAATTAAATTTCATTAACAACTCATTTATCAAAAAAGAGCATGTTATTATTTTATTTCCAGATAGTAACATGTTACTTTTTAGTTTTAAAATAATAATATTAACTAAAAATTTAAAATAAATGGATAATTTAAGTCTCATTGATAATCAAACTAACAAATAATAATATGTTACTGTTTGATCTTCTATTATTATTCAAATTGTAACATGTTACTGTTACTGTTTAGTTTCTAAATAATAATTCATTCAGGATAATTATTTTTTAAAAAAAGGTAAAAAAATATATTATCTTACAATTTTATGTAAGGTTCTATACTTCTAAGTTTCTATTTATTTTTATTTTTATCTTAATTAAAATTTTATTTTAATCCCTAAAAAATTAATTTTTTATTAGTTTATTTATTATTGAAATTTTATATTAACTTAATTTTTATAAAATTAAAAATTATTTAATTTTAATTTTTATAAATTTTTAATATTTATTTTTTATAAGATTAAAAAAAATTATTTTAATATGCTACAATAGAAGTTTCTATTCTAGTTCTTTTATTCTTCTCAAAACACATTTTGAGTATGTTATTTTATCTTTTGAACTTTCTAATAAATTATTATTTGCATGTGAATTTAAATAAAAAAAAGTGAATATATGATATCTCGTTGTAATAAATTATAACAAATGATACTGATATAATTTTTTCCAATAATTATTAAATAAGGCCACCACTTAACTAACAATTTCTCCCGTATTTCTTGGCCTATTTTTCACTAGCGCTAATTTTCAGTCTCAAGGACCGCTGTCCGAAACCTTACAATCGTTTGCTGCTGTTTTGTCTCTTCTGCAATTCTGCAAACTGAAACCTGGAAGCAATGGGCGAAAAAGCTGATGGGTCGAATCTTTCGATTGAGCTCTTGCCGACGGTTGGCCAAAATCTGAAAAATCGCGTCGACATTGTTCGATTTCGCAGTGTCAACAAGTCGATGCGATCCTCAATTCCTCCCCCTCATCCAAATTCTCCTTCTTTCCCTTTCAGAATTCCTTACCTCCGTAATCCTTACCGTTATGTCTCATTCGATGTTAACGTCACCCAAACTGTACTCTATGGGATTGAACTGCCCGGTGACAGCTTCGATACAGAGCCTTCAACAAAAGGGTGGTTGATTAAAGTTGAAGAATCACAATCTGTACCCATGCGATTGCTTAATCCTGTCTCCAATCGTCAAATTATGCCCCCATCTCGCACTCCTCCAAGGGTCTGGGACTTGTCGGATTATCGGGTTTATGAATTATGCAAATCATATAACCTCCAGCATTGTCACAATAAGTGTTCTTTTGATGAAGTCCATAAAGTTGTGTTCTTTCCGAATTCCTGCTGGGAAAATGTTCAGAATTCTGTAATTTTCTGTATCTATGAAGAAGGGAAATTGAATTTCATGAGATATGGTGATAAGAGATGGAGGCTTTTAGATGATCAGAATTTCCATTATGATGATGTTATCGTTTATAAGGGGCAGGTTTATGTAGTAGATAGGTGGGGAGCAGTTTCATGGATTGATTTGTCGTCTTTGAAGTTGATGCCATACTCTCCTCCTTTGGGTGGTTCCGAGAACAAAAAGGTGTTGGTAGAGTCATGTGGCAGTCTCTGTGTTGTTGATAGATACTATGAAGATGAACCCAGAAGAAGAAGAGAAAATGATCTAGAACCTGAGCTTGTTTCTAAGGTAGCGGATTTCAAAATTTATGAGTTAGATGAAGGGCAGGGAGTTTGGGGTCATGTGAGAAGTTTGGATGATAGAGTGTTCATCTTGGGTGGTAACTGTAACATCTCTATTTCAGCTAAAGAATTTGCTGGATACCAAGGGAATTGCATATACTTCTTTGATTTTTCTGATATTCGTTTGTATAACTTGAATGATCGTAGCATCGTTAAGGTTGAATGTTATCCATTATGTTCTGAGTTGTTCTGGCCACCCCCATCTTGGCTGAAGGTCTGCTACAACTAACTGAGTTTATGGTATGCAAATCAATGTATATTTCATGCTTTTAATTAGCTATTCTTTGAACTTTCAATTTGTGTCTCCTTGATTTGCATCAACTGCGGTTTGAGAAACCTTACTATTGAAGAGACCTTTTCCAAATTAGTGAATGTTATAATTGTGAGTTATGAAGCAGATATGCAAGTCTTTTGAGTAATTGAGTTGCAGCAGTTGTAAGTCTGTTGAACTAATTTGCAGTCTTTTGAATAAGAAATGTCAGAATAAAACTTGCCTATTAAGCTGTCTCTTATCATCACCTAGACAACCTGAAAAACCATCCCCTAGGATGCTTTTGCAAGAAATTGCCACTATGTTAACATTTGCATGCTTTCAAAGGCTCTAGGCTGTGTTCTTATTATAATATTAATATTCATATCATTCAGCTTGAATATCTATACACGCGTACCCCTTGTCTTAGAAATGGAGACTTGAACAAGTTTTGGAAAGCAGGTGGCGTGAAGAACTTTACTTTTGATTTCTTGAAGAATTATGTTTGGTTGATCATGTTCGTTGGCGGGGTGTGAAAGCGAAGGCGTGGAAGAGTGCATACAGACATATGTATATATACGAGGTGGTCAGATCGATCTGTTCATTTGTATCTCACTTATTTTAAGGTTTCCTTTGCCGACCCCAGCATGGCTTTGTCTTTGACTCATGGTCCTGTAAAAGTATACAATTATTTTTTATTGATGATATTTATTGGTCTACGCTTTCCATATTTCGTGTTTGAAGACTTTTTAGTTGTCATGTTCGTTTGCCATTATTTAGTCGTAAGACTCTCTTATTTGGGGATTATAATGACAAAAATTACTATATATATATATATATATATATATATATATATATATATATATATATATATATATATATATCTGAAAATAAAATTTGAAATTGAATTTTGAATTATTTATATTTATTGAATTAAATTTATCATGCCATTTTGGTATTCAATGAGCAGCTTTTTATTCATATTTGAAATTCAATTCTGAAGATTATGTTGTTATAATAAAGTAAAAAGCATGACACTGCCTTAATGGGTTGCATTGAAAAGATTGCAGCTCTATGGATTTGGAGTCATGTTAGTTGATTGCCCAGATATACCAGAAATGCTAGAAAAGATTGCAGCTCTATGGATTTGGAATCATGTTAGTTGATTGCCCAGATATACGAGAAATGCTAGACACAATGCAATGGGGTGAGACTCACGTGATAAAGTCCACCCCACTTAATTGTGTTTGTCTCTTTCTTATAAAATAAAAAATAGTGCCTTACTCCAGGTAATATTTTTTCAAATATACAACCAAGGACTTTTATGATGCACTATTGAATAATGGTGATGTAAGGAGTACAAACAAAAGATACGACAAGTGAAGTGGTTTACTTGTTTCTTATTGATGTAAAATAAAAAAATGGCAACCCATTTCTTTATAATATATATACAATCAGTTGAATAAAAATTGACAGAATATTCCCTTGAATTTTTATGAAATGAAACTTTCCACCACCAATAAGAATTGGTGGGCTCAATATTGTCTCACTCACTTGACGTCAATGAAAAATCTGTAATAGGATGATTATTAATTGGTTTGGATATATATATCGTTTGATATCACATATTTTCTCATAAATGTAACCAATGCTTCATGTTACTAGAAAGTCTCTAATTCTTGACTTCACGATGAAGGAACCTAAGCTAACTGTCTTTTCAAATTCAATCAGCAATAGCTTCAAACTTTGCAAACATCTGGTAGGGTATTTTCTTTGCTTGATACGAAGGTAGGTTTCTGGTTTAGTTCTCCTTGGGCCAACGTAGAGTCAAGTTGATTGGATTTAACAAGGTGATTTAGTAATATCAAAATACTAGTTTTTAGGCCGGTACATATGAGCGGATATCTATTATTTTTTTAATATAAAATATTAAATATATGATAAAAAATTATAAAAATATTAAAATTGAATATATCATATTTATTTTATAGTTATATAATTACATTTGAAGTTAAAAACTTTTTAAAATGTGATGTAAGAGTTAAAATATATGATATATAGTAAAATAATTTAATTAAATTAATATTTAACTTATTAAAAAAATTTATAATAAAAAATTTTCTGTTATATTGATACAATTTAGCGATATTGGTGTTTAATACATAAATATATAAATTGAATAGAAAACAAAATGTAATGAGGTAGAGAAAAAAAAGTGTGTGTGAGTTATAAAAAGAACAAATTCTCAATTGATGTATATTTGTAATAGCAGTCTTTATATATCATATTAATAATTAAAAAATGGTTAAATAAAAAAAATTCTATCTAACTAAACTTTTTTCTTATACCTATGAATTCCATTGAATCCAAAAATGATATATTAACAAAATCTTTTGTCTTTCAATATCAATATATTGATCATTTTGTTCTTGTATTTTTCAAAAGAAAAATGATTTCTATTAGTTCTTTCTTGGATCCAAATATTTGAAATATAATATTTGAAAAGATATGAAAAATATATCAAAAAAATTTATTAAGTAAGTTTCGATTTAATTGTTAAATATTTTTTGTTAAAATGGATTGCACGATTCAATTAATAGTATCTAAATTAAAATTTTAAAAATATTTTTATAGTAAGATCAACTATATATCATGATATATATATATATAAATATATATATATATATATATATATATATATATATATATATATATTAGAAATATTAGCATTTGATTGTAAAATAGTAATGGATGTAAAAATGAAGTATGCAATAAAATAAATAAAAGGAAGAGAAATAATGGATGTGCTATAAAGTATTATAAGAGTTAAAAATAGAATATATAGTTAAGTAATGAAATTAAATTAAATTCTCAAATTATTTAAAAAAATAAAAAATTAAGTGTATCATATTGTTTATACACTTTTTAGTGATATTAATATTTAAGTTATAAATAATAGTAGTGGTCATAAAAAAAAGAAAAATATGCAATAAAGTAAATTAAAAAAATAATAGATGAGTTGTAAAATACTCTTTCCATTCCTTATTATCGATCACATTTAATTGTTTTTATAGAAATTAAGAAAGTAGTTTAATATATTTATTTTTATTAGACTTTTCAAAGTTAACTACCAATTAATTCAAAATGAAAATTTACTTCAACGCACAAAGTTCAAGATAATTGAAAACTGGAATAAAAAATATGGCAAAATAAATTTGTTAAGATATTTCAAGATAATGTGTAAAATAATGAAAGATTTATTAGTAAAAAAAAATTGTAAAGTTGGAAGAAAAATCAATGCTTTATTAAACTTTGAAAATGACAGATAAAAAATTCTTCAAAATTTGAAAAATAATATTAAATGATAAAGAAAATAATATAAGGGTTAAAAATAAAATATATAGTTAAAAATTTTAATTCAATTAAAATAAAATATATTATATTATGTTATATCTATATTGTTCACATCTAAACTATAAATAATAGATGTAAATTAAAAATAATAATATTATGTATTAACATAAATAAAAAATAAAATAGTACACAATTTGCAAAGGTTTGAAAATTTTTCAATTAATATACGTTTAATTTAGAAAATAGTATTGAAATTTTGATATCAAGAACTAATTGACAAAATTTAAATAAAAAGGTTTGATTTTAATTTTTACATATTTTTATTAAATAATAGAATAAGTAACTATTTCAATTAATACTTTGTACATTCATGTTTTAACTTATTTAAGATATTTTTATAATAAAATTAAGTATATATGATATCTATATTATTTAGTGATATTATCATCTATTTTGTAAAAGAAAAAGATTGAAAAATATGGAATGAAATAAAGAAAAAGAAAAGAAACAATTGGTGAATTGTAAAGTAATATAAAAATTAAAAAATTAATTAAATAAGATTTTTAACTTATTTAAAATAATTTTATAATAAATATAAAATATATTTTGTTATATGTATACTTGTTTGTAAGATTAGTGCATGAGTTATAAATATTAGAAGGGAAACGAAGAAAAAAAATAATCTAATAAAAGAAAGAGAAACAATTAGTGGATAATAAAACAATATAAAAATTAAAATAGAAATATATATTTAATTAATTTAATTAAAATTAAACTAAATTTTTAACTTATATGAAATATTCTTATAGTAAAAATAAAATGTCTTATATTATATTTATATTACTAAAAATATGAGCAGTATATAATACTAGGAGTAAATATGAAAAAAAAAATATATGTAATAAAATAACAAAAAAAAATAGTATATGAGTTATAAGCCTTGACAAAAACCTTAATTGATTAATGATTAATTTAGGCAAAAAAAATTAAAAATTAATGTGAAGAAAATATTTACAAAATTTATATAAATAAATTTAATTTTAATTTTTAAAAAAAAATTAAACAATAGATTATATATAAAAAAGTGTGTGCAATAAGATAGATATTAGCATCTAAACTATATACAATAAATGTGATAAAAAAAATGTCTTTGACACATAAAGTAATAAGGCAATAAATCAAATATAGAGAGAAAAGGAGTGCTCAAAAGTTAAAAATAAAATATATAATTCAAACAATTGAATTATATTTGAACTTATATCAAAATATTTTTATAATAAAAATATATTTTATTATATCTATACTACTTAGTGATATTAATATATTATATTTATACTATTTAACAATATTACTTTCTAAATTATAAATGACAGAAGTGAGAATGAAAAAAAATTCAACAAAATTAATAAAAAGAAAAATGAAATAAGGCATGAATTATAAAGTGTTAACAAAATATAAATTGATGTATATTTAATTTAAAATATAATATTTAAAAATTAATATCAAGATAACATTTTCAAATTTTAAACAAATAAAATTGGTTTTATTTTTTATGTATTTTGATTAAAAAATATAATATATAATTAATTATTTTAGTTAATACCCTTTGTATCTAAAATTTTAACTTATTTAAATATATTTATAATAAAAATAAAAATTTCATGATATAAATAGAAAATAATAGCAGATATGAAAATTAAAAAAAAAAGAAAAACACAAGGTAGAGTAAATAAAAAAATAATGAATAATAAAATAATATAAAAGTAAAAGTAGAATATATAATCAGGTAATTTAATTCAATTAAATATTTTGATTTATTTTAAATTTTTATAATAAATATATATATATATACTTTCTAGTGATGTTAGTTGTTGAGTGTTGAACAATAAGTTTAAATAAAAAAAGAAAGAGAAAAAAGAAAAATATGCAATAGAATAAATTAATAAAATAGTAATGAGTTGTAAAATAATGTAAAATATAAAAAAAAGAGGACATGCCATTAGGGAATTAAATTAAATATTTAAATTATATAAAATAATTTTAATAAAAATAAAATATATTGTATTATATTTATTTTACTCAATCATATTAGTATTAGAATTATAATTAATAGAATTATGTATAAAAATATGTAATAAAATAAATAAAAAATAATATGTATATAATGTAATGAAATAGTAAAATAAAAAAATTGTATAAGGGGAAACAAATATATAAATAAAAATGGAAGAATAAGTAAATAAAAAGAAGAAAGAAAATTTTAAAAGGAAAAATGAAGCTCATCATGGCTTGGGGAAGTGAGATCTCATTGAAAGAATTGATAATAAAAAAAAATAGAGAAACAAAGCCCTCTTCTATATGTATAAGTATAGAAGTACAGATAAGTATAGGTTGCTTCACCGCAAAGTAAATGAATTTGACATAAAAAATATTAATTTATGATTAATGAAACAGTAAAAATTTTGAAAATTATTAATATTTTTATGGAATTATAATGATATATTCATTGTTTGCATAATCATTGTAATTAAGTTAAACATTCTATAATAATCTCTATTCACACCCCGATTGCCGATTGTCTCATCTATAAAAGGAAAACAAAAAAAAAAAAAGAATCTTTAAGATATGGCGACCAACATCGGAAGCTTCTACGGGACAGGAATTTTAATTACGATGATGTTATTGAATATAATGGAAAGTTGTGTGCGGAAGTTCAATGCGGAGCAATTCCATGGACCGGTGTTTCATCATTTGCCGTGACTTTTTATCTTCTCAACTCAACTCAACTCGGTCAATTTGTTTAATCCATTTTATATTTACTCATCAATAATTTCAGAACACGTTCATGTAAATATTTTTTTTATTTATCTTAAAATATGGAGGCTTCGAGGTTGCAAATTTAATTTTGTTGCATTTTATGCAACACCATCTTTCCTTCTGTCTAATCGACACGCGTTAAGCTTTTTAGCTTTGAAAACTAAAGTAACTAGCAGGGTAACAAAAGGAAATTTCTCGCAATATATTATATTATATTATATTATATTATAGTATAGTATAATCCATGCTACGTATAAATTAATTATTTTGTAATTTTAAATTAAATATTTAATTAATTTAATAATTTTATTTGTAATTTTAAAGTTACTTTAGCAATTTTATTTTTAATTTTAAATAAAAAGGTCCTTTTAAAAAAATAATTTAACTAATTAAAAATATTTTCAAAAATTATGTTATATACACTGAGACTTATTTTTTTCATCTTTTTTAAAATTGAATACAAAATTTAATAAAAATTAATTTAATCTATTCAAAAACAACGTCTATCTAATCGAATATGCTTGACAACTATTCTTTTTAAAATAAGACTAATATAATCGATATTATTTTTTTTTATGATAATAAATTTGAATTTAATATGATTTAATAAAAATTTGAAAGAGAATAAGTTTAAGTTCTTTTTCTTTTCTTTTTTTTATTTGAATGTGTTAGTATTGTTCTAATTCTAAATAAATATAAAAATAAAAATTTGTATTATTGTATATACTAAAAAATACAAAAAAATAATAATTATCTCTCTTAAAAAATAAAATTAACATGATCTAAGGATCTAAACATATGATTATATTCTTGTATAAAATAAGTGATGCACTTTTTCCTAATCTTTGGGCAAAATAGTATTTTTATTTTAGATGGCTATTACTTAAATTAAAAATAAAGTGAATTAAAGTTAATAGGTATCAAGCATAATTTATTTATTAAAAAGGTGTAATTTTATTATATCAAAAAAGATAGAGGATATTTTTTATAATAGTAAATAATATATATATATAGAAGTTACATAATCATTGAAAAAGATAAAGATATCAGAAAGAAATAAAAGAGAAAAACTTAATATTAATTGAATTAAACCTTTCACGCACCAAAGCATATGCTTCATAACTATAATATGAGAATCATCAACATGTAGTGAATGCAACCCCTTCCATTCATATTTGAAGCAAGTACTTTGCTCATAGGAAAATTATATTGTTTTAATATTTTAACACCTTTTTCAACTCTACGTAATACTATTCAAAAATCACTTGTATTAATAATACAAAGGATCTTGCAACACATCTCACCTATCAAATAGCATGCTCCAATTGAAATTATTTAAGGACTAATTGTGGTCACTACTTCATCACTAAAGAAAACATATAGAAGATTTTTTAATAGATAAAAAGATTAGACAAAATAGAAAAAAAAAGTTCAAACACAATTTAATTTTTTTGACCTTGTAAAATTATATATAGCTTAACTAGTTATTAAAGATCGGAATCTAATTGTATAGAAAATATATAAAAAATAGAAAATACAATAAATAAAGGAAAAATTAGGGAGATTATTCTAAATAGGAAGAAAATGTACAAAAATTAAAAACTTAATAAATCAAAAAAATAAATAAGAAAGATTATGAAAATATAATAAATGAGAAAAAAATCATGCAATTTTTTCTTCATACAGTGCTAGAAAATGCAATAAATTAAGGAAATAAATTAGAGAGATTATAAAAACATAATAAATAAGGGAAAGAAATTAAGGAGATTACTCATAAGGGGAAAAATGTATAAAAAATAAAAAATTCAATAAATCAAAGAAAGAAATTAGAGATTATGAAAATATAATAAATGATAAAAAGAAATTAAAGAATTTTTTCTCAATTTAATATAAATTACTATATATAAATGAGAGATTCAATTTTTTACATTAATTATATAAATATGACTCATCACGTTGCAATATTCGTTAAGAGATTGATTACGTGAGCATGATTTAACATAACATAGTATTCATTAAAAAATGATAAATTAATATATGATAAATTATAGAAATAACTTTTTTTATAATATAAAGTAGAGAATATCATAACTAATATATAATATAGAAATAATTTTCAAAAATGTCTTTATTAATTATTACAAAAATGTTCTTTGCATGGCTATTTTATAGTATTTGTTTTAAAAAAATAATATATATATATATATATATAATTATAAAAGTGTTGGAATTGAATCAATTATATTTATTTTATAATCATCCATTTTCAATTGTAAATAATAAAATTTTAACTTCTCATATATTCTGTGAGAGTTGTAAAACTTTAAAAAAATTTCAATTAGTATACTTAATATAAAATATAGTAATTAAAATTTGATAAAAATAAAATATATAAAAAAATTGAAATAAATAAATTTTATTTAAATTTATAAATATTTTTTATTAAAATATATGATATGTAATTAATTAATTCTTTCTAAAATAAAATATAAATTGATAAAAAATTTCATAATAGAGATAAAATATATGTTATATTTATATGATTTAATGATATTAATATGTAAATTATGAACAGGAAGAGTGTATATAGTAATGGAGAAAATAAAAAAATAGTGTATTAATTGAAATGTAATAAGAGTTTAAAATAAAATATTTAATTAAATTAAAATTTTAATTTATTTAAGAAATTCTTAGTATATAAATAAGGGGATTGTTAACCTTCACATTTAACGATCTCCATTTTTTTGTTGGATAAAATTATATTACTAATTTAAAAATAATAAAATAATAAATGATATTATAATTAATTTACCATCATCAATATTTTTTAATTTCATGTATGCGTAGATTATGGAGATAAAAGAGTGAATGCTAGCTTAAATATTTTCAATTGATATTTATCCATTAAAATTACTTAAATATTTTTTATTATTTTATTTTTATTAAATTAGTAATATAATTTTTATTCAAATATAAAAGTAAAGGTTGCTAACCTCAAGATTACAACCCTTATAAATAAAATATATTGTGGTATTTTTAAACTATTTAGTGATATTTAATATTTGAACTACAAGTAATAAAAGTGAGCATAAAAAATGAAGAAAAATAATGATATTAGCATCTCACATTGACGATTGTGTTAAGGGAAAATCTAAGGTGCACCTAGGATTTTTAAACTCTAGGTGGTGTGGTAGAATCTCACCCATTGGATGAGATTACTAAAAACTTAAGTAATACGCCACACCACCCAAGGTTTGAAACCCCTGAGGTACCATAGTGTTACCCTTGTGTTAATTCTCCAGAATGAGATTCCAAATTTAACAACATATTTCCAAGCGTACCATTTTATTAGAATCTTAATATTATTTTTATTTGAATTTTGGTAAGTTATTTTGACATTATAATTGAGTGGCTCTTAAATTTTAAAAAATAATATTTTATTTATTAAAATACAAGTGAAAGTATTATTAAAATTACTAATATTATAATAAAATTAGAAATATTTTTAAATTTTAGCCAGCTCCCATTATTGCTTAATGCCACTGGTATGTACGGTGTACTACCCACATCAGTAGCAGCGGTCAGCAGAGGACCAACATATAAATTCTACTTATTTGGTCCAAAATCATTTTATGCTGGGCTCAGGCTACTCTATCAAGCCATCAACGGCTATTATCGTAAGTTATTGCACTTGGAGTAAACCGTTGCACCACAGAAGTGCCTTGTAAATATTCATTTGAATCATCTCTGCGTTAAATTAAATTATATCTTACAATTTAAATTTAAAATAAAATCTAACCGAAACCAAAGAGGAAAAAAAAATTTAAGTTTGGGCAACATTTTTTATTGTAATGCTGTGTAACAAATCTAAATGGTGTTGTTCATAGGGAGAAAGTGATAGAGGATACAAGAATTCATTAAAAAAAATTATTTGATTGATCATTGAACTTAGATCAAAGTTCTAAATAATTCCACTTTCCTACATATAGGATGTAAACGAATTAAACCGAATATTTATACATTCAAATTTGTATTCTTAAAACATAAATAAATTTGAAATTGAGTTAAATATTATTAAATTTAAATGATTTGAACTTGAGTTCAAACTTAATTTAAATATAAATTTAAATGAATTTACAAAATTCAAGTAATATGTTGTTATATCTTAATTTTTCATTAAACTTAAAATATTTAAATTTTAGTTCAAAAATATACAATTTTATCTAAAAAGTTTATTATTTCAAATAAATTTAAACATATAAATCTTATTTTTTCTACAAATGAATTAGACACTATATTTTTCAATATCAATATAATTTTTTTAATCATCAAATTTATTAAAAATATTAGCATAATTATTACATAATATCAATAATTACATTTAATAAATAGTAACATATACTAAAAGGTTAATGTTTTTAATCAAAATATTTTATTTTTGGACAATTTTACAATACTCAAACTTAAAGTTTGCATATACATACTTTAATTATATGGCATCATAATAACCATTGGATGAAATAAGTTATAAGATAAAAAGTTGATAGAAAGTTATTGACAACCTAATGGAAAAGTAAAATAAATATCCTATGTAATATTATTTTTATCATTCATACTATTTATAATAATTACCACAGTTACCACATGTGTAATGAACAATGAGTGGATCTAGAACTAAACATATGATACAAGTATTATATTCAAAGATAAATAAATATATTGTATAATATATTTAAAAGAATATATGTTATAGGATAGAATGATTATTTTTTGGATAACAAAAAATACTTAATTTTTTTATAATAGAATTATCAAACCACTTAATATACATATCATTTTGAGTTCAAATCCAAAGAAAAAAATTATAAATACAAAACTAATAACATTTAAATATTATTGTGTACTGAGGGTACTAGTAAATATATAATTTTGACAAAAGAAAAATAAGTAACATTCAAAAGCATTCATGTAACAATTGAATAATGATTTTTTAAAATCAGAAAGAAAAAATAAGTATTAAACAATCAAAATTAAGTATTAAGTAATAATATATATCCCTATAAAAAGAATATTATAACATCATGAAATTAAGCCTTATATGTACTTATTACAAATATTATAATAATATGTGTATAAAACATTTGTAAACTTAAATATAAAAAATATAAATATATTTTAGTTTGATAATTTTAATATTTATTTTTTCTTTTACTATTGCTTATGATATTTAACTGCGGTCATATCCATAAATTTTACCAAAAAGTTTTTATCTAGTAAGAGTAGGTTTTAATTATTTTAATAAAATTAAATTATCAACATAAATTTGCATGGTAAAATATTGTTAATTTATCAGTTAAAGTATTAATACCTTAATTTGATTTTAAGTATCAAAGAACTATTTTTTTTTTTACCTTTTCATCTAACTTCATTAATTATTAGTATGATTAATTTTTTTTACAATATATTATTTATATATAATATAAAAATAAAAATATATTTTTTATCCTTAAATTTATTTAGACTCACAAATAATTCAAATTGAAATATTATGAAATTAAGTTTGACTCATATATTAATCAAATTTAACTTGTTTAGACTTGATTCGATTAAATTTGAATTTATATTGAACTTTTTGTAAGTTAATTTTAAATTGCTCATCAATAATTTGATTCATTTGTACTCTTATCTACACACATGCTTTTATAACTCTTTTCTATGAAAATTTCTTTTATACATAATTTATATGCTTATTATCAATTAAAAATTTGAAAAATTAAAGAGGATTAGATGAAAATTTTATAATTTTATTAATTTTTCAAAAGCAGTAATGGAATAATTTATTAACAATTGTAAGCGTACAATTTAAATACTTAATGAATAAACAAGAATTTTTCCACTTCTGCATCGTCTGTTAGCCATATGATCTTGCAATTATGGCTATTACCTCGAATGGTTATAAATTAGTCATCTGTAAAATTGGTGATAAAAAATGAGCCAATATAGAAAGGTGTTTTGTAATGTAGACCTCGCAAGTTTGACATAGCGGGAAATTTTTCTAATGAAAATTATAACGGTAATTCTATTTTATTTGTTACGGAGATGGAGATGAAAATAAAAATAAAGATGATGGGCAACGTAAGTACTACTTGATTACCTCGGCTCAGTTTATTTTTTAGAATTTTTTTATAAAAATTTATTTTTATACAAATAAAATATTATTATATATATTTATATATTATGATTAAAAAGTCAATATTTAAAATTCTAGTAAAATTTTTTAAAAAAATAAAAATTATTATATTTAATATTAAATATATAAATTATATTTTTGTTATATTTTTATTTTATAATTATATTTTTACACAAAGTGTTAGCGCCAAGCATTCAAAAGGGGATTTATCCCTGCCTGATATGTATCGGAAGGAAAAGTGCAGCAGGTATTTTCATGTCGATACGTCGAATTCCATAGCAGTGTGATCGGATATTTTCAGGAAGGAATGTAACTAGATAGTAGAGGCGGAGTTAAGTGGGGATTAGGGGTGGTTTGTCCCACAGCTTCGTACTTTTTTGTAAGCTGAATTAAATTATTTATGAATAATTTAAAATTAATTCATAAAAAATTTAATTCGAGTTCTAATTTAAGGAGTTGAGCTTAAATAAATTAAATTTAAATTTTTTATTACTCAATTCAAATTGCTCACAATTTTAAATAAATTTAGTATAAAATATATTTTTATTATTATATTTTATATAATATAAATATAAAGAATTCATTTAATTATTATAAATTCCTGCAAGATAATTTAGATTTGTATAAATTCATCTAGATTTGTTTAAATTCATTTAAGATTGAATATAACTTAAATTCGAATATTTAGGCTTGATTAAAATTTTGGAGTAAGAAATCTAAGACTCTAAACTCAAACAATTGTAAATATATTTTTATTATATTTTATATAATATAAATATAAAAATTTACTAAACTATTATAAGTTTGTATAAAATTATTTAGATTCGTATAAATTTATTTAAGTTCATTTAAATTCATTTAAGATTAAATATAACTTAAACTCAAGTATTTAGGCTTGATTAAAATTTTAGAATAAGAAATTTAAGACTCTAAACTCAAATAAATTCATGTTCGAATCAAGCTCGACATTTTCAAATTCGATGGATTCAAATGCAAACTCAAGCTTATTTGATATTATTGAGTTTGAGTTCGAATATACAAATATTTACCTTGACTTGATTCATTTACCTCTTTACTTTTTTATTATATTGTTATATTATTATATATCTTAAATCCCATTATTTATTTATTTATTTTGATAGAGTGGATGGTCAAAGATTAAAAATTAAATTCTAAATACAGTAAAAATATATAAAATTTTTAAGAAATATTAAATATTATTTAAACTAAAGGCTTACAATAAATTATTCTAGATTTTAGAATACTTGTAACTATAATAAAAATATTATGTACTTGTATAATAAAAAAATTATAAAAGAAATAGAGATACAACTAAAAAATATGATATTATAACTTGTCTATAATTAAATATTGTATATAATTCATGTTTAAATTTATTTTTCTCTTATCATACTAAATATAATCTTTTTTATTTATAGTACCTTAAAAATACTTTATAGAAACATATATTTAGTTGAAACAAAACATTTACATGAGTTATAAATATTTTTCTAACTTTTCTATCTAATTCTAATTCTATTTTTAGAAAAATATTAAATGTACTAAAATTCAATTACAATTATTTATATTATATACCTAATACAAGTACAACAGAATCGTGACTTACTTATTATTCATCTTATTTTTATTATCCTAAATTTTTAAGATAAAACCTTTATACATGTCTTAAAAAAAATTTATTAATTAATTATTTTTTACAAATTTTATAGACTTTTGTAGTAGCTTCTTTTCTTTTATAGAAGTCTAAATAACTTGTGTTCTATAACCTTTAGAAATACACTTATGTAGTTTTCTTTAATGCTTCTATTTCATAATTTTATATCTATTTTTAAAAAAATATATAATATCTCATTAAAATTATAAAAAATATTACAGTTTTTCAAAAATAATTGTAATCATTTTTATATGCGCTCATATAAAATTTTTCTTATTTTACGGCAACCTCTCGAGCCAAAATTTTTGTCTCCACCATTTTTTGATGAGGCATTTAAATTACATTTTTTGTAATTTTACCATCTGCTTTAAAACTGTAAGTAAAGAGGTAGATAAATAATTATAATAAAAAATAAAAATAATTAATTAATAATATTAATTATAAATTTTTAAAGATATATAATCATCACTTTTATAAATGAGAAATTAAATATTGTGTTTACTTTGAAAAATTATTTCTATAATATAATGAAATTTAAATATATTTAGAATTAACTATCTGAAATGAACTACCATTATAATTTTATATATATGATAATATTAGTTCTTTTTTAGAAGTAAAGCAGAATTTAACTGTTTGTAATAATCCTACTTTAACATTACGTAAATATTAAATTGTTATTATATATTTGTATAAATCTTATTAATTGAAATATAAATATTTAATTTATTTTATATTCATGATAGAATAATATACATGTTCTAATAATCAAGTTTTAAAAAATATTAATACATTTGAGTGTATATATTATTAATTATTAATTTATATATTTTATTTTAATTTATATAATAATTTTTTATATTTATATAGTACACTTAAATAATTTAAATTCAAGTTTTTTAATCAAAATTTAATATAAAATAATAAATTTAAATTTGAGTTACTTTCAATATAAATTAGTTTTACATAATCATACACTTTTGCATTGCCATATTAATAGAAAACTGGAAAAACATTTTTGCTGCTAATTAAGAAATTACTGAATGAAAAAAAATCATTTAAAATTATAATGGGTTTTGAATTCCCAAAGTTAAATGATGCAAGATTTTGGTGAATGAAAAGGAAATACATCATCTAATGATATAGTTTATATATTTTAAATGAAAAGAAAATATATCATTAAATTATATATTTTCTTTTCATTCACTAATAATGTAAAGTATTTTATATTAATAGTGAATTAAATTTAAATTTTAAAATAATTTTTTTTCATTCTTAATAATGTAAATATACTTTAAATATTATTAAAATTTATCTTACAATATTCAATAATTAAAAAATAATTTTTTACTTTGCAACATTCTTAAATAATGAATGATAATATGATTATAGATAATTTAACCAAGAAAAGATATGATCAATAAAGTGTTAAGAGAATGTCAAAGTAAAATACAAATTAAATATACATTATTATATTTAGGTGTATAAATTAATATGATGTGTCTTATAGTAAAATCAAGGCTAAACTATGACTCTGTTACTTCTAAAATACAAATTCGTTGCATTTTTTTCCCAATAAACTCATTATTTAATTTTGGGTATTCAAAACCAAAATTAGCACTAAATCACATACAGGGATGTCTCTAATTTTAAACGTTGATCCTTAAGAAGATTTTAATTATCTATAACTAAACTCTAACCCCTTGTTTGGCACACATTAAAACTTAAATTCATTTCATTTTAAAATGAATTATATTAAAAAATTACATTTAAGTTTAAATTTTTTAAATTTTATTTTTTTAAAATCTTATTTTATTTACATTATTGCCATTTTTAAATCCTATAAAATTGAGTAGAATTTGGTAGAAATTTATTTCATTTCAAATATAATATTTTTATTGGATAATTTTGTCCTTAATTTTTCAAGTTATTAATAGTCATTTCTCTCTCTTTCTTTCTAAATTTTCTCTCTCACACTCTCTTTAAGGATAATATTATAAATATAAATATTTGAAATAAACTCCGGAAGTTTTAATAAAATTTCAAACAAGAGAATTCATTTTAAAATAAAGTGAAATCATATTTTATATAATTTATCCCAAACAAAAGAATTTATTTAAAAATGAAATGAAATAAATTCTATTTTTTAACGTGCCAAATAAAAGCTAAATTTTCACACATTGCTCTTCAATTTCATTTTTACTACAGTTGGGAGAGAAGATAACTGTGGGTAGACATTTGAGGCTGACAAGGCATCCCTAATTATTCTTATGCCAATTTTATTATGAATTGAACAAAAATTAATGTGTGTATGAATTGATTTTATTGATAAATTATGAGTCATTAATTTAAATATTTTTATCTTAAAAAAATAAAATTCAATATGACTCATTTGATTTCAATATATGGATAAATTTAATGTATAGAAGAACTTGCCTTATTATAATCATATTTATAATTGTATCATCTAGTTATTACCTAAGTAAAAAAATAAATAAATAAAATTTAATTACTATATTTGATACGCTATAACAAAGTTCAAAACTGTAAAATATTAAAAGTTAAGATGAAAGTCTCAAAACATTCTTAAAATTAGAATTAAAAAGCAGAAAATAAAGGAAAACATAATCTTTCATAACACAAATGATGTAACATGAATTAGAATAAAAATCCATTTAAAAAGCTTGAAAATCTGAGAAAAAGCAGACAGTGAAATAATGCCATGAGAATTAACTCATAATAAATAGGAACCAGAAACAAAGGAAGAGAACAAGAATGTAATAATTGTTTTGCTTTTGAGATGCGTTTACATGTATAATAAAGGAGTTTACATGCTCTTTAGAAGCAAATTGCTTCGTGCTAAAGGGGAAGACAATAAACAAGCGGCCGTATATACAGCTCGTACTAGAACCTATCAGGGCTCACTATATACAGCTTTTTTATGTCAGTTTCGCTTCTTAAAAATTGGATATCTATCATAAAATATTATAATACTCTTTCTTATATGTCAATTTTATCAAGAATATATCTCATTAAAACTTTTATAAAAAAAGGTCCAATGAGACAAATTTTCAAAAAACAAAAGATTATATAATTTTTTAACAATTGCTTAATTAAAAATCTTATCAATATAAGAGTATATAATAATGGGAAAATTTGTTAAGAAAAAGTAATACAATATGTGTTTAACTTCCTTTATTGAGAATATTCTTTAAGGTTTTTAAGATGGCACAATCCAATTTTATGAATCAATTTTTTAAATGTTGACATAAGAGTACCTTTATAAATAAATAAGTTAAATTATCACTTGAACAAATTCATTGAATATTGATATCTTTGTTTTTTTGAAGATTGTGAATGAAAAATAATTTTAGAGAATTGTGCTTTGTTGTATCTCCTTTAATATATCCCCCTCTCAATTGATCTATACAAGTGGCATTATCTTCATATAATCTTGATAGAATTTCTTTATTGAAATTCAAATCACATGCTTCTTAATTATGTTGAGTCATCGATCTAACTAAATATATTCTCAAATTGTCTCATAAATTGTTATTATCTCCATGATTTGAAGAAGTAGCAAGCTAGTAGCTATAATTTGTTTTGTTGAACCTTATTATATAATTGTATCATCACATGTAAATAAATAACTAGTTTGAAATCAAGACTTATGTGGTTTTGATAAGTATTCTACATTAGTAAAACCAATTAATTTTATTCCAAAATCATATGAATAAAATAATCACATGTCAATTATTCTTTAAAGATAACAAAATATATGTTTGATCTCATTCCAATGTCTTCGAGTTAAGGGAAGAATATTATCTTGCTAATAAACTTACTAAAAAGGCAATATCAAGATACATATTATTAGTAAAGTACATTAATACACCAATTGCACTAACATATTGTACTTTTCCACCACTAAAAAGTATCTTTATTAATATCAAGTGAATGAACAACTATTAAGATAATAGATATAATTTATCAATATAAGAGTGCAATAGGACATTTTTAGTATAATTTAGTTAGTGGACAAAGATTCAATCAGTTAAATGCTCAAATTGGAAATCAAGAAAAAATTTTATTTTTCTAAGATCATTCATTTCAAACTCTCTTTTCAAGTAATATATTACCTTTAGAAGTTATTTATAAGTTCCAATAATGTTCTAATCATTAACATATACAACAGTTATGGTAAACTTAGATTCAGATTTCTTTATAAACATAAAATAGTAGATAGGATCATTTTGATATCCTTATTTTAACAAATATTCACTAAGACGATTATACTATATTCATTTAAATTTCTTTAGTCCATAGAAAAATCTTTGTAATTTGATTGAATGCATTTCTCAAGAATTCAAATTGCATGCTTCTAACATTTTAAATCCTACAAGGATTTTCATATATATAAATACATTATTATCAAGCTTACCATATAAGTAAGTTATAACTATATCCATCAAATTTATATTCAAATTTTCTTCTATTGTCAAGCTAATAAGATATCAAAATGTAATTGCATCTACCACTAGAGAATACATTTCTTCGTAATCAATATCAAACCTTTGAAATCTTTTACTACAAGTTGCGCTTTCTATCTCACAACTTCATTTTTTTTTCACACAAAAATCCATTTATACCTTACTGGCTTTACACCTTTAGGTGTTTGGAATACTAGTCTAAAAACCTCATATTCTGAAAGTGAGTTCAATTTTGCTTGAATTATGTCTTTTCATTTTGGCCAATCATCTCTATATCAACATTCTTCTGCTATCTTTGACTCAAGATCTTCACTATTTTGTATAACATTAAACTCTACATTATATGAAAAAAATGTTATTGACAATGATTTCTTTTCGATTCTATTTTTCTAATATGGAGATATAATTGATTGACATTTCTTCATTTTCAACAATTTTAAGTACTTGAATTTGTTCTATAAGTTTATTACTCCTTCTGTTCCTTTTTATGTGTTGCATTTTGAACAAGTTTTTTAATTTCTTTTTTATCTATCGCTTTAGAATTATCCTTCTTTATAATGAAGCATTAAATCTTCTTTTTCTAAATTTATCCTTCTTTTTTATTAATAAATACTTTATTATTCTACACTATTAATTAACTTACATTTATTCCTTTATATTTTTCTCTTTATTTTCAATTATCATGAATTTTTTGCCTAAAGGATAATCATGTAAAGCTTACTAAAAATAAATAAATTAAACTACTTTCTTAATATGTGTAAAATTGATTAATTGTGATAAATAAATAGGAATTGAGGGAGTATCAACTATGTTTTAACTTTCTTCATGAACATTTATCTTATCATTATCTTTCTTATTTATTCCTTTTTTCTTATGAAAGTTTGTATCTTTGAAACCAATTGATCTACCAAACTTCATGCATGCTTTATATTCATTTGCTACAGTAAATCTAGATTGTCTTATAAGGAAATTAATTTGAATCGGAGCTTTTGCAACTAGTATATATGATTTAGTTATTCTCTTTGGATCAATAAATGCATCTGGTAACTAGTTCGCTATTCTTTGCAAATGACAATCAAGAAAATGAATAGTAAAAACATCTCCTATTATTAGTTCAAAATATTTAATAATAAAGGGAGATTCATATTAATATACATTCATACCCTCTTTTAAGGATCCATCTTTGTGCATTGTGATAAAGCAATTAGACTATATACAGCATATAAAAAAAAATTTAGATAGAAAATATTTGACTCTTGACTAAAAGTCAATTGTAAAAAGGAATGTTTATGATAACTTGTTGTCCTTATGCATACAAGTGTTGTCATGGCATGTCCCTAAATAGAAATAAAAAGTTTTGCTTTCATAAGTAAAGGTCTAGGTATAAGCTAGAGGCATTTAATAAATGATTTTGCTAAATCATTTTACATATAAGAATGTATTCAATAGCTATTCTAATTAACATACAATAATCATTAAGGGCTATAGATGTAAATTCACTAGCATTATTAATACATATTGGCTTAGTTGGGTGATCAAGAAATTATACTTAAAATTGAATTTTTTAAGCAAGTAATCTAATAAATGCTAGGTCATGAGTTGATAATAAACATAAATGTGATCATATTATAAAATACCCAAATGGTCTATTTGGTGGTTGAATTGGTTCATATATGTCAATTGGTATTCTTTCTAAAAATGCAAGGGGATTCAAAGTTTTAGCTTGTAATGACCTTATAATTAATTTATCTTGAGAACAAGCAGCATATAAAAATTTATTAGATTGAAAAGTCTTCTAGTTCAATGAATGACTATATGAATTTTTAATAACTTTTTGTATTATTATTAATTCAAGGTGGCCTAAATGATTATGCCAAACGGTGAAAATATTTAAATTAGTGAATTTCTAGTTCACTATAGCATTTATTTCAATTGGATTGATATATGTGTAATATAAGTTAGGAGAAAAAGATGGTTATTTTTTAATACATTTTTCTTATTTGAGATAACCATTATAATGTAAAGATATTTAGCATCTTTTCCGTTCATTGTTTTAACGTGATGTTCATTTTGTTGCTTGTTTTTAAAACTTAATATGTTTCTTCAAGACTTAGTAGATAATAATACATCATTTATAATTAATTGTATTCTTTCTGGTAAAATTATATTAACTCTTACGATGTATCATTTATAATTATTTGTGTTTCTCTTGATAAAATTATATTAACTCTTTCAGAGCCTTCAATTAATTTAGAACTAATAGATATTGTATTAACATAATCTTCACCAATCATTAATTAAGAAAAGTATTTTCTATTTTTAAGAATAGCATGTGTTGTTACATTATTCATGAGACAAAAATCTTCAATACTAGCTTTCGATCTAAAAAAATTGGGAAGTGTCCATATTTTTTTCATAAAAGTAAAACAAAAAAAATTATAATAGAAATTGCAAAATAATAAAAGAAAATCCTTGCATATAAAATTTTGCAACATAACAAAAGGAAATGTTATATCTGAAATTTTAAAGTAAAACAAATGGACAAAAGATAAACATAACTTAAAAAAATAAAAAAATAAATTCTCTTAATTTTGGATATTTCTATTACCAATCAAATGGTTAATTCTTCCTTTAAGGTGTTTAAAGAAATATGTCATATTAAAAATATATTGGATTATAACTGAAAGCATCATTTTCATAAATAAAATTTGCTTTTCTTTTTCTTTTTAAATGCAGTTTGATAGAGTTCAATCAGATTTTTGGATACATAACAAGTACATGATTTATGCCTTTTCATGCCATATCAATAACATACATTTTTTGAACTCTTTGAGTTATTATTATATTGTCCATTTTCTTCGTTGTTCTCCTATTTTTGGTGTTGAGAAGCAATTTTATGATTATTTATACTATAACCACCATGATTTTAGTAATTAATTTGATTCTTCCATGGCCACAATTATAACCATGACCTTTTCCTCATTCAAACCTTTTAGTTATTAATGTATTCACTTCAGGGGATGGAGTAAAACCAATTAGAAGAGCTTCACAATTTTTTATTAAAAGATCGTTATTTTGTTTAACCATAAGAAGATATGAAATTAATTTAGAACATTTTTAAAACCTTTTTTTCTATATTATTGCTGCAAGAGCATATTGGATGTATGAAAGTTAGGTAATATTTCTAAGCATGTCTTCTTTAGTGACTTTGTCTTCACATAATTTTAGTTAGGAACTGATCTTAAAAATTGCAAAGTTATATTCCATTACTAATTTAAAATCTTAAAAGTGCAAATGCATCCAATCATAAGAAGCTTTAAGAAGAATTACAATTTTTTGTTGGTTATACTTTACTTTTAAGCCTTTCTAAAGAGCAAAGGGATTTCTTATTATAAGATACTCATTTTTTAATTCTTCGTGAAAATGGTGATGAAAGAAAATCATTACCTTTGTTTGTTTTTATAATTATTCTTGATTTCCTTTTTTAATTGTATCTTCAAGATTCATTAGTTCTAAGTGTATTTTAACATTCAATATCCATAACAGATAATTCTATCTAATAATATCAAAAGTCATAAAGTCAAACTTTATGAGATTTACCATAATAATAATTGAACTAAAAAATTAGAGAATAGATTGTTATAGTATCTCCAAAATCTTACTTCAATTAGATAGAGTTTCAAACTGATAACATATTATAAAAAATTATTCGCAATAAATAGGATTTGGACAGAAAAAGAAAAGAACCAGAATGTAATAATTGTTTTGCTTCTGAGATGTATTTGTATGTATAATAAAGGACTCTACATGTATTTTATAGGCAAATTGCTTTATAACAAAGGAAGGCAATAATTAAGTGCTTATGTATATAGCTCATACTAGAGCCTACCATAATTCACTATATACAACTTGCTTGTGTTAATTTCTCTTCTTAAAATTTGAACATCCATTATAAAATGTAATGATAATTAATTTCATATTTTGAAATGGAAGAAAATTATACTTTTGTATCTTTCTTTTTCAAAAGGACTTTAGAATAAGGGTGGCAATTCGTGTCATTCGAGTTGACCTATTTATTAATTATATCATTTGTGTTGACTCACAGATCATCCATTTAACTTATTTAATAATTTTAAATAATAAAATATATATTATAAAATTATTTATTAAATTTAACTATTTATTATTTATTATAAAAAATATTTTTAATTATTAATAAAATATTATTTTAATTTTTTATTATTATTTTATTAAATTAATAATTTTATATCTTTATTATGTATATCTATTTATGATTTAAATATTATTTATTTCTTAAATAAAATTATTAAAAATTTAATAAAAATTCTTAAACGGGTTGGTGTGTCAACTCAAACTTAAATAGATGTGTCAAGTTATCGTGTTATATTAGAAATTGCCACACCTATTTTAGAATTATCAAATTAAAAAGAAGATAACAAAGACATGAAACTAAATATAGTGGGAAGGGTGAAAATGATTGTGCTTCTGCAAGTAAACCATTTTTTAAAGATAATGGATCAATTTAATAATCTTAACAATAAACATTTAGTGTCAATTGACATCATTGGAGACTTCCACCACTTCATATCTCCTCTTTTTCAATTCCTTGTTCTTTTAATATAAATTAGTTTAAGCAAAAGAAATAATATTAAAAGATTTAATTACAAAATTGGAAAAATTAAGAAAAAATTTATGATAAAATTAGGATTTTTTTTCTCTTGGTCATAGGTCAAATGCTTAGATGGGGTCCAACATAGCAATGTGGGTCCTCCAGATTTTTCTTTTCTCTAAGTGTTATTGGCTGTAACCTTCTAACTGAAATTATGTAGTACATGTTTATCACTCTTAGCGAATATGTCAGCTTTTCCAATAAAACTTTTTTATGGTACGATTGATAAAGATGACAGAACTTATAAGTTTGCAAGCCATAATCAAATGTTGCTAAAGTACTTGGACATACTAAACTGTAAGATCATCTTATATATGAAACCTCTGAGCACAACAGATCGAAAGGGACAATTGAATAGGGAGATGGATATTACGTTCACTTGGTATATGCCTTATTCCATAATTTTGAGTGTATAAAAGATGACCACAAGTTAACATACTTGAGTTCCTAACTTAGTGTCTAAGTGTCTTGTCAACCCTTCCAATATTCCACCCCCTTAAAGAGTATTTTAAGCAAAAACCCTCTTGACAAGAGTAAACATACTTTTTTAATGTTGTTATAAGCTCTTTTCTCAAAGTTCTAGATGTTTGATTCACACGAAAATACATTAACATAAAGATAAAAATGTAAAGATTCACAAATATAGACTTTTCGAACTCCTCTAAATTCTTGAACTATGCCAAAATTATCAAAATACTTCCAAAATTGAGAAAATCAGGAAAAATAGTAAACAAGTTAAATTGATCCCAAATTTCAGCTATAGTTCCGTTATAACATGTTTGATTTTTTCATCAAGTCTTGTTTAAATCTAAATACATTTACCTATTGAATAGTCACAACTACCAATTTATAATACTAAGCTATGTTAGAAAGCAATCGCTATGGATTTTGGTATTAACGGTTTGGGGGTTGAAATTAGTTTAAGTTGATTTTGGTATTTAGGTATCCAAGAATAAATTGTGGATGGAGATCAAATTCGATATATTGATATTTAGGGATAAAAAATGTAAATGTATGTTTAAGTGTATTAAAATATAAATGAATCTATTTAATTTAAATTAATTAAATTAAGCCTATTTATTAACAAAGTTATTTTTAACCATATTTATAGTTAAATTAGTTTTTTTATTCTTATAGAACTTATTTGGTATAATGATAGAATAATAAATTATTGATAAATTAAGTGTGTAACTCGATTTTATGTTTTATACAAATTTTCTTGATAATTGATTTTTTATGGAAAATTGGTATTAAATACTTTTAATTATGATTAAAAAATAAGTTATAATAGATAACTTATTATTTAATCATAATTTTTTATTAAAAATTTTTACACAAATTATCTTTAAAAAAATCAATTATTACTAAAAGTTATACTAAATATCAAATCAATTTATAAATTATAATTAATCAATAATCACTTATTTTCATTATTATACAAAACAAGTTTATAGTTTACTCCAATTTATAATTTATTTATTTTCTTGAAGCTAGGCCATGAGGTTAAATTCTTTTGTAATTAACTCTCCACATATCAATTTAGAAATTTATATTTGTTATGGTTCAATTTGGTAAAAATTTATCAATTTATACATTTAAATTGTGATATGAAACTTCAATAGTATAGCTCTAGTCACAAAATTTCTAAGAAAATCGAGAAACATAATTCCAATCATGCATATTTTTCAATTTTAGTGGATATTTTATCATTGTTTCAGTTAAATATTTACTTCAAGTTTCAACAATTTGTCATCTTAAATAATGCCATTACGTACGACTTTATGAATTCACAAATGTTTTAACCACAATGAATAATTGTCATGTTATGTATAACTTCATAAATTCTTAAATCTTTCAACTACATTGATGTTTGTAATTGAAGATCCTTAAATTAGGAATAACGGGAGAACTAAATACAAATGAATATAAAATATAGAAACTAATTAAAAAAGTGCAAAGATAAAATTATAAATAATATTGCTATATGCATCGAAAGTTTTGAAATTAAATTTTAAATAAAAATTAAGGGTTGTTGTTATATATAATATGATTGAACAAATTTATAATATTCAATCCAATAGATATAAAAATTTTAAAACTTAATTTCAAATCCTTTTTCTAATATATATATATACATACATATATATATATATATATATATATATATATATATATATAACAATTTTCAATTATAAATCAAAAGAAACTATATGGATCACAAGTTTAATTTGTATTTTATCAAGTACATTGGTTAATTGAAGAAATGTGCATATTCTTTTTTTAATATAATAGATGGATAAATGTCAATGCCTTAGTAGTGTAATATAGTGGTAGTAGTGTAACATAGTGATATTTGATATTATCTCAATGATTTTACTTTCTATTATATTTAAAATTTGAATTCAAAACTTTAAATATTTATTAAATAGATTACAAATTATTTGGTATAGCAATTACATTAATTGATTATAATAATTGATCATGCACAATTTATTTTATGTTTGGTAACATGAGTTAAGAATCAATTATACATAGTCTATTCTTATTTAGATAATATACAAACTAATCACTTCTTAGTGCTAAATTACCCAAAAAATAATAAAATACATGTGATTATATCAAAATCACTAATTTTTATATTATTGTTTGTAAAAAATATATATAATTTTTATTATTTAAAATATATTCTTTGGTCAAATAAATAATATATATTATTTAATGTATATATACCTTTATTTAAAATATATTCTCATTTATTTGAATTATTTATTCATAAATAAAATTTTTAATTTTTTAATTAAAATAAGATTTAAATTTATTATGATAATCACTAATTTAAAAAAGTAAATCATAAAATCTCAAAATCATTCATAAATTTAAGGCCTAATTTTATTTTTGGTTCCCTTAATATTAAAATTGAGTTAATTTGGTCCCTCTAAAACTAAAAAATTTATTTACATCCCTCTAATATTAAAATTGGGTTAATTTTGGATCATTTCATCAAAATTTGGACAGAATAACTTATGTCGCAAACGGAATGCTAGCCAACAAGGAAGGCACATCATGTGCAGCACTCCATTTACATTAGAACTTCAAATAAATATATAACTAAAAACATGTTAATATAAATTATATTTGTAATTGGGCTACTTGATTTAAGGAATTTAGAAGCATATACATTTTTTAAATAAATTTGGAATACTTATAATTGTTTCCTTTTAATTTCCAATAGCACACAAAGTTTATGATTTTATTTATATATTGTAAACAATTATATTATCATATTAAATTATGATGTATTAATTTAATTACCCTTTTTAAAAATTATTCTATATCCATTTTAAATATTTTATTTACGTTTCATGTATTTGTTTATATGTTAATTAGTTTTAAAATATGTAAAAAAAATACTATTTTCTTTCATAGATTATATTTGACTAAATTGTTGTGAATTTTTTAAATAAATTAATTGATTTATGCATGTTTGATAACAAACAATATTTTTTGATGAAATAATAGGTGAGGAAATTACTTTAGGATTAGACATTAATAAATTTCTCCTTTCCTAATGAAGGTCATCTTTAAAATTCAGACTTATGTTTATTAACAGTTAAAGTTTGTTCAATTTTTGAACAATTTTTAATTACAATGATTGAAATAATGAGGATGCCATAAAATATTTTTTTTGGAAATCATAACTCAAAGTGCAATGCTCCATTTAGTATAAAAAAAAAATATTAAAGTTGTTTCTAAAATTTTTAGATATTATAATCTAATCACCTTAATTATTTCCTTTCACTATTTTATCATATATTCTTCCTTGGAAATTTTTTATCGTCCATGAAATTAGGAAAAATAAACTTTATAACTAACATTTCTATGTCTTAATAATATATATGATGGCCACTAAGACTAACCATATTATAAATAAAAAAGTTGTGGTTAATGCAATAATATTTTTATTTATAAAATAATAAATTTTGCATTAAATAATTTAGCATTATTGAATTATAGATATGATTAATAATAAAAAAATTTATAATTTAAATTTATTCAAAATTATAATTATATTAAATTTCTCTAATAAAAGTATAAAAAATTTAATTTATTAGATTTTATATTAAATATTTTTTAATGAATACAAAAAATATTATTTTTTAAAATTTATTAAAAACTATAATTATTAAAATGTTTTAAAAGAGAAACGTTAAAAAATTATTATTTTAATTATATATTAATAAAATATAATATTAGAATATATATATATATTATCCTTTGTCAATATATAAATAAAATAATAATTTTTTAATATTTTTCTATTAAAATATTTTATTAATTATATTTTTGTAATAAATTTTAAAATAGAATATTTTTGTATTCTTTAAAAAATATTTAATATAAAATTTGGTAAATTAAAATTTTTATACTTTTATTAGAAAATTTTTTTGTCAATATAATTTTGATAAAATTTAAATTATGATAATTTTTATTAATGATCATATCTATATTTTAGTAATATTAAATTATTTAATGAGATGTTTATTATTTTAGAATAAAAATACTATTATTATTAACCACAATTTTTTTACTTATAATATGGTTAGTCTTAGTGGCCGTCTTATATATTATTAAGACATAAAAATATGAGTTATAAAGCTCATTTTTCCTAATTTCATAAATGATAAAAAAATTTCAAGGAAGGTTATATGATAAAGTAGCGAAAGGAAACAATTAAGATGGTAGATTATAATACCCAAAAAATTTTAAAACATCTTTAATTTTTTTTTGGATACTAAATGAAGCATTGCACTTAAATTTATGATTTTGAATGAAATTATTTTAAGACGTCCTCATCATTTGAATTATTATGAATATAATTAAAAATTATTCAAAAATTGGATGAACTTTGCTTGTTAATAAACATAAATTTGAATTTTAAATATGATCTTTATTAGGAGGGGAGAAATTTATTAATGTCTAATTCCAAAGTGATTTCCTCACCCAATATTTCACCAAAAAAAAATATTATCTATCATCAAACATACATATATCAATTAATTTGTTTAAAAACTTCACAAAAATTTAGTCAAATATAATCTATGAAAGAAAATGATATTTTTTGGACATATTTTAAAACTAATTAACATATAAATAAATACATCAAATGTAAATAAAATATCTAAAATGGATATAGAATAATTTTTTAAAGGATTTGGTAATTAAATTAATACATCATAACTTAATATGGTAATGTAATTGTTAACACAATATGAATAAAATCATAATATCTAGAAATAAAAAGGAAACAATTATAAGTATTCCTAATTTATGAAAAAAAAAGATATGCTTCTAAATTCCTTGAATCAAGCAACCCAATTACAATTACAATTACAATTTATGTCAACATGATTTTAGTTATACATCTAAAACTCTTTATTTGAAGTTTTAATGCAAATTCTTCCTTGTTGGTAGCACTCCATTTGCCACTTAGACCATTCCATCCAAATTTTGACGAAATGGACCAAAATTGATTCAAATTTAATATTAGAGGGATGTAAATAAATTTTTTTATTTTAGGGGGACCAAATTCATTTGATTTTAATATTATGGGGGGCTAAAATGGAATTAAGCCTAATTTATATTATGGGGACCAATTTATATCAGTATGTTTTTAGTTATACATCTAAAACTCTTTATTTGAAGTTTTAATGCAAATTCTTCCTTGTTGGCTAGCACTCCACCACTTAGGCCATTCCATTTAAGTTTTGACAAAATGAATCAAAATTGATCCAACTTTAATATTAGAGGGATCTAAATAAATTTTTTAGTTTTAGGGGGACCAAATTCATTTGATTTTAATATTATGGGAGCTAAAATGAAATTAAGCCTAAATTTAAAATAAAAAAATTGAGGTTAGCATAGATATCAGATTAAAAATCTATTTTAATTTTTATAACATTAATTTTTATTAATTTTATCCTTAATTAAATGTTTGTATCAATTTGATTCCTATAAGATTAAAAGCCTTCAAATTTTAATCCTTCCATTTATAAAATAAAATATTGAATTACTATACAAAATAATTAAAATTTGAAAATTTTTAATTTTATAGGAATAAATTAATGCAAACTTGTAGTTAAGAATGAAACTGATAAAAATTTAATTTTATAAGGATTAAAATAGGTTTTTGGTTATAAAATTTAAAACTTATACCCTTAAAAAAAGGGTAGTGAAGATAAATGAATAAAAAATGATTATTACGGATATAAATTTTAAAGTTTCTCTTTCTAAAACTTATATTTAAAAAATAAATTACTCTAAATAGCTCATTTTCTAATTAAATTGTTATCTATAATTGATTATTTGAAATTTTTCAAAAATGCAACTAAATGATTTTCAAAAGAAAGTAATCAATTTTTTGACTTAATCACTAATTGTGATTTGTAATTGCTACATCGAATATGGACTACTACTCCCAATATTTAAAAAAAAAAGATAGGTACATAATTAAATATGTATAGATATTGGTGTTGAATATCAATAGAATTTGTCCCCAAAAAAATAAAAATCATTCAACAAGACAATAAATCTGGATGTATTATTTTTATCAGAAACTATTTTAAAAATTACCTTTTTTCTCAAAAACCATTTTCAAATTAAAAAGAATAAAGAATAAAAAGAGTTTAGATAAGTAAATGAAAATATTTTATTTAATTACAAAATTAATATCTAAAATAAAAAATAAGTTGAGAAAATATAAAAAAATATTTCTATTTTTCTATTTTAAAGTTACACATTTAAAATTATAATTTTTAAAAATAAATTTTAAAAATAATTTATTAAATAAAAATATATATTTTTTTAAAATAAAAAATACCATTTTTAAAAATAGTAAATAGCCAATATTACTAAACTCCGGCGGCGCTTTGACTCTTTGGTTAGTATAATTGATATGATTTGCTCCCACGAGAAATGAGAAGGTATCTTGTTACTAAAATGCGTTTTTTTAAATGTGAAATAGAAGTACATTAGATAAAAAAATTCTCACTAAAATATAATTGTAAAATATTAAATAATAATAATAAAACATTTTATTTGTTCAATATTAAATTAAAAAAATAAAAAATAAGTTAAATAACATTTCTGTTTGAAAGAAATAGTTATTTACCATGCCATCATGTCATCATGTTTCATTTTTTAATTAGAAAATATATATGTATCTTTTACTTATACACAATTAAATAAAAAATTTTATATAAAAATATCTTCGGGTAAAAAAATAAAAATTGGTACCTGACAATCTGATAGCACTAACATGACAGCCCATAAAACCCTCGGCGATTCTGAGGTCTTTTACAATCTAAACCCATAAACATATAATTTAATACAATAATTAATTAAATAAATAATGGATATAATTCTAAGTTTTATATAATTAAAAGGTTGGATTTGTAAGTTCTTAAAATTAGTGAAGCAAAATGCATTCATTTTATATTCGGTGGAGATAATTTGTAAATTTTTAAAATTTTTTTTATTAATTTAACAATGAGAGAGAATAGAATTTAAGTTTTATATTATTTTAAGGGATAATTTATCTATTTTTATAATTTATGGAGATCAAATTCTATCATTTCATTACTGTTGAGAATAATTTGTATTTTTTAAAATAAATTAACATTAATGTTGTGATTTTTATTTAAAAATTTCATAAAAATTATGTAATTTAATAAAAATAATTAATTAAATAAATGATGGATATAATTTCATATAAAATTTAAAAGAGTAATTTTTAAGTTTTTCAAATCGATGAAGTAAAATTTAATAATTTCAAAATTAAAATAGGCATTTTATATTTTTTTTCAAAAGATCTTATATTTGGTTGGTTTGTAAAAAGTAAGTTTTTATAATTAAGTAAAATAATAAATTATTCAAATAAAATTATATAAATTTAAATGCATCGGGGCAGATTTAGAGATCTTAAGTACTAGTAGAAATAATTATACACTTAAATAAGTTAAATATATAATTATTTATTAATTGAAATTAAATTAATTTCAAATAGAATGATAATAGAATTTAATTATAATTAATAATTATCTCACAAGATTGTTTGCAAATCAAAACACTCAACACGGTTGATAATATGACCCTAAAATGAATTATAAAACTATGCATAAAAATGATATAATAAATTAATATATAATAATATTATTATTTAAAAAATTATATAATTTAATAAAATAATTAGTTAAATAAATTTTGTACGTTAATTTCATATTTTTTATAATTTAAAATTTTAATTTCAAAGGTTTTTTAAAGCCCCTCACGAAAAAATTAGGCATTCTGTATT
Source organism: Sindora glabra (assembly GCA_020226215.1). Lineage (NCBI taxonomy): Eukaryota > Viridiplantae > Streptophyta > Magnoliopsida > Fabales > Fabaceae > Sindora > Sindora glabra. The sequence goes on along the minus strand of CM035236.1, from coordinate 14,543,252 downwards.
TTTTTACCCTCCCTGGTTGATTATTAGTACATGAGAAAGACTTCACAAGTCTTGAAGTCAACTTTCGTGTTTGGAGGGATTTTCCCAGTACTCAACCAAATCATAGAATGTTAAATGGGAATCTGAAACTGAAGCGTCATTCCTTCTATGTGCTTTCGATTTTCTCTTTCCAATTCCTCACTACTTTTAAAGAACACAGAAGCGTCAATAGCTGTGAGTGGGCAGCAAGGCAGAGCTTGCTATTTCTGTCTCTCCCCTGCAACTCACACGAATTCCAAACCCAATTCTTCTGAAACAGAATGGGTGAGAGAGTAGATTGGTCCGATCTTCCCCCGGAGCTATGGCCCAAGATCGGGAGAGGACTCGAAAACCGCATCGATGTTCTCCGATTTCGCAGTGTTTGTAAGTCATGGCGAAACTCTATTCCCCCTTCTCTTCCAAATTCTCCTTCTTTTCCTTTGAAAATCCCTCACCCTATAAATCCCACTCTTGAAACCTACCTCAACTTAGCTACCCTTTATCGAATTGAACCTCCTCCCGATTATCAAAGTTTCAATTTTGAGGATTTTTCATCTCAGTCTTCTTCCAAAGGGTGGTTAGTTAAGGTGGAAGAATCAGAATCTCTTCCTCTGCGTTTGTTGAACCCACTCTCCAATCGCAGAATTTTTTCCCCTCCTAGTTATTCCCCAAATTTATGGAGTTTGTTGGATTATAGGATTATTGAAATATGTAAATCATATAGTCTTCATTATTGCGCGCGTCCTGCTGTTGGTGTTCATAAAGTTGTGTTCTTTCCGAATTCCTGTTGGACTGAAGCAGAAAAATCTGTGGCTTGCTGTATCTATCTAGAAGGAAAATTGGGATTAATGAAATATGGAGATGAGAAATGGACTCTTGTGGATATTGAGAATTCTTTTTATGATGATGTAATTGTTTATAAGGGTCAGTTTTATGCTACTGATAGATGGGGAACAATTTCATGGGTTAATGTTTCATCCTTGAAGTTGGTACAATTTACCCCTCCCTTGTGTGGTTTTGGGGACAAGAAGCATTTGGTGGAGTCGTGTGGGAGTCTCTATGTTGTTGACAGATACTTTGGCAGTGAACCCAGAAGGCGGAATTTCGCAGCAGCACGCCATGATCGTGATGCTGAGGTGGTGGATTTCAAGGTCTATAAGCTGGACGAAGATTGGGGAACTTGGGTTGATGTGAAGGACTTGAAGGATAGAGTGTTCATTTTGGGTAGTAGCTGTTGTTTCTCTGTTTCGGCTGAAGAAATTGCTGGATATCAAGGGAATTGCATTTACTTCACTGATATATTTGATAACCGTGCTTACAACTTAAGTGATCGTAGCTTCATAACTGTTGAACTCGATCCATGCTATTCAAGTTTGTTCTGGCCACCCCGGATTGGCTGAGTATCTGAGAATAGCGTCATAGCAAGGTTCACATAATTCAGAATGACAAATTGCTCCACTCATCATAGCGAGATTCACTAAACTAAGATTGTATTGTGTGTGTAAGATTGAAGAAGGATAGGAGGGTGATGCCATGTGCAGGTTGCATCATGATCTGAAACCCTCTTTCTTTGATATCAATTACTTGTTAGAGGAATGTGCATTGGGATGTGAGACAGTGTACAGCAGTATATCACCTAAAATGCTTCGGTATTGATATCAGTTCAAGGGAGATTGTAATTTTTAATTATCATTCTCTGACTTTAGCTGGGTTTGAACTTGTAATATTTTTTCTGGGGCAAAGAAATTGCAGGTTTTGTAACTTCCATAACCATTTATGTGAATAGAACTATAGGTTGGTTGTTTGTGTTACTGCGAGTAATCTCACAAGAATTGCGTTGCTTGTGCAATTCACTTAACACAAATTTCTGTTCACAAAGCGCAGTTAGCCCACCATGTGCTAATGACAAACGTTCATTGGCCCTTGATGACTCATGGCTATTTTGTTCCTTCACTACTATTTTGTGCCTACCATGGTCAATGTTAGATTGCCTTTCAAGGCATTAAGTTTTTTCAACAATTACGAAGAGAAAAGTTAAAAGGAAAATGAAAAAAAGAAACGTAAAGCACTGGGTTTGAACTCAAACATCGAGAAAAAAAAGTCTGTAAGACGCGAAGTTAATAGACATAGGGTTCCGTTTTGGACCATCCGAGTAAAGTAGTTCCAACTCCAACTTGATCATCCTCCTTTGATATCCATAAAAGGAGAAATTTTCACACTTACCTTTATTTTCATTCATCAAATAGGAAAATGCTTAATACGTGTCTCTTTTGGAAGCATGTCATTCACTCCCCCTTTAATGAGTGATAGAATTCATAAAATTATAAATATCTCTGAGTAGGGAGTGAATTTAATGAAATGAGAGTAACATTATCCCAAAAAATAAGAATTAATTATCAATATTATAATCTATTCATTAATTATTAATAGTTAAGATCTATCATGTTTCAATTTTTTTATTTTTTTATTTTTCAAAACATTGAAAACTGCAAATATTGATAATTTGATTTTATTTATCGGACAAAGTAAAAGCAAGTTACCAAGAATGCAAAAGTTAGGATACATTTAATTGGTAACATAATAAAAACAAGTTAATGCAAATAACACAAACCGTTTCGGGCAATATTTTAAAACAATTGTTGCCATCTCCCATTGAATGCTTAAGGGTTAAGATTACATTTCTTGGCTTCATGCGCTTGCCCGCATGCGCGTCACCGTCTTTGCTTTTGCATGTGCACTACTTTTCTGCACATACAGGTCCATAAATTAGTGGCCTGTGACTCACTTGAGAGTCAGAATTAGCATGTAGACACAGTTCTGCACATTTCTTTCTCCTCTTCTGCTGCTGCAAGCAAACACACAAAAATGTCTGAAGAAATGGGAGAGAGACAAGTAAACTGGTCTGAAATTCCCAGTGAGCTATGGCCAAACATAGGCAAATGTCTAGACACTGACACAGACATTCTCCGCTTTCGCAGTGTCTGCAATTCATGGCGATCCTCTGTCCCTTCCTCTCATCCAAATCCTCCTTCTTTGCGCCTAAATCTTCCTTGTTTCATTCCCACTTCTTCAGTCCTTGCCAATCTTTCCCAGACTAAACTGTATCGCATTGAACCACCTGATGAATACTCTGACAAAGAGCCTTCATCATCTTCTTTGAAAGGTTTGTTAGTTAAAGTCGAAGAGTCTAGTTCTCAAATTATGCGTCTACTGAATCCACTCACTGATAATAAGTTCTTGTACCCAGCTGGCACTTCTCCAAGGTTGTGGAACTTGTTGCAGTTCAGAATTATTGAATTATGCAAATCATATACCCTTCATTATCTAGGAATACCGAGTAGAACCAAAGTAGTTTTCTTCCCAAATTCTCCTTGGACAAATGCAGATGATTCTGTAGTTTGCTGCATTTTTCCAGAAGGAAATCTGGGATTCTTGAGAAATGGAGATGAAGAATGGACAGCTTTAGATGATAGCGATTTGTATTTTGATGATCTGATTGTCTATAAGGGGCGGATTTACGTTGCAGATTCGAGGGGAACAATTTCATGGGTTGATATCTCCTCCTTGAAGTTGATACAGTATACTTCTCCATTGTCCGATTCTGGGAACAAGAAGCATTTGATAGAATCATGTGGACAACTTTATGTCGTTGATAGATATGAATACAGGAGGGAAAATGATGCAGTGGTTGATGAAGATGCTGTGATGGTGGATTTCAAGGTTTATAAGTTGGATCGAGAATGTGGAACTTGGGTTGATGTGAAAAGCTTGGAGGATAGAGTGTTTGTTTTGGGTGGTAACTGTAACTTCTCTGTTTCAGTTAAGGAAGTTTCTGGATTTCAAGAAGATTGCATATATTTCACTGATGGTACGGATGTTCAGATGTACAACTTAAAAGATCATAGTATTGTTGGTGTTAAACCTGATTTGTTCTGGCCTCCCCAATCTTGGCCGTGGGAGTAAGAGCCATAGCGGGATCCACAATAATTGAGCTGAAAATATGGATATGAAATTGTGTGTTCATCATGATTTGCGTGGAAATTGTATTTGATGTTAATTTTGCTGGAATTGTAATTGCTAATCATCATTTATTCTTGATCTTAATTATGTTTTCACTTTGCACTTGCTGATTTGCTTTGAAAAAAAAAATAGTTTTAGATTTTCTGGTTGGATGTTGCATTCATGGCGTAAATATTAAGTCTCAACTGTTTTGTGGAAGAAGAAATAAAAGGAATGAAAGAAAAGGAAAAAGAAGACTGAATCTGCTACGAGTGCAAATAATGCTCCATTTATACAAGGATTTTTAAGAACCAACATGTTTCAGCATTGCCTTTGTAGATTCATGAGCAAAATACTTTTGCCTAAGCAAAACATATGGGTATCCAACAAATGATAATATGTTTGCAGGCTTTGAGATGGAAAGTATTTCGTACCAAACTTGGTTATTCTCATCCATCTCAACCGAAAACCTCTCTTCTCCTGCCTGTTTCCAGAAAGATTAACACATCAAAATTGGTTAGAGTTTGTCCATTTTTATGACAGACTTGGGTGCTACAAACTGCTGATAATAATCAAGGGTAAGAAAAACCCATTGAAACCTATACAATTAAAAAATAAACAAATAAATAAATAAAGGTACTAATTGCACTCAATATTATATACATTTGACTAACTCTGAACAAATATGATTATTTTAAATCACAGTTGAGTAACAAATTGAGAGATAAAATAAGTGAGGCCAGTGTTATTGATGACACTAACCAGTAAGTGACCGTGAAGAGTTCCACTTCCAAAACCAAAGGAGGCCATGCGTTTCCTAGGATTTTTACTTTCATTAACGTATACAACCTGAAGAGGCAACAAGAGCCAGGGGAAGAACTCCTTGATACAAACACAAAACTTCACTTCTTTCTGAATTGGAGTTTTTGGATCAACAAATGCCCAATTCAATCCAAAATGCCTGCAATTAATCAACCATGATCCAAAAGTCTTTTCCTTCAAAGCATCTACTTATATCTTAAAGACAGAAGTGAACATCAACTAACCTCCAACTTCGTAGAGCATTTTTTCCCTTTTCAAAGGTCTCAAGGCCAGAACCTACCAGAACTCTCGCATGATTAAGTAAAAACCCGTCTCTGGAGAATCCCTCATCTTTGAGCGAAGACAAGGATTTCGCAGTGGCTCCTCTATATTTAATATCATAATTGAAAGTACCAGACCTAGTAACAAGCATGAGGGAAAAGTTAAAACAATAGAACATGCTTTCAGATTAATCTAAACTTGCTTATAAAAAGTCTAAATCGTATGTTATTACTTGTTGATGCAAGCCTTTTGGTCTTGTTCAGAGGGTCGATTCCAGCACAACAAAACCATCTCTGTCAGTATTGCAACATAAAATAGGGGATTTAGCAAAATAGACGGATTCAATAATTGAAAAACAGAACAAAAACTAACATAAGAACAAAATCACAAGCAAAAAAAGTTTCTTCTTCTTTGAGAAATCAACCGAGTGTTGATTGGCACTGCGACTGGAAGAACACACTGAATTGAAATTTGGCAAAATGGAAATACAATTGTGTCAGTTAAATTGATTGCGAGGGGAATAATGAAAAGACAATTAAATGGGGGCAAAGCTGAACAATGCTTGCCGAATTCATCAGTTTGTTGAGCAATTAATTGAAATTAAAAAGAACAAAGTGGAAATTATCAGCTCTTACTTTCTGGAGACAAGTTGAAGCTATTGAATTTGATTACTAACAGTTCTCACTTACGCCGACGAGTAGATGACGTTGAGAAAAATCCCCGCAAGAAAGAAACTAGATGACCGTATGAAGGAAAAATCCACAGCAACGACAACGGCAGGCGAACAGGTGTTCACTGATCGGTCGTATGTTCATTTTCTTTTTTTTTCTTTTTTTTTTGGTTATTAGAATTTTGGGTCATGCGGTCGTGGAATCCAAGACTTGTGATACGTGGAGCCTTGATCTCCGAGAGCTTGTTGATCTGATAAAATGGGCTTTCTTATCTAGGATTGAAAGAACCTCTGATAAAATGGGCTTCTTGATCTGCTCCTACTATTGGGCTGTGTGGCCTTAGAAGTATGATTATGGAGCACCTTTCTTTTTTTTGGCGAAAAAATTATACTAGTATTATTTATTACAATTTATTACAATAAGATATCATATGTCCATTTTATTTCATTTGAGTACACTTGCATATGAAAACTTATCACAATACCCAAAAGATAAAACGACACATTTATAGTGCGTCTTGAGAACATCAAAAGTACTGAAATAAAAATCTCTTTTATCATATAGTAAAATTAAAAAATTTTAAATTTTATAAAAATAAAAAAATAAAAGACTAAAAATTTATAATAATTAAAATTATAGAATTTTTTATTTTATAAAAATTAAATTAGTATAAAATTTTAATTATAAATAAAATTAGTAAAAATTCAATTTTTAATGATTAAAATAAATTTTTAATTAAGATAAGAATAAAAATAAATAAAAATTTAGAAATATGGAACTTTACATAAAATTATAGGATAGTTTCCTTTTCTTATCCTTTTTTTTTTAAATAATTATCTTGAATAAATTACTATTTAGAGATCAAATAATAATATGTTACTATTTGGATAGTAATATGTTATTATCTTAAGAATAAGTAGTAACATACTTTTCTTTAGTAATTTGATTGTTGATGAAACTTAATTTATCCATTTATTTTAAATTTTTTATCGATATTATTGCTTAAAGACTGAATAATAATATCCTCTTTTTTAACAGTTTGATTATTAATGAGACTTGATTTATCTATTTATTTTAAATTTTTTATCGATATTATTGTTTAGAAATGAAACAATAACATTTTATTGTTTGGAGGCTAATAACATGTTATTGTTTGGAGGCTAATAACATGTTATTATTTAGAAGCCAAATGTTAACATACTATTATTTAACAATTTGATCATTAATTAGATTTGATTTATTTATTTTGAATTTTGGGTTAATGTTATTGATGTTAATATTTATAGATGGAATAGTAACATAATCTTTTTTATCAATTTAGTTATTAATGAAATTTAATTTATTCATTTATTTTAAATTTTTTGTTGGTGTTACTATTTTAAAGTCAAACAATAGTATGTTACTATCTCAAGACTAAATAGTAATATGTTGTTATTTGACAATTTAATTTTTAATGAGACTTGATTTATCTAATTATTTAGTATTTTAGTCAATGTTACTATTTAGATAATTTAGTTTTTAATGAGACTTAATTTATCCAATTATTTGGTATTTTAGTTGATGTTACTGTTTGGATAATTTAATTTTTAATAAGACTTAATTTATCTATTTATTTGATATTTTAGTCGATGTTATTGTTTGGAGATCAAATAATACAATTTAATTATTAATGAAATTTCACTTGTCTATTTATTTTATATTTTTAGTTGATAATACTGTTTAGAGATGAAACAATAACATGTTACTGTCTAGAGACCAAACAATAACATATTATTATTTGATAGTTTAGTTGTTAATGAGACTTGATTTATTCATTTATTTGAGATTTTAATCAATGTTACTGTTTGAAGATCAAACAATAATATGTTGTTATTTGATAGTTTGATTGTTAATGAGATTTAATTTATCTATTTATTTTGAATTTTTTATCGATATTACTATTTAGAGATGAAATAGAAACATGTTATTGTTTAGAGACTAAATAGGAATATGATGTTATTTGGTAGCTTGATTGCTAATGAGACTTAATTTATTCATTTATTTGAAGTTTTTAATCGATGTTATAATCTAGAAATAAAATAATAATATGCTCTTCTTTAACAATTTGATTCTCAATGAAATTTAATTTATCTATTTATTTTAATTTTTTAGTTAATATTATTATTTGTAGATAAAATAGTAATATGTTATTGTTAGTGTAAAGAGACTAAACAATAACATACTATTATTTAGTATCTTGATTGTTAATAAGACTTGATTTATCCATTTATTTAAAATTTTTCATTGATGTTATTATCTACATACTAACATATTACTATTTAGTTTATAAATAGTAACATGTTATTTTTTAATAATTTTATTATTAAGAAATCTATTATGACACTATTAAATACTAAAAGAATTAAGGAGCAAAGGTTCAATGTGAGAATCAAATAAATTTGAATTAAGAAAAATGAGGTTTAAGTTAGCAAAATGATAATAAAATAAAAAATTTAAAATAAGTCATTGAAAAAGGTCTTTTTTCACCGGTCAGAGTAGGCAAAATGCCAAAGACATTTTACAAGTATGGAGATATCGAAAAGTTACATGAAATCGACATAAAATTTGCCCAAATTAGACAATCAAGCATAAAATTATGGCCATTCAAAATTTTGAGCTTAATTTACATTTTTTTTGTTAGGTAGACCCCACTAAAATTCATTTTTCTTATTTTTTATCAAAAAATCATCGGAAGACAAATAAAAATTAGTGTTCACATGCGAAAATTAGTTAATTAATTATAGAGTTATACTTTTTCGGAATTTCTTATTTACAATGGTATTCTCATGGTTAAAAAAAGGACATTTTGAAAATATAATAGTAATAATTATTATAAAATCGATACCTATTTGAAATAAATACTAGCATTAGCACCTATTTGAAAAGAAGTTCAAGAAATGACACTATAACATAATTTACAATTCTTTTTTCTCTTTAAAATTTCAAGTTTTTTTTGGAAACATAATGATAATCAGACTTTATTTTCCATCAAATATATTCCAATTTCCAGCAAATTTTCTTACTCTTGTCTAGAGAAAATGAAGAATAAATTTCCATTAGATATAGAAATATAAGGTTGTTAACCAAGATCTTTTATTTTGATATATATACAACCAAAAAATTAGGTAGAACTATCTATCTGTATCTTACTATGACTAAGATTGGTGATATAATAATAATTTATCTGAGTCAAGATCTTTCGATCATTAATCTCTAACTTCTTATTTATCATAGTTGATGGCTTTTGAACCAAGGATTCTTTGGAGTATTGTAGGCAATACAATTAGTGGAATTAGAATTTTGCACCCTACATTCCAAGGCTAATAATAACAATAGGGCATTTTAATATGAGAAATTTTTGTATGCTTCAATCATATTACATGTTTAATGTTCTTAAAATTAAAATTTTATTCCCTCCATTTTTATTTATTTATTACAATTAATCAATTTATCGTATATTAAGAAAGTAGTTTAATTTATTTTTTTTAATAAAATTATTCTTTTTGTATAAAATTCAAGATAGTTGAAAAAAATATAAATATGATTTAATAAATGCAAGTATGTTGATTATATAAAATAATGAAACATTTATTAATGATAAAAAGGGTAAATTTATAAAAAATATTTAAATATATTATTGAAATTCTAAAGTGACAAAAAAAATAATTTTTTTAAAAATACGACAGATAAAAAAATAAAAGGACTAATATATTCAAATTTCATAAATTTATAAATAAATAATAAAGTTAATAATTATTTTAATTATAACAATAATACGTAATACACTTGAAGAACTTCTCTTCTAATATTGTCACAATAATTGGCACACATTTGTATGTTTTCATTACATGGGTTTCCAAAGTTTACCCTCTGTTTGGAACAGGGGTATTTAGGGGTGGGGGGAGGGGGAAGAGAAGGATGGAAATAGGTGTGGAAATCGAATTTTACACCTTTGGATTATAGGTGAAAACCGAAAGGGGTAAACAGAAGTGTAAATTTTAGGTGGGACCCATAGTGAAATATCCCCTCTGAATTAGGGTATTTTTAGAGGTGAAATCTGCATTTCATCCATTTTCCTGACTCTACCCTCCATCGAGTTCACTACTACGTTCTTCCACCTTGTTGTTGCCATTCTGCTCCCTGACCACGTGCAGCGTGCTTCGCGATGGAAAAGCTAAAGCTTGAGTTGCCGACGATCTCCACCATACAGGTATGTGTTGTTACAGTTGCCTTCCCTTCTGAGGTTCCTGGGTGTATGCTTGTTACGATTGTGGAGCTCCTATTGTTCGGTGGAAGAGCAGAGGTTGCACAAGTTTTGGGCATAGGAAAGGCTGTGGAAAAGGTTGTAGGTGGCTGAAAATGGACGATCTACTTAGCTACAGGTGCTGGGAGGCAGGGTGGCGATGGGATTCAATTACTGTCAAAGCTAGTCAGGTCGTATGATCAAGATATGGACCCAAACTCGATTTAACAGAAACCAGACCCGGTTAGGCTTTTTTTTGTAATTTTTTTTAATTTTTTTGTTTATTTTTTTAATGAATTTCTTTCTTTTTCCTTTTATTTAAATGGTGTTCCTTTTCTCAAATTACTCATGTATTAGAATTTTTTGTGAATGCATTTTAGTATAAAAATTAATGCTTAATTAGCATTAGTCTAATTTTAGTATAAGTACTTTTTCAAATGTTGTAACATTTTGATTGAGGGGAATAACCTTTAATTATAAAATTAAGTTTAAAAAATTTTAATTGTGGAAAATAAATCTACAATGGTGTGATTAATCCTATTGGTATACTCATTTTTATTGGAAGTTGAATAATATGCTGAAGGCTGTAAGTAGTTTTGGTCAAAAAATCATAAATAAAAAGTAAATGTAGATGTCAAATTAATAATATTTCATTTTTCTAAAAGATATTTTAAAATTATAGTATAAAGTTTTAAAATTTTATTAAATATTTAAAATTTAAAATTTTAAATATAAATATAGAAATAATAAGTGTAAAACTTGATATAAATTATTTTATCCATATATTATTAAGAACAATTCTAAAGTAAATTTGACTTCATCCTTTAAAAAAAACTTAAAACATTAAAATTATTTTTTACATATAAAATTTATAGTAATTATAAATAAAAAATATGATGAAATAAATGTAGATGGTTTGAAAATGTAGATTAATAAAATATTTATTAATTAAAATAAAAGAAGAAAACATATTTAATATTTTAATAAAAATAGAAAAATAAAAATTTATTACAGTATTATAAATATTTCAATTGATTTTATTGAATAAATATTATTACAAAAATTAATAATATATTATAAGAGTATTATAATAATTTTACTCAATCCCATTTCCACCCCTCCCATTTTCACTCATTCTAAACAAAAATAATAATTTCACTCCTATTTGCACTCTCTCCTATTTTCATCAATTTTAAAAAATTTAGGTAAAATTATTTCCCCCTCCACTTTCTTTCACATCTATTTCTTTTTCCCTTCATTTTCACCTAAACCCAAACAAACCATTAGTCCAAATTATTTTAATGGACCTTGCATCGCACTATATTTTCGTAGCAGGTAGAGTGGTCACGGTTGATAGTTGGCATAATTAATATTATAATATTCATAAATGAGTTACTCACACAATTTTATGTGATTAATAGAGATCCATTACGGGTAAATTAGTGAAGGCACTTGGAGAGGTTTCCAATCCGTTTTTCCCACTCTAAATAAAGATACGTCTCATATTTAGTAAAAAAAAAGTTCGTGAATACCTGGTGTAAACCCAAAATTATTGGTAAATTAGTTGCAATTTTAACTTACCTCTTCATAATATGCATCCTAAGCAATATCCAACTCTGATTGGCTTCTTTAGCGAAAGTGGAATGTAGGAGAAAATTTCATCATATTGAACTATATAACTAAAAATGCATTCTCCATAGTTCAATATTGAACAAGATAACCACATCTCCTCCGACCAAATTAAAAAGAGAATAAATAAATAAATAAAACATCATCTTTCTTCTATTCTTATCCTTCTTTCATCCTTCACACGCTATCTATATACATGCCAGATCCACCATGAGGGCTAAGACAGAATTGGGTAGCCCATCAAGTAATGGCCAGCCCAACACACGTCCAAATGGCCCAATCAAACCAGTGCTGGTAGGTGTAAAAAAAAAAAAAGAACAGAATCGGATGAAGGATTCCATTCTATGAGATGCACCTCATGGAGTAGGTGGACACTGGGGAATCCACTGCGGGTGCACCGTACACCCTAGCATGATCACTCTCCAATCCATAATCCATCATCGGACGGTACTCCAGATCTTCATCGTGATCATACACAAATTCCGGCATCTCAACTTCATTCCTTCTTACATGCTCCCAGAGATAATCAAGCCTGCTCACATACCTCAGCTTCCCGTACAGCCTGTCACACAGAAACAAAGCCCCAGCTCAAGTTAGCAAATTTTACTTTATTCGTTAATAATTAAGTTGCGCCAATACCGACCAATCAACGAAATTCTTTTAAATAATCTTGAGAAAATCCTTACCCTCCGCTGAAAAGAAAGCGACCGAAGGTGGCGAGAAAAAGTCTCGCCTGAAGACCGGGATGTATGAAATAGACGGCCTCCAGATTCGGCTTCACGTTCATCGGAATCGCGTCGTAGATGGATCGTAAAGCTGATATTCCCGGAAAATTCTCAGCCCTCTGGACGCCGGTATGCACGTATAGCACAGAAAACGGCTTTTTCCCTAGCTTCGGAAAGATTCTACCCTCCAGAAACCTTCTCAGAACGTCAACGCTGACGAGCCGGGCTATTATTATCATCAACGAATCAAATCAATCAGAGAGAACGATAAAAGAAAAAAAAATAAAAATCAATCGAGGGAGAGAAAGAGATTGAAATGGTTACCAGGAAAAAATTTCCCGATAATGCGAAGGATTTTGCGGCCATGCTTGTCTCGGCCTTTGATCTTGAAGACCTCTAATTTCTCGAGTAATTCTTCTTGTCCAGCTTCGGAGATGCTAGAACTCATCTCTGTTGTCTTTTCTTGATTGTTGAAAAATCTGCTTGCCATAGCAGAGAGGGAGTTGAAGGCTTGAAGCTAAAAGGTGATGGAGATCTGGGGGCGTTTGGTCGTGAGGATTATGCAATCCACCGGACGGGATATGCGCGTGAGAGTAGATCGAAGGAGGGGATAGAAGAAGAGAGAGTGATGAATGCGAAACTAAACGCATTAATTCATTTGGAGACAAATGGGGAAATAAAAAGGGAAATGGAAAATAGCGAGAAAATCCGGAGGAAGGGAAGGAATGGCACTTTGGGGAGTTCGTCAAGGATTGCGCGGTCATAGGGAATATTCGAAAGCATCTTCCATTTTTAAAACTGAACTGGACGGCGTTATCAAGGGGCCCACGTGAAATTGGTAGCCAGGTGCGATCTGGGCCGTCGGTTTTAAGGGTGAGGATCAACCAATGAACCGTTAATTATTAATTTCGGTGATGGCTTTATGTAGGGTAAACTACAAATTACCTCCATTCCAGTATTCTTAGAATACAACTCACCTCCGTTTAAAATAATAACAATAAAATATCAGTAGTTAGACTTTAAACCCTTTTTATTATAAAAATTTTGAAATCACCTATTTAAATTATATAAACTTTGAAATTAATATTTGTTGGCAATTTAATTTATTATTTTATTAAATTATATTCTTTATAATTTTTATATTATAATATATTAATTTTTTATAAATAATTTCTATATAATTAGTAGGAGATAAATTATATATATATAATTTTAATTAAATAAAAAATAACTTATGAAATTATATTAAAAAATGATGAAATAAATAAATATACTATAATATCATAATTCTTATTTACAAATAGAGCAATTGAAATATAGTTAAATTTCATGAACTGCCCGTTAACTCCCCAAGTTTTGAAGAATTCAAGTTACAATTTCGACAACCCACAAAAACTTGAGCCATTTTTCACCTTAACTTCTGTGGATGAACCTATAAACAAGCTAAATTGGTATGTACATCTCTTTTATATATTTTTTAATTTTTATATAGACTTAAATATTCAATCTATCCATGTCATGCTCCTCCGAAATTAGAATTTATTTTTATTTTTATTTTTATTTATGTATATGTGTAATTTTATTAATTGTTGCAAATGTGATTAAGGAGGTATTTTAATTGAGAAAATTTGAATTTAATGAAGAAGATAAAAAAAATAAGTTGATTAAATCATTAAGCAAAATTAGATTTGAAAACATATGAGTGGAGGAAATTCAAGAAACAAATTTTCAAAATTTCCCTCAAAACTTACTAAAATTATCAAATTACCAATTAAATTTTAAAAAGCCAACTCTTTTTCCTCCTCTTCCTTTCATCTTTAGGTCTTGTTCAAAATAGCAAGCACAAGCTTAAATCATTAATAAACTATTCTATTCCTAGAGTTAATCTCGATAATAACTAAAAGTTCTAAGTTCTATTATTTATTGTTAAGATTTTTTAGTTTAAGATGAAAAACTAAGGGTTTTGAGGAATTTTTTTATTTAAGCCAAATGAATGTTGTATAGAACAAAGTTTATCCTTTTTTAAACCTCACATTCTTTCCTCTGTACAACTAGTAAGTAGATAATCTACTTATTTTGTTGATTTCTTACTTAATTATTGCCTAGTTAATATTCTTTAAGGACATGTTGATGGATTGATGATTGTGTAATAAAGGAATGTATTTTAGTGTAAATTGTTGTGGGTGATGGATAAATAGGTAGGGATGATGATTCTATGATGAATCTTGGTTTATTTATAGTATATAGGTCGTATAGTGTTAATTCTTACCAAATAAATAGCAAATTATTACCAAATATAGGTCGTATAGTGTATGCGTCTACTGATTTAACTACTTCTACGATTACAAAAAAAAAATAGCAAATTATTAGCAATTTCTAAAAAATTACAAGTTATACCTGAGTATGGCATTAAGAGTTATTCTCTAGATGGCCATGCACGAGTATATACTTGAGTACAACAACCAAAGCAAGCTTTAGATTATTTATACTTGAGTATAAGATATCTAGTGAGCCTTGGGTTACCTATACTAAGTATTACCCTATTATATTTGTCTATTTAATTCTTGTGGTGTTATAAGGCAATATAAGCTCATATAGTGATATTCATTGTGTAGTTTGCTTTTAAATGATGTTGTTTGTAAGTATGATAATGATATCCTATAGGGATTATATTCTTACTTAAGTTATTTTTTATTGGATATTATGAAGGGGTGATTATATAATTAAGATGTAATATTGCATTAGATTCAAGTGTTTTTTTGTAAAGGTTATAAGACAGACCCTGAAGAGATAAAGATGAGGTTTGTAAATAGTATAACATTGACTCAAGAGATACAAGATAGATTTGTCATTTTTTTTTACTTAATAAGTAATGATGCTTTATATTATCATTATTGTTTCATGAATTGAATGTAACATTTGATGTTAATTAAACCATAGAAAGATATAGCTAAAGATTTGGTATGATTACTTGTTTATGGAATAAATAGATTATTTACTTATTGAGTTTTCAACCTACATTTTAGTTATTTCTTTCTTTTCAAATACCTTTGTAAAAGCTCTCATTCCTCTATCAAACAAACAAAAGTGTGACAACTTGTTTATCAAAGCAACTATAGTTGTAAATAAAGAGATTAGTTAATTTTGAGCCTTGTGTATAAATAAATTAAACTTTCATATAAATCTTATTTTGTAAATACTTTTCTACATTTATAAAATAAACATTTCTTAAGTCTTGTGCAATGGTACTAGTTGTAAGATTTAGATTAGGCTTATGGAAACTAACGACAATTTATAAAATAGAATGATTAGTTACTATGGGGCTTTATATACAAATAAATTAAACTCTCATATAAATAATATTTTGTAAATGCTTTTGATATGTTTATAAATAAACATTTCTTAATTCTTGTGCAATGGCACTAGTTGTAGGATTTAGATTAAGCCCATCAAATTATTTGTAACTTGATTGTTAAAGCACTCATAGTTGTAAATAAAATGATTAGTTACTTTTGAACTTTGTGTATAAGTAGATTAAACTTTTATATAAATAATATTTTGTAAATACTTTTAATATATTTATAAAATAAACATTTCCTAAATCTTGTGCAATGATATCCATTGTAGAATTTAGATTAGATTTGTGAAAATTAGTAACAAGCTTTATGTCAATCATGGCCCAATGGGTCGTGGTAATACAAAATCACACTTTATCTTTTTTTACTTTTACTTATGTAATGTTATGTTATGAATAATTCATAATTGATATTTTTGTTTTATAGGCATTTTATGACTTATATTTTATTTATATAATATTTTTTTAAAGTTATATATAGATTTAAAATATATTATAGCTTAAAAAAAGAAAATACACAAGAGGTCCATGTGTTGGCCCATTTACTTATCAATCCACAATGATCGAATTAGGACTTCTAATACAGAGACCTACAAAATATATAGATGAGCCTAATCCAACCTATTAAAGCGTCGATTCATATAGGTGGGGTTACAAGCCAAATTGGCCAATCCATTTGATAGCTCTATTTACAAAGTTCAATAAAAATTGATGTAATTTGATGAAATAATTAATTAAGTTAATAATGAGTATCAATTTTAAGTTTTTGTGAAATTTAAGAAAGTATTTTATATTTTTCATTTAATAATAATAATACATACATAATAAACTTTTTTTTATAATAGTAAGAGTGATTAAATCACTAGACGCATACATGCAATAATTAGGAATTGAATTTTGAATGCAACGGAATGTAAAGCCTTTAAGGAATATCGAGTACCACTTGAGCCAAAGGCTCTCGGCACTAATTTAGCTGTATAAACCCATGATCTGTGGACTTACTCTCTCCTCTGGACTCTAGACTCCTTAACAATAGAAAGTAATATACATAACTCCATATTAAACTTAATGAAACACCAAGATGACGCCAAAATTTAGGTGTTATTATTTAAAATACATTGTTATATTATTCGTTGTATTGAAAATAGGATTAAACTATTTAAATTAAAATGATAATATATAAATTAGTGCCGCGTGATTTATTTGGATGTTTCATTGGATTAGTTAGCCACAACTTACGCATAATCATCATTTAAGATATATTTAGATATATAGATAGTTTATATTAAATTATTTATTTATTCAAGTTTGAGTTGAAACTTGATAATTTTGAAATTTAGAAGCAAATAAACCTATGTCTAAACAAATTTATTTAAATAAAATTGTGTTATGTAGTTTAAAATTTAACACAATCGCTCATAACCTTCATACATATAATATTTTTCAAAGTAGTAATATCTTAATATATATCTAGCATTTTATGTCTTATACTAATATTAATATTTTATTATGAAAAAAGATTATTTTGAAACTTGCCTACAGGCTTGTAGCCATTTTTAATTGAATAATGTGTTTATGACCTGTATGTTCTTAAACATTTCCCATGGCAATTAATTAAAAAAATCCAACGCAAATGGTAATTGCACCCATTGAGGTCAAAGGCTAGAAAATTTATTTTAATTTTTGTGGTTGTAATTTTATTAATTTTATTCTTAATTAAAAATTTATATTAATTTCATTTTTATAACATTAAAAAATTTTAAATGTGAAATCTTTTATATAATAATTCAATTTTCTGTTTTATATACAAAAAATTAAAATTTAAAAATTTTTAATTTTATAAAAATTATATTAATATAAATTTTTAATAAAAAGTAATAAAAATTTAATCTTATAAAAATTAAAATAAAATTTTAATTTGAGGTCAAATAGTCAAATTGCACAAATTTTAAGGCAAATTGTCAAGTTGCACTTTTTGGAAACTCGAGGGTGAGCGGTGAATGGCACGGCAAAAATTATTTGAGGTGGTAATTTGTAATATGTGCTTTTCTTTTTTTATTTTATCCACGGACATTGCATAATTGGCGGTGGCTATCCCAATGTTTTGTCTAGTTGCAATTATGTGATTGGTGTGGATAATACTTGTATATTTCTGCAGGAAAAGTGATGGATTATAAAAAAAACAAAAGGGGGCAGCTTATCTCTCACCTTCAGATTTTGACTTTTTCTTTGTTTTTCTAGAAAAGAACGAGAAATGAAAGAGAAACGATACAGTTGAAGTGGATCGACGGAAAGAGATTAGGACAATGATAAATGAATGTTAATTTTAGCATTTAATTTTGATTGGCGTGGGAACCTTTTTGGCAAAAGCTGCTTCAAATTTTGTTTTACTTTTTCCTTGCATCCACCCATGTTGACTTGACTACTTTATCAACGATCGACAAATTTTATTTATCAAAAAAATTAATAATTATTTTATAAAATGACATTTATAATACATTTAATTTAAAATGATATCTAAAATGAAAAAAAAATCAAATAACGTTCATCTAATTTTATTATAATATCGTGTCATGTTCCATTAGGTCATGATTGGTATAGAATTGATTTTTATTAATTTAAGTTAATCCTAATATTAACATAGTCACATAAATTTAAAAAAAATAATTCATTTTTCAAAAGATATTTACAATAAGTGTTTTTAATGAACTTTGAGTTAATTATACACATGGCCCAAAATCAATATTATTTATATCTATTAATTATCATGATTGTTAAAGCATAACATAGCTTGACAAAGAGAAATTAGTTAAAAAGTGATTCACAAATTCAATAAATAAATAATTTATTTAGTTAATAAATAGGTAGTCGTATAACTTCTTTACTACAACTTGCTTAAAGAAATTTATACTTGGTGGTATAAAATTTTCATAAGACAAAGTATAATTTTAGAACTAGGCAAATATAATAGAGAAAACAATTTAAACCATCTTGTGCCTCTTGAATTATTTTTATGCCTCTTTTAAATATTATTTTTCTCCCTCTAAGGTATACTTATATCCTTTATAATTGGTATTTCAAATTTAATACTAATTCACATTTTAATATATAAATTACCTTCTTTCACAATAACCATTCATAACATAATTTATCTATATTATATTTGAAGATTGAGAACCATCAATAAACTCACAAATATTGTCACTTACAAATCTATCATACATATATACTCCATTCACAAGCATAAACTATAACAAACTATCATAAACTTACTAAATACTAGATATAGAAAAGCATATTCAAGTATGTACTTAAGTATAGTGGTGCAAAAATGAATTTTTGCCATCATACTTGAGTATATACTTACTTATAAGTAAATAAAGGTAACTCTAGATGCCTATACTTCAGTATATACTTGCTTATAAAGATTCAGAGAGCAGCCTATTCTTAAATACTCGAGTATGATTTTTTAGAAATGCATTTTGATGCCATACTCAAGTATATATTAGAGTAGCACTTGCAAATTTTGTAAAGAAGCTTTGAAACACTACTTATTCAGTAATCACTTTATTCCAACTCACACGTTGCAATTAAGCTATGATCCAGTGCAAACTCATCATCTTAACTTATTCCACTATCAACAATAGTAACAAATTTCATCATAACACATTCAGTCAACAATCCATCAACAAATTCTATAAACTATCAGGTTCAACACATAATCATACAAGATCCTTGAGTTAAGTAAATAATTTACCTACAATTTACTTGAATTTGATAAAAGAGGTGGAGATGAAGTTGGTCAATAGTAGAATTTGTCATATTAACAAAAATTCACACAAGATTTCAAAAAATCTTCCTAGAATTCCTAATTTTCATTTCTAAACTTAGTTTTTGAAAAGATTTTCAATGAAAATTGGGGTCTAATAGAAATTTACCTTACTAAAAAAGGAGTAAATGAAAATTCCATAAGTTCCCTAGTTGATTTCTTACTTAAATTGAAGAATTTAAGAAGCAGAAGTTTTCAGAGGGAAGGGAGGATAAGAGTTTGCTGAAATAAATAGAAAGAAATAAGGAGAGTTGGATTTTTAATGCTAACAAGAGCAATTTCATAATATTGGGGGCATCTAAGGGCATTTTGAGAGAACATAAATTCTTTTCGTATATCCTAATTTAAATATAATTTTATGTAGTTATTTAATTAACTTAATTTTTGTCATACTTGTCATAAAATGCTAATTTCCTTGAATAAAATACGACTATAAATACAATCATAACAATTAATGAAATTACATGTGTGTAAAAAATATAAAATAAAATAAATAAAAACATCCTAATTTCTTGGGGATGCAACACATTGTTACAAGAGATTTATTTATAACAACGTTTATAAATTGTAATTTATTGTGAAATAAAATTAAGGTAAAGTTTTTTAAATATTTATAATAAAAAATTTCAACTATATCATGATATATATGTAATTTTTTTATTAATTATTATTAATAATTATAATTTAATTATTAAAATAATTATTAAAGTATTAATTATTTTATTTAAATAAATTAATACATATATTAATTATGATTTAATTAAAGAAATCTATGACAAGCACTCAAAAATTTTTATCTAAATTTTAACATGATAGGATGATGGGATGTGCATTGTACTTTTTCGTTGTAGTTGCATGAGTTTATAAAAAAAAGTTATAATTTTTCTAAATTTGTAGAGTACAATTGTTTTTTATAAAATTTTGTAATATGAACTGTCATCTTTATAATTCAAAATGTTTTATAAAAAATCAAATTAAATTAGAATTAAAATTAAAATGTTTCATAAAAATATTGTAAAACTTTATCAAAAAGCTGCAACAAATCACATCGACCAAAGCAAAACCCGATTCATATGTGTCAATCTCCCAGCATACCAGGGAAAAGGGTAAATCTTAGTTTGTTGGAATTTACTTCCATACGCACTTGAAACAATGTAAATACATACAAGGCTTTTAAGTTTTATGAAAATAAATATAATGCATGTTTTTGGTACAAAAGTAAGTCTTTTAAATCTTTTATTGTAATTTTAATTGATGGAATTATAATACATGCCAATAACATTATATTTATCCACCGCCGGTCACCGTTGAAGTGTTGATTGAAGATGGTTTATATGCAGGAGAATTGAGAAATCATGTTGTTTGGCAGGCAATTTATATTTACAAGTCTGCGAAACTTAAATACATAGCAACAATATTGAGATGGGAATGAACCGCCACATGTTAAGACAATGAAGTCCCACATCGCTGTAAAAGGAAACTATGGGAGCTGCCAGCTAATATAAAATTGGAATCAGAAAATCATCCTCTCCATCTTTGCGCTTGGGGCAATGACGCAGCTAGTGAGGTTCTAACCGAGGCGCGTCTATTGCTGGTTGAAAACTATTTCCAAACCCCCTCTTAGGCCTGGGTTCGGCCCTGGCCTTCGAGAATTTCTGGAAGGGCTCCTTGCGGGGTAAAGCCCTACAACAAAGTTTAAAGCTTATAGAGGGTCATAAAATGGGGCGGTCCAAATTATTTTGAACAAAATGAGATAATCCTAGATCTTTCGAAGGTTTTCCCTGGGTTCTGCTTTTTTCTGGCAAACAGAACGATGTGGTTTTCCGGCCCAGGCTCGGGCGCACGGCATTGAGTGAAGTAAAATTTGAGCGAATACTGGAGGCACTTCGAGAGTCTATATCCAAAGAAAACTGGGCTGATAATTCTGCTTTATCCAAGTGGCCCATATTTTGCACACGGGCTTTCAATATTAAAACAGGTCCATCAGTACTAATCTAGAAGTGGGCCCCAAGTTGATGTAAGGGAATCGTGTATGAGAAGATGACTCGCCCACCGAGGAGCATCGCAGCAGACTTGTGGATGACGATGAACAGTAAGGGAGTGAACGTGTCCTTGGAAAACGGGAAGACTTTGTATGTGGAATTATGAAAGAAAAAAAAATACAATGCAAAAATAATAGCTGATATATTTTCATATCATAAAAATTATTAATTTAATATATAATTAGATATAATATGTAATTAAATTTGATAATATATGAATGTATTATTATATTAATAATATATAATAAAAATTTTCAAAATATTTATATGACATGAAGCGATGGAAATTATACATCAGTTATTTTACATTTTATTTATTTTTATAATAATGAAAGCCACCTGCAACTTAACATATGAAACAATCTTGAATTCGAATATTGAGACATAATAAGGGAAAATTTTTCAAAAATAATATCAGATGCTGTTATTCATTTAACGAATAATTATTTTAATTTTTATCTGATAGATAGAAGATAATTATAATTTTTTAATATTTTTAAATTTGAAAGAATATAATTCTTAACGCAAATAAACAATAAAATTAAAACTCCTCGCCTTATAGAATAAAGGTAACCAAGCAAATTATGACCAAAGGTATTTCTGCCTGCGGAGTTATCCGAACAGCAACTGATGACGCGGCAACCTATCCGTTTTGTTCAAGTGATCTGATTTTATCGGCCGTTTCCTACCCCTTCCCTTCCCTTAAAGCATTTCATATATCTGCATTACACTAATAATCCAAGACACAAAAGCAAGCAAAGAAAACAAAGTACCTAGAAATCAAGGATGAAAGTTATGATGATACGAACTTCTTTTGGTATCTCTGCCGCATCCTCACTTACTCCTCCCCTACTCTGCCCTCCTTCCACTGATCTCTCTCAGTATTTCAGGTCTCTTCTTCTTCTTATTTACCTCTTAATTAATATTAATTGCTTTCATAAATTCAAAGAGGAGTTGTTCTTTGTTGAATGCAGATTCAGGTGCTCTTTGTTAAAGCCAGTTAATTCTCGTCTTCGCATCAATGCTTTGCAACGGAAGTTTCCTAACTTGTAAGAAATTCCATATAATAAAATAGCATTGCTATTTTTACAGGAAACGCAGAATCAGAATTGATTCTTCTTTCTTTTAAATGATACGTTTGAACTTTGAAGCACCGAAGCTGTGAAGGTAAACGCGGAGACAGTTGGAGTTCCGACATCGGTGCCGGTGCGTGTAGCACACGAACTTCTTCTCGCCGGACATCGCTATTTGGATGTCAGGTAGGAATTTAATCAATCAAACTCACTTATTTATGAGTATTGTTATTGATTCTATAAATCCTTCTGCTTTCTCATTATTGCTTGTCTGTGTGTGGTAGGACTGCTGATGAGTTCAACGCCCGCCACGCTCCGGGAGCTATTAACATTCCTTACATGTTCAAAGTTGGCTCAGGTTTAGTTCCTTCTCTATCTTTCTCTGGTTTCAGAATTCAAATAGTATCAATAATTCTTCACTCTGGTAGGTTTTAAAAACAAAAATTATCAAATGATCTGCAGTATACTTTGCTTTAACATCGAAAACAACATAGTCGTTTTGAAGAAAATTATATTTGATTATGCCGAATATAGAAATACAGTTTTTTCTTTTCCCCCTCTCCCCTTTTTTTGAGATCCCGAGTCAGCATACAAGGCTGGCCACGAAATTTTGATTTCAGATACTAAAAGCCAGAGAGAGAGAGGGGAGGGCCGAGAGTGCATATCCTATCCTAATTGTGACGTCAAAAAAAAAAAATTATGGTCCCCGCCAGAGTCTTTTCTAGTCCAAAATACTAATTTTTCACTCAACTGTAATAATATCTCAATTATGTGTTCATTAATGCAGGTATGACAAAGAACCCGGACTTTGTAGCAGAAGTCTCATCACAATTCGGAAAAGAAGATGAAATTATTGTTGTAAGCGATCCAATTTGCCTTTTTGTTAAATGAAGGTGTACTGGTTTTATATGCTCTGGTTTAGTTGATATGTTGAAGCTGTGGTGTGACAGGGGTGTCAGCTTGGTAAAAGGTCTATGATGGCTGCTACTGACTTACTAGCTGCTGTAAGCATTTCTTCCTCAGTAATTCCTTAACTTCACAGTTAGGCAATTGTCATTATTACTGGAGTTCAATTTAAGCATCCTACTTGGTTTGGTTGCTTGTCAAAATCAAGTTTTGTTCTTCCATGTAAATAAATATTCCGTTGACATTTTGGAGAAATCCTTATCTAAATATTATCCATTATATTAACTCAATAGCAAATTTATGCGAGTTAACTGTACTATGATACTATTAGCATGTTTCGATGGCATTGGAAATAATAATTTTATAATTTATAAATATCTAAGTTTATGCATCTTTTAGATCTATTGTGTAGTATATATATTTTGAAATGGTTTGATTTGCTTCAATAATATAAAAAAATTTACTTTTTGAAAAGTAAAAAGAAAATGAATTGTTTGATTGATTATTATCTTAAGAAATAGAAGAAATAAAATTTTTTAAAAAATTTTACTTTTCACAAAGCATGAAAAATTATTTATTCACCTTCCTTCTAAATAAGTTTTACTTTTTATACTATTTATAGATATAATGATAAAATTATTCTTATTCAATTTAATTAATGATAATCAAAATTTAGTAATTTATATTATATTAATATTGAAAAAATTTATTAATTTATTAATTTGTATTATACATATTTCTTCTCTAGGTAAGTTTTACTTTCTATACTATTTATAAATACAATAACAGAATTATTCTTATTTAATTTAATTAATGATAATTAAAATTTATTAATATGTATTATATTAATATTGAGAATATTATAATCATTTTATTAATACTTTCTAGGATATTTAAAATTAAATTAAATTAAATTAAATATCGAAACTTATTTTTTATGTATCAATCAAATAATTTTGAGTACTTTCCAAAGAAGTTCATATAGAAAATTATTTTTTAAAAAGTTTAATTTTTCGAAAAAATTTATTTTCTTGGTGAACTAAATAACTCCTTTGAATATAAAAATTTCTGTATCTATATATATGTAATTTGTGTATGATTAAACTCATGTATTTAAAATTATGTGTGAATGTCAAAAAGTTACTTAATAATTATATGTAACCTGTTATATTCAAAGCTTACGTATGTCAAGTAAATCCAAGAAAATGAATAGAATATAAATCTATGTGAAGTATGCTCTTCATATCTATTTTTCCATCACTTTCTACTTTATTGCATGTCTTCCAAGGGATAATTCTATTAACACGTGTCAATTTAAAATCGTCTCAGTGGAGGACATTATGTACTTAACCTTTTAGGTTTTTCTTTCACTTAGTATCAATACTATACACAAAATGCTAACTTGACATTCAACTCATGTAATGGCGGTCTCAGAATTGAAACTCCTTGAATGAGTTTGCACTCTGTACCTTCTTCTGTAGCCAAATAATCCTAGGACTTGAATTGAATGGATAGGTTCTCTGGACTCACCAACAAGCTGAATGCTAATACACATTTTGAGTGGTGCATCCTGCACACAACTAGCACACACCTAGATTCTAGATTCCACATTATTGGGAGGATGGTATTTAAGTGTGAGTTGATTGCGAATGAATTAATTGTTTGATCAGGTTTTCTCTACATAATTTCTAGTGTCATTTTAACCTTTTCATGGGCACATGGGTGTTTTCTAATATTGCAAATACTTCTGTTCGAAGATTGCTTATTGTTGATTCTGCAGGGATTTACTGGAATTACAGACATAGCTGGTGGTTATGCTGCTTGGACCCAAAATGGACTTCCAACTGAGCAGTGAAGTGGAACTTAACGCTGTACATAGAATAAGTTCTTGGTGTGGTCCCGAGACAGAAATTACATATGAAGTACTCTGCGGCAGTAAAATTTGAGATTTCGATAGAAAAAATTGTTGGAAAAGTACATAGAAAAGAAAAGAGGAAAAAAAAAAGTGAGAGAGAGAGTAGATGCTTATTATGTAGATATCAACATCTAAGTGAAGTTTCTTTGTCAACTTTGCAAAGAAACTCTCGCTACTTTCCATGTCTTGTAAATTGTTACAAGGGTTAATAAGAAGTCTTTTGTCTATCTAATTTGTAACTATAATTTTATAGTCTGTTGGATAGACTGCATTTTGAATTTAAAATTATTTTTGTTAGATCCTTATAGTTAACTAATGTTAAATTACATATTGTTTTTGAGATGGTAATTTGTAGGAGAGAGGAATGGAAGTAGCCTTATTTCTGTCAACAAAGAAGTAAATGCTAGTTCGTAAATTAAACTATCACATAGGGTTTCATTACTTTAATTTGACATTAATTAATGTTGAGAAAGCTACAAATAATCTATCAAGATATGCAAAATGGAATTATTCGAATTGAATATAAATCCAGCTAAAGCCACAGGGAAAAAAAAAACTTCACCATTCTCAATAATAACAAAGAGGCTACGTTGATGGACAATTACTAAGCTACCCATGGCAATATATCAGATTTGGATCGTTTATTTTTCATATAAAAAGGATAAAGATATAGACACAGTTTTTATTTTGGAGATTTAGTATCCTTTTACTGAACCTATCATTTCAATATCAAAATGATTTTTATTTCAAATTCTCTCTTAAAATCACTCCCTCCTAATTCATATGTATTGGCCGAAAAAGAAAATGGAACATCTCATTTTGTTCGGCCAGTCTTCAAAGCTGAAGCAGCATCTGAATTCTTAAACCTCGTTTGTTTCACTAGAGTGTATGTATGACCTTAGCAAGTATCAGTTAGATCACTCAATTATTGAGCGAAAAAAAACCCCTTGACGGTTATATTATCCACAGCCAGTAAATGAAATTGCTGATAGTGACAGTATATTTTATTCCTTCTTCTGAGTTGGTTGATTCATCCCGCCACGTTTCTCCTTCCGAAGTCTGACAAATTAGGCAATGAAGAAAAATCTGCCTTTCCTTTCTCTAACATACATGTTGGCCACAACTCTTCCCTTTACGCGACTTCCTACCAAAGCTTTTCAAAGCAGGAAGTATTAAATCCGTCATATGTGCGAGTGACGAATAAAACAATGAGATGGGTCTATCACAAAAATGGTTAAAGTTGGTTCGTAGGAAGTTCATCGGATCATCCAACAGAGATAGAATTCTACGTCGTACGATTTATAGCACAAGTACGTCGCATCAAAATGAAGAAGCCGTACTCAGAAATGAAACAGCCACATTTCAAGATATTGATTTATCAATACCGACATTCTCGGCCCAAATCCTCACCAAGGAAGACATTGCAGCGACCAGGATCCAAGCTTATTTCAGGGGTCACCTTGTATGTTAATCAATTATGATTGCAGCCATTCTCATTAGCTACAGATTAATTATTGATGATTTGTTTGAGTACAAACAGAAAGTTTTCCTTCTCCTCTTCCCTCATTTCCTATTCTTTCAAACAGACCACGGATGTTATTTAAATAAGAACTTTGATGAGTGAATTTTACACTAATTCAGTCTATTCGCAATCCTTGCTCACTTATATACATGTGAAGATCTAAATTAGATTTTGCTTTTCCATTGGCTTCACCTGTTACATGTTAATCAGGCAAGAAGAGCACATAGGGCTCTTAGAAGTCTGGTGAAGCTTCAAGCATTGGTTCGAGGGGTGCGCGTAAGGAGACAGTCACGTATAGCTCTGCAATGCATGCACGCTCTTGTCCGCTTGCAAGTCAGGGTTCGCGTAAGGCAGCTCCTTAGCAATGATAATGATAACAGATATATAATGACCTAAACACGGTCTTGGAGGTTGAAGATTCCCATTTGTGATCTTGATACAAGATGTCTAGAGTCGAGGCCGGTAAAAAGGTTACGACATAGGTTCCAATTGTGGACAATTTATGATGTTTGCAAGAATTGCTGATCTTGGGCATGATCATGGTGTTATTTTGCAAGTTGCTTCGTTGAATATCTGTAACTATATCCCTAGCGTTTAAAATGATGAATGGCATAATGATTCCTACTTGAAGAAAATGAACTAATGATTTAATGTTAATTAACATTGGGCGATCTAACACCTAGTCCAAAAACAGAGAAAAGTCCTACACTTTAAAGATATAAATTTTCATGCTTTTCCAGCATACATAAATAAATATGCCTTAACTTTCTGTGTTTGATAACCCGGTGACTTCTAGGGTACTCATATAGGTTTGGAAGCCATAGTAAACTGGCCAAATGAAAGCAATTGGATGGCTACATAGGCAATCCTAATCATTTGTATGTAATCCAATGTCTTTTATTTAGCCAGTCCAAACCCATATGTGTACCATAAAAATGGCCTTGATAACTTCACTCTTTCTTTGAAATTATAGAAAAACTAAAAATTCAATTCATTTCCAATTTGATTCATGAATACTTTCCATTTTTTTTCTTTGGTTCCAAACAAGGGGTTATATCTTGGCGTCTCATCCATCTAATAACCATTTGCAGGCAGCTAAGAAACAATTGGGTGCAGGAATTAGACAGGAAGAGAGGAACAACATAATTAAGACGAGTACTACGGAAACAGAGGTACGGTACAACAACGAACTTCTCGAAAATAGGAACATGGCTTTGCTTTGAATTCATTTTTTTTTTTTTAATATCAAACTACTGCACAGGATAGAAGTTCTAAACTGTAATAAATCGTGGTTAGCAACATGGCAAATATCAGTGATGAGCTCGTCTAAGTGACGATAGAAAACCGTGAGATTTGTGTCCGTCTTCTTTTTCATCAACAACCTGTTTAAAACATGAATTTAGAGATGAGTGGTGCCTTGTGGCATTTATCCTTCTCACAAAATAAGACTCTAGTGAGGCTCACTTATTTGCGAGAAGAATTTTCCTTTGAAAGTGCCTAATGGGTTCAATCTATAGTTTCTTCTTAATTAGATTAAATATATAAGTTACCTCTTTTGACAACTTCTGAAGAATTTCTATTATTTGAGAGAAATCCGGTCTCTCTGATGGATTTTGTTGCCAGCAGTGCTGTAGCAGTTCAGCAAGACGTGGGTGCGTATGCTTAGGGATTGTAGGTCGTAGACCCTAAAAGCAATGATAGCAAAAAAAATTATGAAGCAAATAAAAGAAAATTGTTTATGCTAGATAAATAAGGAAAACATATCAACCTTCTGCACCACGCCTACTGCTGCTTGTAATGGAGTCAAGTAAGAATATGGCAGCTGATCATAAAATACAGCAAACATTAGATTATAGAAACCCATAGAAGTTAACAAGCTAACTGTACTTAAGTGAAAGAGCATACTTCTCCTGTTAGAAGCTCCCAAAGAACTACTCCGAAACTAAAAACATCTGCCTTTTGATCATATGGTTTGTGTTCAATGACCTTCAAGTAGAAAGAGCATGTCACATGTTAACATCTGAGTTCAAAATCAAATCAGAAAATTAGAGAAAAATTACAAAACAATAAAGTTATCAAATGGATAAAATGCTAATATAAATTGGACGAAAACAACTAGAGCATTAACAGTGTGGCTGACAGAGATAAAAACGGGAAGGAAGGAGAGGCGCGAAGATGTGATGTCAAAAGCCTTATTTTACTATGTTTCTGTCCAATTTCTCAAGTTTTCTCCCAACCCCCTACTTGCAGAGAATCAGTATTTCAGTCCTCAATTTTCACTCCCAATTAAGCACTGGCTCTTATTTAGCAAACCCAATCGGAGGGGGGGGGGTCTTGTATGCAGATTTACAATTAATTGCCATTTACAATAATTGGATTTCTACTTTCTCATCCTTCCCCCATCACCATCGCTGCTGTTGCAACTTGCAACCACTACAGCTTCTGTCCCTCACTACCAATGATTATTTCTAGAACATGTCAAGGATTTCATTAACCAAGAAGCTTCTACATTTGTAACATGGACAAATAACGATATGTTCATATTGTATATAAAGTCAAGCGATCATGACAGAAACACAATGCAAGATAATCCAAACCTCTGGAGCCATCCAGCGATACGTTCCAGTTTCAGCTGTCATCACTCCAGATTGATTCTGCACTCTGGCAACTCCAAAATCAGCAACTTTTACTACCTGTTGAAGAAAATCCAATTTTAATACGTAAGAGATGAACATGTTTGAGATACTTCACTTATTTTTTTCTTTAAAAAAATAAGCTTGAAAAAATAGTCGTCTCATTTCCGACTTTGAACAAAGGTTGATATTTAATTTGTCATAATATTGAGATTCCGTCATTCCACAATGATCACTCTTAGACTTGTCTAAACAGAAAACAAACTCAGATAGACTCTAGCAATTCACAATGCTTACAGTTCTGTTTCATCAATCAATACATTTGAGGATGTGCACACTGACACAACACTAATAACCCTCCAGATCCAAAACAAGGGACCTAATGTGCATTTTAATGGTTAGGGAGGCAGGCATGACAAATTAGGAATCAAGAGCACGGAAGGGTCCCATGGAGAAAAAGAAACAGATCAATAATACTCTTTGTTACATGTACCAAAAACTCTAGACAAGGCATATATAGAAGATAGAACTGGCAAGATAAGATCAATATGATCCACAAATTGACAAGTCCAATGCAGTCATTACAAATTACAGAGAGTAAGACAGCACCATAGTACACTGAAAATGAAACAGAAAATATCAATGTGCATGTTCATGGAATCCTCTTACTTCATTTTCATCCATCAGAAGATTGGCAGTCTTGAGGTCCCTGTGAATTATATTATTTTGGTGCAAATAGTTCATTCCCTTGGAAACATCAATCGCTACTTTTAGTAAAGATGGAAGCTTAAACACACCCCTTTGTTTGTGCAGAAAGTCATATACGCTTCCTCTAGACATAAATTCTGACAAGGCATAAACATGAACACATAAGGATCACAGTTGAATTATCAATTGACTAAATAGGGTAGCCAAATCATAATAGAATTAACACTACATTACATAATATTGTCATCTGTGAAAAAAAACAAAGATATTCTGCAAAATTCTAAAAAGAGTTTACCAATCAGTGTGAAAAAACAACTACTAGAGATTTCTATCAGAATATACTATCAATATAAAATATAAAAATATGGCATTACAGGTTCTCAGGTCTCTCTCCTATTTGGCATTACCAGTAACAATGCACAGATTTGGTTGTTGAGTACAAGCACCAATGAATTGCACAACATTCTTGTGCCGAATCTTCCTGCAATCCAAGATAAATCATGATAAGTTAAAGAAGAACCATCAATGGGGCTTATAAGAATGCGTATCAGTGAAACAACTGACTAGCACAAGAACAATAAGTCATGACTAATAAATATGTCAGAGTTGGAAATATTGAGATATTCTCAGAAAATTTTCAGAAGCACTCAATTTTTTAGATATCCAAGTGGCAATTGTTCATACTGATGAAGGCTGATAATTTTCTTCATGCACAGTAGTGATTGTAATTAATTTCAAGTTCACAAATCTTTGATCAGCAGATTTTAACAGTGTGCCAGATACAACTTTCAATTATATGACTGAAATATATGGACTTTTAGAATTTAACAATTTACATTTTTTCTCCCAAACTCTCTTACCAACTAGACCTTTAAGATAATCGGGGAGCAATCTCAGTTGTAGGATCAAACCTAATACCTTTTGTTTCTAAATGGAGCTTGCCTACCAAATGAGCTGCCGGTCAAGGGGAAGAATTAATAGTTATAAACCAGCATCAAATTTTTCTATTTCATTCCTGGATTATCAGCTAATTATAAGGTATACAAGTGAGGACCACATTATCACTTAATACAATAACAGATAGACTGAACATTTATAATAAAAAGGGAAAATTAGTGCACAGCCTACATTGATGAAACCATTACCTTTTGATTACACCATATAAAAAAGAATAGACAAAAGAAAGAAAGGTATTTTTTTTGGGGGGGGAGGGGGGGTAGGGGATGTAATGGGACATTGTAGCTCTTGTAATCACATTCAGATATGTCAACAAACCTCATTATATAAACTTCCTGGGCAAATTCCCTTAACATATCCGTATTTACATGCTCAGGCTTGAGAACTTTGATTGCCACATCTTGACTACAATATGTACCTCTGTACCTGAGAAATTTAAAGGATGGATAAGGAAGAAAGATAAGCCAGAAGCTATGTACAGTTTTAACAGGTTTTAAATAAAACTTACAGGTCACCAAATGATCCAGAGCCAATTTTGAGTCCAAAATGTAGCTGATTGTTATCAATTTCCCAGACATCAGTTCCATCAGATGGTATTTCTATGCAATGATGGCATGATTCTAGCTTTGCCTGGGAATTTTCCCTTGTAGCAGGAAACATGGAATGTTTTGACAGATGTTGCTCCTGCTGAGTAAATAAGACATACCATACATCAGTTGGCACTTTTGGAGAGAACTGTAACCTTGGCAGTGCTAGTATGTAACAAAATCATGCACCTCAACAGGAATAGCATACTCAAGTATCCTGAAGGCTAGCATCATTTTAGAACAACAGCATTTTATGTTTTGACAATCCTATTTGCATGTAAGCATAACTGTAGAACTGGACAGTGGAAAATATTGATTTGGTGTATGAAATTCTTGGTTATAGCAAATACTAATAATAAAATTTTCTTGTCAGATAAAATGGTGATAAAGAAACCTGTTATCCTTACCAAAGACCTGAGGAATAATACCTCCATCAATATGAAACTTTGGAAAAATTTAACAAGGCATTGTAAGGCCACTGCTTTAGAAGCTACATTGATGTGTGCTTCCAACTAATGCAAAAAAATAATTTTATTAAGAATAAAGCAGATATTGGCTTCGCTCCATTGTATTGCAAATCAATAGCCCAAATCAGTACTAGGCAAGTATATCCTATGATTCTAATTACAGTTATCTTAATCATAGCCCCCATCAATATTAGGCATTTAATTACTGTTAGATGCTTCCAACATTATTCACAAAAGGGTAATTGCAAGATATTTAAGACATCAGTCCAGAAAACCAGGAATTTCCAATCTTGAAGTGATTAATGTGGATGGCTTTACCTTAAACTTTATAATTTCCTTTTCCAACACATGTTTCAGCTCTTCGGTTTCCTAATGTTTCAAAACCAAAAATGTCATGCACATCAACAACACTGAAGATAAAAGAGAAATTGATCTTAGCAATGAGAGGAAAAAAAAAAAAAGAGACAACAAATGCAAGATGTTATGGATGCAAAATTTGATTCATATGCAAAGGAAACAACTACAAATAGAGGACCAAATTTTTGCTGAAAAGGACAATTAAATGTACTACATGACAATGTTAATAACTAAACGGAATGGAAAAAGATTTCAGAGTCAAGCAGATATACGGACCAACTAATCCTCTTGTCGAAAGAAATAAAGCTCATCAGGATTTCCAAACATAAATAATTCACTTACATATGTTAGGGTATATAGTCTTGGACAAGGAGCTATTTTTGTCAAATTTCCATATGATATTAATTGTTTTAACAGTTTAGTTAGTTTGCTGAGATCAATTAGCTAACTGCGAATATTATCAATGCTTGTATACAAATTCCCTACAAGCAAATGAAACAGAATTTCAAATAGGAAGTCCCAAATTTAGTTAGAGATAAAAGAATAAATCATTAAAGTGATATAGATCAATTTTCATTTGTTCTTGCTGGTTCAAATCAAGCATACATGGAACAATTAAAAAGCTAATAAATCCTGGAAAATACAAAAGATGATATAACAAATAAATAATTCTTTAAAACAAATTACTATTCACAAGAGTACAAAGTGTATATGTCAAGAATATTAAAAGAAAATACCAGAGAATGACCTTGACAATAAACAAATATGGGAAAATTCTAGAAATTGCAAAATCTTTGCTACAATCAGCAAATTTGAGTTGCTTAAGTTTGATAACCATGGAGGTCAGCCATATAAAACACATTAATAAGCACATCAACATGCAAAACACATACTAGAGACATTTTCATTTTCATTTTTTTTTTTTTTTGGTATGAAACAATTTGGATATGGGTTTGATATGAGCCCAAAAGCACAAATTTGGCTGCAAAACATGCATGGCAAAGCCATAATTTTCTTCTGAAGTGAATATCTTTTTCTTCTACCAGTTGCAGAATACGCAGAACCTCTGACATCTACTTTTATTAATGTTTTGGGCCTCAAATCTGGCAGGGAAAGTCATACTTTTGGTTAGCTATTGGAGGGACTTCAGCCAGAGGTGTCCTTTGTGAGCCAATTTCAGGTCTTCTCTTTTTACATTTTCTTGACTGATGATTACAGTTTGGAGAGACTTGTTAACCATTAATTTTGGGATGAACATATCTTGTATAATTAGGTTCCTTTTTTTTTCCCTTCAATATCTTAAAAAGACAACCTACCCATCTCCTAAACTTTCCAAAACTCCCTTTGTTCACATGCCCATATTCATGCAATGAAGACTGTTAGAAACTTAGAAAAGCCCCAGAGACTGCAGAAGCAATCTACACTACCCACAGGAATGAAAAGGAAAGCATGCTATTAAGAGATGAGAAAGATCAGAAGATTTTGTGTCTTTTACATGAGGAACATAGCCATGTTCATCTACAACAAGATGTTGATGACACACAATAATAAACTCTTGCTATTCCTTAAGGACTAAAGTGTCGGGATCATGTCCTATTTCCTTAATGATTTTCATCCTACCTCATTTTGCCAGCCTTCAACAACAAAGACATCCAGAGAATACCCATCGCTGGTGGAAAATGCATGAGCTTCTTGAATGTTAAGTCCAATCTCCCCAACTAATGCAGTTAACTGGAATGTAAATTAATAGGATTATAAGTAAAAGGATAGAGGGCGTGAGAAAAGTCCTAAAATGTAAAATATAACAGTACTATCTCATTTCAGTTACTCCACACACCTTCTAAGGTTGAATGAACCAACTGGAGTTTATATCATAAATAAGACAGTATACTCTCACTGATCAAAGTTTATGAAGTCTTCTAAAAAATTATTAGATACAGAAAGGCAGAAAATTTAAGAGGTAAACATAATTCAATATAATCCCCAATTTCATAGAAGGAAAAACTGAAACAGAATAAAAGAAAGTCTCGTTCACTCCCTTTCCATAGTAGACAATAAAGCATGTTCAGAGTTCAGGTTATGAATTCTGAACATTTTTAAAAGATAATAGCATTATGATTTTCAACATCCCATCATTTTTTCATTATGCATACTTTTATAATATGGTCTTCTTGTGTGAAATATGAATGGACCTAATAAATAAGAGATAACAGTAACATCTTTCAAGGGAAATAGCTAGTTTTACAATGTCTGTGTCCAGTAGCATTTGTAGAAAGAGCATGAAACATAACCAATACAAAAGCCACAACATGGAAAATCCCTTTCTTTCATAAAGATTGCAACAGAAGCAGCTAGAAGAACTCAAACTGAACCCATTGCCTAAAAAGGCAAAATCATGTTTGAGACTTGGGAGGCAATAGAATCATCCAGTGATGAATACAATAGATAAGAAATAGACAATTCATATTATTGATGATAATATGATCCAATAACATTTAAAACCATCATTCAAATGGAAAGGGAAACAAATTAACACCTGACTGAGGACTTTCGGCTTGTCAATTGTTGAAAAGGTGATCTCATGCATTGGCCTAAGCATACAGAATTAATTCTGGTTAGAAACTTATGTAGCAAAGAGAGTACATCAATCATTTGCTATGATCAAATTACAATAAATTTGGAGGAAAATAATTTCAGGTTTCAGCTGAAACTATGGTGCAATAATTAGCCAAGAGAAAGAAAAAGCCTACATTACATGAAGTATTTACATCCACAACCTTGGCAGGTCACAACAAAACTTAAAACTGAAAAAGGGAAAAAAAAATGAATAGCTTAAGTGTTGTCTTGTCAATCTATGTTCTACATAATCTTTTACTAATCTAGAAATCCGTTTATGATTAAATGTTCATAAAAAGAAGAAAAATATAATAATGAATTTCCCTTCCTCTATTTCTCAACCTCTATATGAAGTCATGATACGTAGAAGGCATTCTCTAGGAATACCAACTTAAGCACCTAATAACAAGAAGAGACTAAAGATGCAAGACTTCAACAAACTCTTTGCTAGAGGAATTCTAGTCCAAAGGGAAAGAATTAACTGGAAGTCTTACCTGTAAAAATATGGCATCACCCCCATAGCACTATCCCCATCTTCAACATTATTTTTGTTTGATTGAAGTGCAAGAACTTCAAGATTGGATGATGAACCAAAAGTAGGTGGTGGATGAACTCTTTTTCCCAGAAGAAGGATGAAAAAGAGAAAATAGAATTATCATTGGGCAATAACTAGGAAAATAAGAGTGAATGTCATGTTGTTTGCTTATTGAGTAATGGTAAGGATAGATAGTACAATCACTGTAACATTGAGCGATACCCGTGCTTAAAAGTATAGTTAAAAGAGCTCTGTGCATCTTCTTTCACCGAAGGATCTAACTGCATGTGATCAACAGAATTTGTGCTACCAAAAGGATATACCTGCGATAACAATAATAATGACAAAATCATTTTGCATTGCCATCCTCCAGGCTTATCTCAAGTGCTTCTAAAGATCTTATAACTCCGGTATTGCAAATTGTATGCTCGGTAAAAAAGTGGTAACAGTCAATGCTATTTCACTACAAGGTAGTTCTCTAGACTTTTTACACCCGGAAGACAACTAAATTTACACGTCAATACCTGTACTAATCGAACTTCAAATGCAGGTCGATTAACAGGGTCCTCTGCTAACTTAAGTAATCTCTTATGAATAAGCACATCTTCTGCCCTCTCGACATTCACGTCCAACGCGTACCTGTGCAGTAGCAATCAAGTTGACCAAACAGGAAGGTCGGAGAGAGATCCCTCTGACAATTCCACTTAAAAAAGTAAAATAAAACAAGAAAAAAATCACTAAGCCGTTTTCCTTCTGTTCTTTTCAAGTAATTAAGCATAACACAGAGAAGAAACCCAAAAGCAGGAGAAATACAGATTGCTAGTTCATAAATTTCTGGTAAATCATTTGAAAAACTGATCCTATAGTAAAATTACGAAAGAGGAACGAAAATAGAACTTTCGATTTAGAAATGAAGGAAAAATTATGGTTAAACCCAGATTACCTTGCGGGAAGACGATTGAAATGAAGCCATAGCTGATCATCAAAACCTGGAACATCGGCTTCCTCACAATCAGCTTCCTGAATTCGACGTAGAACCTCATTATACACCTCCAATTTCTGCCTTTGTTGACGAGGATAAGCTTGCTGCGACTGCACAGCTCTGCTTCCACAGCTTTCAACGTCTTCCTCAATCACCATTAGAGCAAAAGCATACGCAAATCAGAAACTCACACCCTCCGGATCAACTCACACTTACAGTACTCTGAACTCTGGAATTTCAGCTTCATGAAGAACCGCACATGGTTTTTGGGGATTGGAGATGAAGAAAGCCGGAGAGGAGAGAGAGTAAGAGAGAGGAAGCCAGATTCAGTTGACGCTCTTTTTCTGCTTTTCGTCCTCTCTCTTTCCAGCTGCTAATAAGTGTTTCGGTGTAGTGTGTTTTTGTTTCGAGCTGTCCACGTCAGCGCAGGGCCCACAATGTGGGAAACTGATCATTTTGTTGATTGGATAAAATAATAAATAAGTGATAAAATTGATTTGGGAAAATGATAAAGATTATTTGGTTTTTTGGTCGGAGAATAAATAAAGAGTAAATATAAAAGAAAAAATAATGGGCCCACGGGGCTTTATTTAAGGTTTATACGTCAATATGGGCCTATCACTTCTCATCCTTATCCTCCACTTGAAAATTTTGGGCCTACCACTGCGGGGAAGCTTCTATTCTTTAGCACAGCGACGGGGGTTTTGAGGTTTTACCGTCATTTCACTGGTACAGAAATTGTGGAAAAATAAAAATTTGAGAAATTATTATATTAAGACTTGACTTTAGATGTTACCTCTCTATGGATGCTTTTACTGATTTTTTAAATAAAGATATAAATTTTGAGTATATACTATGTATACTATATACCCTTTTTTTTTCAAGGGGACAAATCAAACAACTAAATAATAAAAGCCTGATTAATATATCTTATCTAACCAGGATAATAGACTAATAATTTATTAGACGCTAGGAGATTGATAACGTCCATTACTGGACTACAAAAAATAGAAAGAGCAGGTTGGTCATCCCATGCTTTCCTTGCCAAACAATTTGCAACTCGATTAGCTTTCTTGAAGATGTATTCAACTAATGTGTGAGGGATTATGCAAGAGCATCCTACATTCAGCCATTAAGCTATTATATATAATATTATTACTATTATCAACAAGAAGCATATTAACAAGAAGTTGGGCATCAAGCTAAATATGCAGATGAGTAATTTGTAACTGCATAACTATCTTAAATCCTTCGTAAAGAGCATAAATCTCAACTAAAACATTTGTTGAATAACCAAGACCCTTATAAAAACATTTCACCCAATTACCATCAGTGTCTTGCAAGACTCCCCTTGCTCCTACAATGCTGGAATTATTTTGCACAAATCTATCCGTCTTTAGAGTGAACCAACCTTTTTTTTTTTTAGGTTTGTGCCATTCAATTAGTT
The DNA here is from genome assembly GCA_020226215.1 of Sindora glabra. Lineage (NCBI taxonomy): Eukaryota > Viridiplantae > Streptophyta > Magnoliopsida > Fabales > Fabaceae > Sindora > Sindora glabra. Next base: position 14,504,914 of record CM035236.1, on the reverse strand, counting down.
GCATAACAGTGTGCTCGGGAGGTTGAAAAGCCTTATGTGAGCTGCATACCACAATTTCTGCTGCATGAGCAAGGCATCTCCAAGGGAGAAATGTAAGATGTTCAACTTTTCTATTACTCTAATTAGCATCATGAATAATGTATTTGTGACATACCTAGATGCACCAAAGAGTTGTAGCAAAAAGAATATTCCACAAAATACTAAAAGTGATAATTTTCTTATTAAATAGATAATTGATTTTTTAACCAAGATTGAAAATCATCTCTCATTATTACATTGAATCTTGTCAATTACTGAATTTGTCTCCAACTAGTAGCAATGAAATCACAGTCTCTAAACAAATGCTCTTGGGTTTTAGCAAATTGAAAGCAAAAACAACAAGAATTATCCAAAGAAATACTTCTCTAATTAAGCATATATTTAGTTTGAAGTCTTTGCCTAATCAAAAGTCAAATTATCATTTAATTTTTAGGTGGAACTGGAACTAACCAGATCTAATTGCATTGATTAGATTCATGATAGGTATTGACAACAATATCAGACTCAATCATATTATAGGTTGTGGACGTATGAAACTGTCCATCAGAAGAGAGTCCCAAAATGATATTATTAGTTCTTGGATAGGGGGTTAATGAAGACACTTTGAATACTTGCAAGAATTTCCCCCTAAAAGAAGGGAGATAAATGATGCAATTTCTAAACACACCAGGACTTAGGAAGATTTGCAAGTCTCCAATTAGTTTGAAATTTATCAAGGGACCAATAAAAAATTGTTTAAGAGGTCCAATGAGAGACCAAACGTCACTTCAAAAATTGATAGATTTTCTATTAATAGGTTGCCACCTTAATTCCTTAGCCATGTACATGGCTACTTTCTTCATGCCTAGCCAAATAGGAGATACAATAATTCTAGGTGAGAGACAATTATATACATATCTGTAATAAAGATATTAAGCCCAAAGAACAATTCTATCTTTAAGGAATTTCTAGCTTAATTTAGTAAGAAAGATAAGGTTCCATAAGTGAACCTTCTTAAATCCTAACCCTTATTCTCTAAGTGAGTTAGTGACAAATGTCCCAATTAGAGGTGTTCATGAGTTTGAAAACCCATTAAGGCCTATTAAGTTAAGCCCAGTAAGCTTTGACCTAATTCATTATATGAGTTATGAGTTTAAGCTCATTTAGTGAGTTAAGCCTTTATGTGTGATGAGTTAAACTCAAAGTTGACTTAAGTAAAGTCTAAACTCAAATCTTAAAATAAATATTTATATTATAATTAATTAATATATCATAAAAAATCATATAATAAAAAATATACATGAAATGTTATTTCAAGTAAGAAATTTGGTTACAATTAATCTTATATTAATTTTAAAAGTTTTATACTTTTTATTAGTTTTTCATGAAATAAGTTGCAATTTCTTTTTCAAATGTATATATTATAGGCTTTAGATGAAGCCTTTTACATATTTATTATCCAAAAATTTTCTACAAAATCATAATTTTTTAATTAAATTAAAAATTCTTGAACAAATAATTCTTAAAAGTTATAAAAAAAAGGTTAAAAAATTATAAAATAATAACCATTTAGTCTAATTTTGCGAGATAGTGTGACATTATTATTATTTCACTTAAAGTTAAACAAGAGAATTAGAATACTTAAAATTACTCATAGGGAAGATTTTGTTTACTTTAAAGTTAAAATACTCAATACAAGTTTATTTATTTGTTTGTGTTATGAATAATTATTGAATGTGGATGTCCACAGGTCAAATATTATATCTTCAATTATAATTAATTATTAGGTTCTAATTATAATTAATTATACCCTCAATTGTGATCAATTCTATTTATGAATTACCATTATGAGATTACAATATTTAATTAATTTATCCTATAAATATGAGTTGTACAAATTATTTCATATACAATTGAATAAAATATTCTCCTCGTTCTTGTATTTCTTTCTCTTCTTGATATTTTCCCTTCAGTTTTTTCATCTCTTTCTTTTATCCTTCTCTAAGTGTTTAATATTTTCATAACAGTTTGTTATTTACTTATTTATTTTTTATTTATATGGGTGATTATTTGTTGACCTAGTTGATTGAATTTGAATTACGAAATATAATGAATCAACCTTAATCAAAGACAATTTTGATCAATTGTTGAGATTTGTTATTTTAAATGAATATAATTCTAGTATAAAAAATTTTGAGAGGTTGAATAATTTATAAATATTGTTACACATTTTTGAATAAAATAATAATTTAATATGTTTTAATTTTAAAATCGAATAATTTATCTTATTCTTAAACTTAGTGCGTTAATAAAAAAATTGAATTTTATACAATTGAAATCATTAATGGAGAAATACTTCTAAAATAATTTTACGTATTACTACATCATCAAAGAAAACATCTTAATCAATCAAATTATTAATAAATTATTTGATACTTATACATTGTTTATTGATTATCACAAAGAAAGAAAAGTCCATGACACAAGAAAAAGTTCTTAAAACAAATTGAGTGTTATTGTGATGTAAGGATATAAGCTCCATCAAGAGATTATTGAATATATAACCTATTATTTTCAACAAAGGATTATTTATTTTCTTAGATAATGTATTGCCTGCATTAATTTTCTTTCAAATTTAATTAAATTATAGAGATATTTGATAATAAATTTAAACTTACTAACACATAACTATATTGTAATTAATATTGACAAAATATTAAGTAATATTCTAATTTTATTATATTTCGTAATTAAATTTATAATAATAGTATATATAATAAGATAAATATATTTATATTATATTATTATTTTATTATAATAAATTGATATTATTATTAGGCTTAACCTAGGCTTTCTCCAAATTCATGGGCTTAGGTTCTAATTCATAAATGGACTTATAATTATATGAGTTAAGATTTGGATTTTGACTTAAGGCTCATTATATTTTATGGGGTTTTACTCAAAACCTGGCTTATAAGGCTCATAAATAGGCCTAGTCCTAATTAACAAGATTCATTTTCTTCTTATCCCATGTAGTACCCTAGAGAAAAATTATATGAAATAGCATCCATTTTTTAGGAAATACCTTTTCGAACATAAGTGTATTGTATAAAATAGGTAGGAATTCTTTGCAAGATAGATTTAATAAGAACTATTCTCCCTACTAGGTTAAGAAACTTAGTCTTCCAACCATTCAATTTGCTATTTAATAAATTAATTGATATTTAATAATTAATAAAATAATTAGTTATATAAGAAATATTTTATAAAATAAATTATTAATTAATGAAAAATGTAATAACTTAAATTAATTCATATAATATTTCAAAGTCAAATTATATTAACACAATTAATATGTTTAAAATAAAAATATAATAACTTAAAATCTAATTAATGATATTTTATAACTTTATATATTTATTTACATACATAATTTTTTTATTTAATTATTCTTAATACTAAAAATATCATTAATTAAAATATAATTAATTATATTTATGATATTACATATTTATTTATATTCATATTGTTATATATTTATAATTTAAAATAAAGATATAATTAACTAAAATCAAATTAATTATATTTAGATTTACATGATTAAGGGCATTTGTTAATTAAATTTAGAAAAGAAATTGATAAGTTATTACTTATTAATTATAAGCTATTCAAGGTATTTTATTAAATTAAATTTTATTTTTTAATAAATTAATGTGTAAAACATCCTAAAAACTTCAATAAATTATAAAGTAATTTATTTGTTATGCGTAACAAAACTAGAAAATTCTCACATTTTTTTATACCAAATAATTTTTTTTATTCTTTTTGCCATGTCAAAGATTGTCTAAATCAATAATCAATATCAACAAGTTATAATATTATCAAAAAAAATACCACTAAAACAATCACATTCATATTTAGATATTATTTTTTTCTTTATTGACATGGATATCAAATTTTATGATTATCAAATATCATTTCATACCATTCCTCTTTGAATTTAGTGGCATTGTTATTACTCTAGGAGTTTCACTTTCCATTATATGATATTTAATATTCAAATCTAAGATATAGTATATGTGCATTACTTAGGCGTTTGGTTGATAGATTTTAAAGGCCAAAAATAAAATTAAAAAATTAATTCTTTTGCCAACTCTTTGGCTTTCGTTCAGTGAGATTTATTATCCTTATTTATTTTTAATAAATTTCTTTATTTGATTCCTTTCCTTTCCCTAAAATTTCAAATTACATTTATTAAAGGAAACAAAAACACTTTTCTTTCATCATCACCATTGCTCACAAGCACCACCAACACAATCATCACGCAACCATTGATATTGCCACTAATATCATCATTGCAACCATAATTACTGCCACCATTTTGTTACACCTTTAAAAATTTAAAATAATTTATATAAATAATAATTAAGTATTATAATAAAATTTGAAATAAAATTTTGTATGAAATAATTGAGTAAAGAATAAATTGAAATGTTAAAGGTTAAGTGTGATTAAGGGTGAGAAATTAAGAATGAAGAAGACATAGGGTGCTTCTTCATTTTCGCCCCTAGCTCCATTTCCCTTTTTTTCCTTATTTCCAAACCTACTTTTCAGTTTCTTATCACATATACACTAACTACCTTCTCCTTTTGCTCTTCATCTTCTTCTTTCCTTTCTATCAACTAACAAAGGCATTAATTTTCATCAATTAACATCCATTCTTCAATCCAATCAAGATTAAACCTCCTACATTACAATCAAGGTAAGACCTTTTAACCTTAAATTGTTGATTTTGAATGATTATGAGTAATCAAAATACAATCTCATCTTCTCATTATCTCTTTCATATAAGTTGAGTAAGCATTCTTAATAAATTTAGATATTTTTAAATGATTTAAGTTAAATTGGATTAGGTTTGTCATTTTTTTTAAATCTAAAAGAAATATGGTGATTTATGTGTCTTGAATTGAAAATTTTGTTGGATCTAGTTTATATGGTGCTATTGCAATATATGGTGTGTTGTTTGGGTAGTGTAACTTATAAGATGAGATTTTAAGGATTCATTCTCAAATGGATAGTATTTTCACAGAAATTTCTACAAAAACCTAGACTATAATTGATTATATCTTGAAGAATGTCATGATCTAACCCTAATTATAATTAGTGTAGAATCTAATATCTGATTTCTACTAGCCTAATCCATAATTTACTATAATATATATAAAGCTTACATAGAATTTGAGAAAGGTTTCTATATAATAAAAAGGAATAAGAAGATAGTTTCATTTAATAAAATATGATTCAATTACAAGAGGTGTTAGAATTGCTTATAACTTGCCAACTTAGGAATAAGCTAACCTAAATAGCTTTAAATGGACCAAATGTTATCTTTCTACCCTTTTTATCTTACATAAGTGAAGGCTCAAAATATCTACCATAACTATTCATTACTACTCATGCCCATATTATCTTTTTGTGGGGAGTTTATGTTAGTGTGTATCCAAGGAACTAATCATACAGATAATTGAAATAATACACAATGTATTATATTTTATTTCAAGTAATGTAATTATTATATTTTAATTTTAATTTTTTTTGCACAATTTATAATTTAATATAATAATTATCCCGGGAATAGTTTTACTATTCTTAAATACCCCTAGTCAAGTATTATTATAACAAGGATAGTAATAGTACATCGAGATTAACATGTATAGTAACTGATGATTATGAATCATAGATATATGATATTAAGTCAATACATGAGTACATTGTTAGTGAATAAATGTACTGGACTGGCCCACTATGAGAATACTACATGGATAAAACTTGTGTCATTAGTAGTTCTCATATGATCACAATTGTATATAGTCCTTTGACTTGAAGTCACTACGGTTCCTACATGAGGGGTTACTCATTTTAATATCATCTTATGTCACCTTTAATCGGGATGACGAGTAGGGTATTGATTAGGTGTGTCACAAATCATGTAAAGAAAAATGGTGATGTAAATGGGATTTTGTTACTATTATAAAAAGAGATATATCCTTTAGGCCCTTTGATTGAGTAAAATTTAGAAATGCATGACCATGCTCAATGGATCAATATGTGATATTAATCATTGCTTTGAAATTCTGCTCAGTATCAAAAAATATAATTGAATATTGAAGAGGATGACACACTCCATGCCTCCAGTTCAATTTGGATATTATTACAAAAGAAATTATGATTGCAAAGCATTGATCATGTATTAGGTGGATGTCAAATTACAAACATTTTTACTACTTGAGTGGCAGTGATATATTGCTAGATACCGCTCATTATCTATGACTTAATAATGAGTCATTATCAATGTAGTAAGAATCTACAAGGTCACATAAAAGGAGTAGGAATAAGACAATAATTAATTAGACTTATTTTCGTGCATATATGTTATTATTAAGAATAATAATATGTTGTTCACGTAACATATATATATAATATTATATGATATTATTTGATATTAAATAATTATGTTATCAGATATTAGATAAATATATTATGAGATAATATTATTTTGATATTTGATAACTATATGCAATTATCTAAATATTAAGATATTTATGTTATGAGATAATATTATTATCTAATATTAGATAATTAATAGATAATCCTATCTCTCCTTACTCTCTCTAGGATAAGGATAGGATAGGATGAGTTGTTAAGTATAATTAGGATTTTACAGGCATTATCCTAGTAGAACTAGGATTGTGGCTTGCTTAAATTCTATAAAAAGGGACTTGAGGGCATCAATTTTACATACGCTCATAAGCTTCCATAAAACCCTAAATCACTCAGAAAACATTCCAATCCTATCCTAGAGAGAGAAATGCATCCTAGCAGATTCGTGGAGAGTGAGAAGTCGTTGTTTACTCTGTATGGATATTGTAGAGATGCTGTACCTTTTGGCCAATGTTTGATTCATCGTTCTCTCAAATTTTGATCAATAGAAACACGAGTAAATAAACATGAATAGAAATTTAAAGCTTACCAATTGGATTTATCCTCTTTCTAAACCTAAACACTTAAATCACACTTAACATGATACAATTTCTATTGGAATTAATTATTTTCAATTATAGCTGTTGAAACTTGTCAGCTCTATCATGATAGTACACATATGCACTTAAGCACATCACTAATCCTTTTTTTTATTAGTATCATAATTTCCACATCATACGATACATGCATATCATTATATCATACATATATCATAATCATATAATCATATCATGCACATTTCATAATCATATCATCATACTATATACTTAGTTATAAAAATATAGAGAAACGTGTAAATCTCCTTATTACTCCTAATTCCACCTTATCCCCTACTAGTCCAACTTTATCCTTCCATACCATCCTTATCCCTTATAAGCAATTTATTTTATAAACTTTTCCTTATCCTTCCTAATTATCTTTATCCTCTACAAGAAATTACTTTTACATCTTATCATTTTTATCACATTTCTCATTTCTCATCATAATATTTCTTATTAAGATTCACTTTTCAATCATTCTATGCCTTTTTATATGGCAACTTGATATATTTCCATAATCATTCTTCACACGATTAAATATGCACAATAAGCTAATCTTATCCATAATTTCAAATCAACATTCACGATACAAGTATTAGTGCCCATGTGTATATATAATTTAGCAAACAAACCATATAGAGTTTATTCTTTCCTAATAAGTCATGAGATCTTAGGTTCTAAAAGTGCAAGATATGTTAAATGGTTAATCATGTACTTCATTTCCTTTTTAATCATAAGTGTAGCTTACCTACTCATTTAACTCTAATTTATTTACAATTCAAGTCATTTATTATTATCTTATAGGTTTTTGAAAGTAAAACACTACTTGATAACATAAAACACATGATTCCATAATGAAATGGGCTATATACTCAATTATGGGTGTTTAAAGATGAAGTTTAGCACTTATAGTCAATTATATAGTTAATTATAAAGGTTTGGTAAGCAATTTTGCTCTTTATTAGTCTATTATATAGTCAAGTATTTTAAATAGAAAGTAATTCTACTAATTGATAGTCGACTATAATAGGTTAGAGGACTACTTTTAGTTTAGGCAATCAACTATATAATTAACTACTTGATTGTGTTCTATAAAATTTTTTGCATTTTCATTGTTCATCCATTGTTAATAACCCTTATTTCTCATTTATATCACACCAAGTAAATAACCAACCTTCCAAAACATTGATTAGTACTTGTAATCAGTGAAACCCACTAATTTGTCATCTATTTGACATTACTAGTTAACATATTTATCATATAAATTATAAAACCTAAAATTTTTACACAAACTAAATAAAAATCATTCAAATCCTTAAATTTATGTTAGAACATTCACTCACCTTGTATGAAAGGAAAGATTTGGTAGCTAAAGTTAATAATTAATGGTTCTCACTTACCTTGTATGAAAAGAAAGATTTGGTAGCTAAAGTTAATAATTAATGGTTCTTATTTCCCATTTCAGCTTAATCTTTGCATTTTATCCAAATATAAAGGACAAATGAAAGAAATGCTTAGGATTAATGAAGATTTGAGTAGCTTTACCTTGATTGTGTAGGAATTTGATGGAAATTAACATTCAAATGGCTTAATTGAAGATAGAATAAAAGAAGAAAGAAAGAGGAGAAAAGAGAAAGAAAATTCTAGAATGAACATTAAATGAGAAAGGGTAAAATTTAAGGGAATATAACGGGACAATTTCAATATTTTACCTTAAGCATCCTTTATACTCACTCCTAATTACTTATAACCTTTATTTATTTTACTTGATGCACTTTTCCTCAGCTTTACCTCTCAACTTTCCTATTTTAAACCCATTTAATAATTAATTTTTCATTTATTCAAAAGTTTTATTTAATGCTTAATATTTAATTAATTCTCTTTTTCCTAATCTCTTATTCACATTCTCCTCATTAGAATTTATTCAATCCTTGTAAAGCTTTCATTTCAAAAATTTTACATACTAAAAACCTATTATTTATTATTCTCACAACATCATAAAGAAATTTTAAATTAATAAAAATTCCAATGAGGATGTAACAAGGAATTTGCTTTTTAAATAGACATAATCGATTATGTTCTTAAAATCTATATCTTTAGAAGTTTATAATTGATTATTCTTGGGAGTCTTACTCTTTAAAATGCCATAATTAATTACATAATCAATTATATGCCAAAGGCCTTGCTCTTTAGACCCTTATAATTGATTATGCCTTGAAAAGTTATTCTTTACCTTTATGAAGTTTTAAATATGATGTTATATAAGGGTTTAAAGAATATTAATTGTCCTATAATGATAATATAAGTTATTCTATATTTGATGATATTGAATGAATAATGTGAGGTTATGTAAAAATGCATAGTGATGTTGTGATGTGAGTGTATGCATTGTGAATTTAATTTGCAAAGGTTATATTTGATTTATATTATTGATATTTGGTGTTCATAGACTTACTCATATATGGATATTTATGTTATAGCTATGAAATGGTAGTATTAATGAAGCACTTGTTCTTATCTTAGTTATTGTATGATTAATGAAATTGATGATGTTGGGTGATGTTATATATGTTATGCCTATAGGCATTAGATCTACATGCCTGCTTATGAGAGATAAGGTTGATTTCCAGGCATAAGGATGAGCTTATAAAAGATAAGGTTGGATAGAAGTTATAAGAAGATTTACATACTTTATTTTTTTTTTTTTTGTAACTTTTTAATGAATATTATTGAATTACTTTGGTTGAATTATGAAATTTGGAAATTAATGCATTAGTTATGTGAATAAATCTCCTTTGAAAATGAGATGATAAGGAATAAGTATACGACTTTGATTAAATTTAATATTGCATATGCTTGTATTTGTTTTTTGAAAGATAAGTCACCCTTTCAAATGTCCTCCCTTTCTCTTACCAAAGATATGTGACCTCTTTATTCTTTTGGATGAAACCTTGATGCCCTTCATAAGTGAAAATAGTTATAAGCATTATGTCATGATACAATTAAGCTTAATTTATTTCACTATTAAATATTTACTTGCTAAGAGTTTTAAAAAAGATCACTTCTTTTCTTTTCCTTTTTTCTTTTTTTCTTTGAAGGATTTTCCCTTTACATGGTTAGATGGGTTGGATGCCAACCTACTTAAGGATTTTGGTATTCAGGAAAGTCATGGAATAATTGGTTTAGATGTTTACGCACACTAGTTGTTGCATGCATACTTAAACATACCTTTTTTGCACTTAAGCATAATTATGATATCTTAAAAGATATATACAATTATATGTCTAGCATTGCTTTAATGCATGAATAGGTAAGGCTTGTAGGTGGTTTCCCCTAATAACTTCCTACATCAATCATGTGCCTTGAGATGGATCATGATATATTGTTACCACCATTACTCCCACACTATCACTTTTATTATTGCACCATTAACACCACCACTATTATTACAATTAACACCATTGTCATAGCCATTACTTTTGGCACTATTATTGTTATAATCATTATTATCGCTACCACTAATATCATTATTGTTGCCATTAATATTATTGTTGGCACCACCACCATCATACCACTAATTTCACCATCATTGTGACTAACACCGTTATTACTATTATTATCATTACCACTGCTACTAATATTGTCACCATTACCACTATTATTATTGTTGTCACTATTACCACACCAACACCATTCTTGGCATTGTTATTATTGTCATTATTCATTTTTTAACTAATAAACTAAATAATAAAAAAAGGAATCACAAATAGTGATTTCGATCCCTTATCGAATTAAACAATTTCAAAGAATAATAGTTTTCTTTCTCTTACTTTTCCTTGTATGATTTCATTGCATTTACATTCTCACATATTGAATTGAACACTATCTAAATATATGTATTACAACTCTTATAATTACAAAAAAGCACTAGTTCTCCTAATAAATAAACTTTGAATTAATTCCTATACAATGAAGTCATTTGTTATTGTCATATAATAGGGAATTATGCTTATGATGTAAATCCAATAGCTGATTTTTATTCTAAACATTTTTCTAAGTTTATTTATTAAGTGGTATATCATTATTAAAAAGATATTATTTTATATCATTTGAATCTCTTCATCATTAATTAGTAATAAATTAATTAATTATTATCTATTAGATGACTTAACATTATTAAAAAAATTATAATTTCATATTGTTTGAATCTTTTCATCATCAATTATTAACACATTAATTATATTAAAAATGATTAACTTTAATGGTTATATTGAGAATTTTTACTATAAAATTATAAGTTTAAATTTCTTTATTAACATTTACAAGTGCCCTTGGTAGACATTTTGATAGAAAAAATGCTATAATTAATGGTATTTCTTTCAAATTTAGAATAATCTTGTATCCAAATAAAATAATTAAAAGGTTGATTAGCTTTTGGATTAAAATGAAATACTAATTCTTGTATTACATTAGTCGATAGATTTTAAAACAATGAATAATAAAAAGTTAGAATGTAATTTTTTTTTGTGAATTTTATAGTGTTCCAAAAGTTTTAAAATTTACAATAATGTAACAATCCTAAAAATTATTATATTAAAATTATTTGATTATGATCTTATTTGATAATTAGCTAATTATATCAACAGTTAATTAATTAAATTAGTTATTAACTAATAGTTGATTGTATTAGTTAATTTGACTAACTGATAATATTAACTATTTATATAAAGATATTTGACAAAATTAACTATTTGTTATTATCAGTTTGTATATAAAATAAAATATAAAAATATGTATATATTTTATGATTTAATTGAATATTCTTTTACTTTAATAATTTTTTAGATTATAATATATTATTTATTATATTAATTTTTTTAAAATGTTATATCATTATTATTTATCATACTTATTTAATTTTCATTTAAAATTTAATCAATTATAATTTTCTAATTGAGAAATATTTATAATATTTTGGCAGATATGGTAACTATTAAAGTTTATTTTGTAACTATTTTTAATCTTAAATTTAAAATCTATATTTTTATCATTAAAAAATATTAATGCATATCATTTTGTCATTTTTTTTTCTTAATAAATATTGCTCTTTAATTTAAAAGATATTATTTGATAAAATATTAATAAATTTCTTAATACATTTTTTGTTATTTACTATGAAATCAAATATATATTCTCTTTTTTCTTATATAGTTTGATGAAAAAGATATAATTATATTTAATTAATTTTTTATTATCAAGCAAATATTTTAATATAATTTATTATATATTTATATTTTTCTCTAAGAAATAAATAAATATAATTTAGTATTTTCTTATTTATCAATGATGGAGATATAAAAAAATTTATAATTATGGGTAAGAATGTCTTTTTTACACTATGAACAAATTAATTATTTTAAAAAATTACTATTCTTAATCTTTTCAAAATAGTTATTTGAGGGTTAATAAATAAATTAAAATAATTATTTATCAAGTATTTAAATTAACTTATTAGTTTGACCAAATAATTAAACTTATTCACATTAGTTAAAAACTGATCAAAAATCTATTTGTCAAATATCCTTTATATTTGTTAAAAATGAACAATTATAATTAAATAATTTTCATTTAATAGTTTCAAAATTTGTAATGTCATTCTAAGTTCCAGAACCTAGGGATATCATAACAAATATTTTTTATAAGCCTTGTAATAAATGTGCAATTATTTTTTTTAGAATTGATACATGATTAGAAAAATGTGAATAAACACTATTTATTTGTGAGACAAGCCTTTCCTCTCTATCTATAAACTGATTATAAGATAAATAATCGTAGATGTAAAATTTTTCACTGTGATCATAATTCTTTTAAAACTGGACCTATTGTGCTCGTCTTTTTCATGCACGTTTCAGTAAAACTAAAATATTAGGGGACTGATTCTGGGCCCACAAGCACAAAACAAAAGGTGGATAATATCAAAGCTTTGGATGCTTTTTCTTCGTAAAACATTCCAAGGCAAGCTGTCCAACAGTTGTTTGGTTTAAGTCTTAAAAAGTTGGAATTTTTAAAAAGTTGAGTCTATCCTGCACTCCTAATACAGAAATACTTGTATAAAATATTAAAATAAATCGAATATTAAATTAATAATTTCTCATAATATATTATATAATATTATATGAATAATTAAATTTAATAACATATTAATATACCATAATATTAATTATACATTCTATCTTTTTTTGAAAAATATATTCTTTTATAATTTTTTATAAAATACTTAAAATTATTTAATTATTATAGATATAAAAAATCTTTATAAAAAGTTCTTTCTGTTTGAAATATGTAGGTAAGTAATATTTTTTATAAGAGTATAAAATGAGTGGATTAATTCATATTATCCATAAAAGTGGATCAAATTTTGGAAAATACGGATTTGATCTATAAGTCCCTAGATTTAAACTATGAGTTTTCAAGTCAATCTATATTCATTCGATTCATATTACTCATGAAAAAATAAATCAAATTTTGAGCAATTAAATTTGTTAAAGTTTGTGAACTAGATAAATAAGTGCAAATACCTTAATTTTCATTCCATTAAAAATAAAATTATTTTTTTATTTTATTGATGATCAATTAAATAGTTCACTTATTTTATTGATGATCAATTAAATAGTTCACTTAGTTCACAAAATAGAATACTTTTCTGTTACAAGAAAACCATCGAGCAAACTTTTATAGCTTGCTCCTTTTATCATGAAATATTGCGATTGCGATTTCCCTTTTGACTAATTTTCTTAGTTTGCATATTGGTTTGTGAAAGATTAAATTTTAATTAAATAGAGAACCTTAAATTTTAGCTTTTAATTATGGCATTAACAAGATGAATAGAACAATCGATTGTATAAAGTTGATGTAATAAATATCTGAATCAATTGATGATTGATCTTTAATTCTGCACTCCTTGCACAATATAAATGAATCTTTAATATAGGAAGATATAGAAATTATTATAAAGGTCACACTACCTCTATTATAACTGTCTTTTATCTCTTTTTCTAATCAAAAGATTAGTTTTGCATATTGATGAGACAACATAGACTAGGGTTAAGTTACTAGAATTAAAAGATTTCATTAAATACATTGGGTCAGGTCGTGAATCCTACCTATCATAGGATTCATACCTAACTAACTTACATTTAAGTTATAATACCATATAGAGCTCCAATCCTTAATTATCATTTTATTTGAGCTCACATAATATGATTTAATATCAATTATTATATTAATAAATTAATGTGAGTTTCACGATAAAATTTCTAATAATATCTCACTTGTACTTATATTAATTTATAAATGATAACTACTCGAAAGTATGATTTTTTAAAACTTGAACCAGATCAGTTGGTTTAACTGATCTAACTAAGAACTAGCCCTTAGTTTAGTTCAAGTGATGGCACAAATCTAGAGGCTTGGTCAAACTATTTTCAATTAGTTGAATCTGCTATTAAATTAGAAAATTCATTGAACTAGTGTGAACTAGTTTGGATGGGTTAAGTTATTTCTCAATAAAAATTTTTTGCAAGTGGCAACATACGATCTTAAGCACGAGACCTTCCACCCACCCCATAAGTTTTGATCATTTGTGTTAACTTGCATCTCATTATAAATGTTGCTTTAATTATATATAATGTATATTATCATTTGGTTTCCAAATATAACATTTAAATTTTTTATAAATAATATTATATTAAATATTTATATTTTATGCTATGTATAATTAAATTATTATTATTTAATAAATATTTATTTTAATATTTTTATTTAATTTAAATAAAGTATAATTTTAATATTATTTTATAATTTTAAAATTATATCAAATAATTATAATTGTAATAAGATTATTATATATATTATTGTGTTTCAAAAATATATTTGTAAAATTTATATTTATATATATAATATATAATTATCTATAATATATATGTATATATAATATATAATTATATATATAAATATATTAACTACTTTAACTATTTGATTTGATCTTAACTCGATTATCATGTCGGGTTAATGATTGAGCCGAATTTGAAAACATTGCTCAGAAGGAATTAATTTTAAATTGGTATTATTTTATCTATAAGTCTAATTAAGATTATAAGCATCTAATAATACTAAATATTATATCCAATGATATCATCATTAAACATGTTGAATTCTTACGCCTTACTGACCAAATAATTCAATATAATGCACATAATAGAATTTACATTATTATAATATGACTAAATATAAATTCATTACACAATAGTCCCAGCATCTGACCAAAATGCCAAAGGAGAATTAATATTCTCAACATATTAATGAGGTAGGTTGTAAATATTTCTGTTCACGATAATGAGACAAGGTCTGGATATTTCTACTCACACACTATAACTAAAATGTGCATAATATATGATAAAGATACAAATATCTTATTATGAGTATTTTATTTAAATATATTATAAGATATCAATGAGCTTATATTAATAAAACTCCTACTAACTCAAAATATTGAAAAAGGCTTTGGCAAATTTTTATTATTCATATGATTATACTTTTATATTTAACCCTAAGCCTTTGGTTAGTAGATCTGTGAGCATATGATCCTTGGAAATAAAGTAATACACTCGTATATTTTCTTTCTCACAAATAAATATTTCAATTTAAATTCTTTGCATGAGCAAATTTTGTTATTGCTAAGAGAAAATCTATAGTAGCAGTATTGTTGCGACATAAATTTGGTTAAAACTAGAAAACCCTTAACTTGTTAACTTGATAGGGAATTTATTAGATATGACATGCTCTGCACTTTAATAGAGGTTGTTACAATTGACTGCATAATAATTTCACGATATAGA